>QNUK01000140.1:1277500-1615828 GCA_013621035.1 Clarias magur | reverse complement strand
ATACATGTGTGCATGCATTTATATGCATATTCTCAAAGTTTCTTCCTCTACTTCTTTGCAACTGGCAACTGTAACTTTAATTTAAATAAATAATTATTGTTTGTTGGTTTGAGCATCAGCTCCGCCAGGTTGCTGCTGTTGGGCCCTTGAGCAAGGCCCTTAACCCTGTCTGCTCCAGGGGCGCCGTAAAAATGGCTGACCCTGCGCCCTGACCCCGGCTGGGATATGCGAAGAATAAAGAATTTCACTGTGCAGTAATGTATGTGTGACCAATAAAGGCTAACTTAACCTAACTTAATTAATATAATTGAATAGCAATGACTTGATTTTGATTCAATAAAAAGCAGAGGATTTAACACGAAACTACAACATTATTAAAAACATTATAAACTGATGAGAGACAAATGTTTTTAATCAAAATGTCTTATAGAATATATTTATAATTTTTAAAAATAAATTCTCATATTTTCTAGAATTTTATTAATTCTAATATTTATAAAAGAATGCCCACTTTGACAGTATACATTTTATAATCAGTACTTTTACCTCGTCATAATTTATTTGTGACATTTTTTTGTTTTTGGCAGGTATAATTCCCAAAAAATTTAAGATGGTGAAACACAGTTATTGACATAGTCTCCGTACTATCGGGTAGTTCATAGACCTTCCTGACAGTACTTTATGCATTATGACCTTTTAACGTTATATATAAATATCATCATCTTCGCTTTAACGTCCCACGGTCCACCCTTCCTTTAGCAGTGAAACCCTGGCTACAACCTTCTTATCAGTGGATCTGTGTTGAAACTGAAATGATTGTGACTAGAAAGAAATGGAAAAAAACATCCTGGCAAGAGGAGAATGGGGAGTGGGTTATTGTGTACAGGAAGAAAAAGATTAGTGAGCAGCATATCAGTTTAAAACTGAGAGGAGGAATGTGAGACATGGCTTCTCACGCAAAGTGTATGAACGTGCATACTGTATGTCATTGCATATAAATGCCATTAAAACATCGTAACGACATAGAGGGAAAAATGTCATAAATGTAGAAACTGATGGTGTGCGATTTTCTTTCTCCTTCGCTTAATTAAACCCATGTGTATAAACAAAATCTTTCAAATATCACAATTATTTCGTGGCCAATTTTCCATCAGGCTGTCTCAAATGATAAAACACATGTTTCAAACCTAGACATAGAAGGGAGTAAACTGAATTTTCAACATTAAATAGTTAGACATAAATATATCAGATTATATGTGTGTGTTGCACCCACACATGGTATTCCTGAGTGAGGACAATGGACAAGCCCTTTTGACATGTCATAAAACAGATTTATGGGCATGTGGCTGATGGAGAGGAATTCGCACAGCCTGTTACTGACCTTCATCCTTGGAAATGTCTGCATCACATTCCAGTAATGTCAGATGCAGAGAGGCGAGAGGAAGATAATTTACTACCAAAAATGTATGATTGTGACATAACACAACCTCTTAAATATCTTAAGGTTTGCATGATGTTTGACATATTTTGTCAAGTGCCAATAAGATATAAGGAAAAGAATCCATCCACACATCATAGGCTACGCCTACTGTTTATTTTCTGCTGTCTATTTTTGCCCAACAGGAAGTCGTGTTGCCTCAATGGCCTTGATGTTTAAACATTATAAAGCCTGGCAGAGGCGTGCATTCAGAGCTCCAATCAAAACTGAGTGGCTGATGGGATAGAATGATAAATGGCACCACAGATTGAAATCTGATTATTTCAACGAAAAAAGAAGCAATCCATCCGTAATGAGCTGAAAATACTTGCCAAAGGAGCCATAACTGACTGTTAATTGCAGTCAGGTGTGGCTCCGGATTGGTTCAGACAAAATCCTGCATCCACAATAGCCGTTTTTTTTTTTTTTCCCCGTTCCCCTGACCTTTGAATGAATGTAGGCAGTGTGTGTACTGTACTTTTACTGAAAGTTATATATCTATTGTAACCCACAGAAGTTTTCTTATAATTCAGGTATCATTTTTTTTTTTTGCCGGTGTAGTGGTTACCACCACCGCCAGGGCTCAAGTTCAATTCCCACCTCGGGGTCTGTACAGTATGCATGGAGTTTGTACTGTATGTTCTCTCTGTACAGCCCAAAGACATCTAGATGCAGATTAATCTAACTGGTGTTCCCAAATTGCCTGTAAAGTTTGCATATGAATGTTGACCGGAGGTTAAAACGGGAATGGCATCCGTAGTCCCGTGTTGGACTACAGAGGTTTCTAGATGGATGGATGGATGATTCTTAAAATGCAGGATTATGATATACTATGTGCTATGTACTGTGGCATGGAGTCTGACAGTACTGTTTAACTGCATGTAGGCTAATCAGAAGGATATAGGATTAAAAAAAAGTGAAGAATTAATGTGGATCTTTGGTCATTTTCTCCAAAAAAGAAAAAAAAGAAAAATGTCCAGGTGAAATACTGCCTATTCATTGTTCACTTCAATTATAAGGTCAGGAAGAGGCACGCTATAAACAATTGTTGTGTCATGATTTGGCGATGTGCATGCTTGTTCACTGATTAGATGAATACAACAATTCTTAATTGTGATCTAAAACGTGATCCTAAACTAATTGAGCTAAATGTTATTCTTTGTAATTGGATACAGTTGGCATCTAAAAAAGAAAAGTCAAATAATAGAACAAAAAGAACACCACTACTGTATTTTCATGAAATCAGTAGACCTAGTTCTTTTGACAGCAGAAAGGTTGAGGAACCCAATGGTGCTGAAAACCCACTTTTCAGTGGGATTGATCCTCATTATGTGTAAATAAAACTCTGATTCTTTTAATTCAATTCACTCAGATTCAGTTCTCATTCACCAGTCTCATTTCTGTGACTGCAATATTTAAGCTTAGCATGCTAAGATGTTACTTGCTTGCTATAATTTGCACATTTCTGTCATGGCATATTGAAGGTGCTCTTTATAAATGTATTTAATGCTTTGGCTGGAGAATGGTTAACTCTCAGAATCCGCGAGTCTCTGCAGATTGAGATAAAATGGAACGTTCGAAAGGAAGACAAAGCCAACTATAGATACAAATTGACAATGGTATTAAAATACAGCAAAACTATAAAGTAAAACAATCATTACTAATCCTTGATCTATGCAGTAAAAGTGATATTTTACTCAGCACGACACCATAAACAATGACAAACAAAAAACACGAACGCTTCAGGACCAATTGTATGCCTTGTATTGCTGACCACAATAAGCTTAGAATACAAAGCAAAGACTGGGACGAACAGGTTTATCACACATAGAACAGAACAGCGTAATTTGTAATCAACTTACAGGCAGGACGAGCCCATCTTTCGCTTATCTGTCTGTGAAAAGAAGCCATCTACAGTCTGATGATTGTTTCTATTTCCAAAATAAATAACCAGTCTGTTCTGAACGAGTCACAATTTTGCCTGATTGTATCAGATCCAGAAATTACATTTACACTTCTAAATTCATTCCTGGGGTAATAAAACGAATGCATGCAATGAGTAATAATGAATTAAATAATTAACAAAAAATCGACAGATAACTTGTTGTCAACTTGGGGAAAGACACCAAGACATCTGTCTCTTGGGAACTGTATACAGAATCACTCATGAACACCACTTGCACATTCCAGGAACTCAGCTGGGAGTTATTGTCACATCCCATGTAAAGTCATTTACCCCACTTTGTTTTTGGCCATTAAAGGCGTTCCTGGAAGGCCAGCATTTCAGATGTAAGGAGGGCAGTTTGATCATGGCTTTGGCGTACTGAGAAAGCTTTCTATCTTAGTGGTAGAAACTAGAGAAACTAGTGCACTAGAGAAATGCTGGACTGCATGGGATATGCAAGGCATTAATTATATGGAGAAATAAAGCTGTTTTTAACTCTCGTTACTGTGTTCTGTTATTCTGCACGGTTAAAAGTCCCAGTTTGACTTGAACAGTTGTATTACACTTGCAAGTATTTATTTATTTATTTATTTATTTTGAATACATCCTTCATTTTGTTCTATTTTCCATTCAATTTTACATTATCCAGTACAGTACATCTATCAGGAAAGAAAAACATCACTTAATAAATAATAGGAATTCACACCATTAGTATTTTTTCATGGCAAAATAATATATAATAGATATTACTAATAGGTAATACCAGAAATGCAAAGTGTATTCATAATTCCTACTTTTATGGAGGTCTTCTAAAAACATCTAACATCTAAGTGAGGTGGTCTGCATTGGTTAGTTGTTATTTGTAGAATAAAAAAAAACAATCACCTTAACATACTTTACAGTTTTTTTTTCTATTATATAAAACTAACTAGAAAATGACATTCCATTCACAGTTATTTGGAATTTAGTATGTGAAAGTTAAGCCGCGGAATGGAATGATACTTTGGATAATAGATTTGATATTTCTGATAAGTTATGTAGCAGTTGCCAGCTTTTGCACTAAGGTAGTTATTATTATAGTGGTTTGGATAATATTTGGCTGATATATGGATGCTTTCAGAATAATAATGCTTGTTTTCTGAAATTATATGAAATAATGTCTATTAATATTAGAGTATGCATCCATAGACAATGTTAACATTTTATTAGTAAACATGCACAGTGTTTGACAGCATTCATAGTGTTCTGGGAAATAAAACACACGAAAAATTAAATGAGCACATTAACACATTAGCAAAATATGATGATACAGTAGGCTGTAATAATGAAGAAAAAACACGAGTGCTGAATTGCTGAAATGCTTTACAATGTTGTAGTCCATGTTTGCCCTCTAGTGGACCAAAGGGACATAATACAGTATTATCATCACTTACTATGAAGTCACAGTCACTCATTTTCTATACCACCGTATTCTGTACAGGGACTTGTAAAGTTTGAAGCCTATCGCACGGAACTAGGGGCTCAAGGTGGGATACAGCCTGGATGGGCTGCCAGTGCATTGCTGGGCACAAGCACGCACACACCAACTCACACACACTTACACATTATGGGCAATTTGGAAATGCCAGGTAGCCTACCTTGCATATCTTTGGACTGTGGGAGGAAACCAGCACACCCAGAGGAAACCCACCAAGCATAGGGAGAATGCAACCCTTCACCCTGGAGGTGCGTAGCCACATTGCTAACCACTGCACCACTCAGCTTTTTCTGTGAAATGTATTTTATAGGTGTAGAATAGCAGAAATTATTTTTAATTAGAATCTAAAATATTAGCACCATAATTTACAAATATATAAATAATCCATATCTATACAGATTACATCTCAGTCTCTGCACTCTTACTCTATTCTGAACTTCATATATTGTGTATATACAGAATATATAGTTTTATAGAGTTGTCTGGATGTGATTCTCCTGAGTCATGTCGGAACAAACAAGTTCCCCTGCACAAGGGAAAATGTCACCAAAAATGACAGCCAGGCTGAGTTTCTCACTCACTCACTCACACACTCACTTTATCTCTATGATTTAAGTTTAGTGTCATTACTAAAGATGGCTAATATAAACAAATTAAGTGTAGAAATGTTACAGGAGTGGTTACTAATCTGTAACAAGTTGGGCTATTTTTAGTCTGTCTATAAAAAAGAGTGAAGTGACATTGGTAAGAAATTATTTGTTGTAGTTTCGATGCTTTTAAGGGAATGAAAAAAGAACAGGTATATGTAGGTGATGTGCATCCAAAAAAACAAAACAAAACAAAAAAAGCAGCAGCAACAAAGACAGACAGACATACACAATCACTCACCCACACACCATGTGGTTTTATGCAAATTATTGTTTTTTTTTTCCTTTTATGGTTAGAATTAAACTTATTTACAGAAGTGCATTTAAAATTTGTACATAAAACGTCCTACACCATTCATATGCATCATATTATGCCTGTTAAAATAATGCGTTTTTTTCTCTAATATATCAAATGAGATATCATGAAATAATCCTACAAGTATATTTTGGTCCTCTGAAGATCATCTTCATGGTGTTATTATGCAATGAGCTGCTTCTTCCTGTCCCAATACTCAACAGGAAATAACAGGTCACTCATTTCAGCAAAGTTCCACTTACACAGCCACCTTATGTGTGATGCTATCATTCAGCCTGAGTTTGGTGGTTAAAAATAAAATTAGCCTCAAATCTGTGCAGTGTCAGTTTCGTGCAGAATGAACTGCAAATGAAAAAAGAAAAGAAAAAGAGGAGCACTACGGTATGCCTGTATAGTGAATCCATGTACAAGATCAAATGGGAGCTATTGTAATTTTGTATAGCTTATTACCATCAACTTATTTCATTAGTCATTAGTTTCGTATCTTCATTTTATTTTATTTCAGATAAAAACAGCAAGGCTTGACAAATGTGCATTGACAAATGTAGCAAGAATCTGGCTTGTGAGATGATGACAAACATGATGACAAACATGATCACTGGCTTTACTCTGATAACCATTAGTCCTATGTGAAAGTGTCACGCTCTCAGCACTCAGCCCGCTTCCTTCTCTTGAAATTTTCCGTTCCCACACTGTCATGCCCTTCACCAGGGGGCTGACACCTTCACAAAACTAGATCTGCGAAATGCGTATCACCTGGTCCATATCCGCGAGAGCGAAGAGTGAAAAGGGCCTTTAGCAACCCTACGGGACATTATGAATATTTGGTGGTTCCTTTTGGTCTGACCAACGCCAACCCCCCCCTTCTTTCAATCTCTTATTAATAACGTCCTCTGTGACTTCCTTAATTCATGTTCGTATACTTGGACAACATTTTAATTTTCTATCAAGGCCTGGAGGAACACTGGCACCATGTTGGTCAGGTTCTACAGAGGCTTCTGGAAAATAACCTCTATGTCAAAGCAGAGAAGTGCGAGTTCCACACGTCCTCCACTACCTTCCTGGGGTTTGTCATTTCCCCATCCAGGATAGGGATGGAATCAGCCAAGGTCCAGGCAGTCACCAACTGTCCCACTCCAGCCTCACGGTGAGATCTCCAATCGGTCCTGGGTTTTGCAAACTTCTATCACCACTTCATCCGATGACGCAGCTCTGTCGCTGCAGCTCTGACCTTGCTGACCTCCTCTAAAACCTGGTTTTGGTGGAATATCAAGCCTTTGCTGACCTTAACAAAAGGTTTACCTCTTCTCCCATCTTCATTATCCCCGACCTGTCTTGCCAGTTTGTGGTGGAGGTTGACACCTCCAATACCGGCATTGGGGGCATTCTTTCCCAAAGGTCCACCCAGGACAACAAGATGCATCCTTGTGCATTTTACTCCCGACGCCTATCCCCAGCCGAGAGAAACTACCGAGAACTCTTGGTCGTCAAGCTAGTTTTGTAGGAGTGGAGACACTGGCTGGAGGGTCTGAGCTCCCGTTTCTAGTGTGGACCGATCAGGATCAAAGAATTCTAAGCCGGATGCCCTCTCATGCCAGTTTTTTCCCTCGCAGGACTCTACGCCATGCAACACCATCCTCCCGTCACATTGTCTCATCGAGCCATGGAGCTGGCCATAGAGACAAAGGTTCAGCAGGCTCTGGCCCAAGAGCCCAAGTAATGTTTTACCAAATCGCCTCTTCGTCGCCCTTTGCCTACGCTCACAAGTCCTGGAATAGGCCCACGGATCCAGGCTATCTTGCCACCTGGACGCCGCCCGAACCTGATTAATCATCCAGCAACGATTCTGGTGGTCCACATTGGGAGAGAACGTGTCCAGATCCGTTGTAAGACCAACATCAGACCAGCTGCTGTCCTTCTCATACCCCTACCGGTTCCTCCCACTTACAACAACTGTATCATGACCATTGTTGACCGCTTTTCCAAATCAGTGCATCTTGTTCCTCTTCCTAAGCTGCCATCCGCCAAGGAGACTGCAGAGCTACTATTTTCGACTTCATGGCCTCCCCGCAATCATCGTGTCAGCCCAGGGTCCACAGTTCACCTCTCGGTTTTGGGGGGCATTATGCAGGCTCATTGGAGCTACTCCCAGCCTATCGTCAGGTTTCCATTCCGTCCAATGGACAAACCGAGTGAATGAATCAAGCACTAGAGGTTTCCCTTCGTTGCATGATGACTCGGGACTCAACAACGTTTCTTCCTTTGGTCGAATATGCCCACAACTCTCTACCTTCCGCTTCGACGGGTCTGTCCCCGTTTCAGTGTTGATTAGGCTAACAACCTCCGCTCTTCCCAGTTCAAGCGTTAGAGGTGGAGACTCCCTCAGCTCAACACTTTGTTCCTCCGCTGCGAACAGACGAACCCTGCATTTAACCCACCTTCCACGTGTCCCAACTACAATGCATCCTACAGTAAATTGTCCTTTAAATTGTAAAATATTTTTTATTAAACACTGAAGATTCTCAGAATAATTCCATGTAAATAATGTATTACTTTAAATAGTATTGCATTAAGGCCTACATTTAATTTATAGTAGTGAAGGTTCACAAAGTTATAGTAGTTCACAAATATTTGGCCATATAAAGTGGAAAAAATCACTAGTCTCATAGAAACAGTGCTTACATCTGTGGTACTTTACACAGAAACATTTTTTTCTGCAGATAACATTCTAAAAATATCATCAAGTTGTAGGAATTTGCATCAGAGTTATCGCATATTCTACGCAATTTAATGTGCATAGTGTAAAGTTATTACTAGTACTGTACTATGCTCATAAAGATTTAAAGACAATTAGTGGCGGGAAAAAAAATTATGCCATGATACCCACTGCAATACTCAGAGTACTTCAGTGTGTACAATATTATGCAAATCTTACAGATGCCATACAAAACATGTAATAAATAAAAACTACAAAGAAAAAAAACATGTTGATATTTATGCAGATTTATAAGGAAATTGGCCAGTACATATTTTTTCACATATCATGGTGATCCTGCCACAGTTCTCTTGGACGGTTTGACTTGTACGTTTTTAATTTAAAAAGTGCTATGTTACTCAAAATATTAATCTATTGACATCAAACCATTCTCTAACATTTCACATTAATGGATAAAGAATGTTTGAAAAATGGTGTCAAATAGGGTTTTCCCACATTTCTTAATTTTTGGTTCTGAACTAGTACGGTCTTAAAACTGTGCCAAATCAAAGGATCTTTGTCAGGAAGTTTGTCCGCGTTTGGTGAGTAAATCAAGACAGTTCGTAGTTCCTTCTAGGTGATTCGTTAGTACGTAAACGCTAACTTTATGTAACTAATGCAGTTCGCCTAATGATTTGAACAGTGAAAGTTTAGTCTGGGAAGTTTCGCATGCTCTAGCAAAAGGTTTAAGTATGTAGGAAAGTATCCTTATCCATACTACTGCATATCAAAATGAACGTTACGGCACGGAATAGCCATGTGAAATGTAAAGAAGCGAATTAGATGCAAATGCAGGTAGAGAGACTTTATCTTCAATAAACTAATAAAAAGCTATATGTAAAAAATCTGAATCATAAAAAACAATGAGCAAACAACATGAACAGGACTAGGAAAAAAATCAGTCTGGAAAATGTACACAAAATACCTGTATATCAGTAGCTGGGTGAATTTGGGCATGTGAACTGGGAGATAGAGTTCATAGCAGTAATTTTTCTAGGCCGTACTGTACTTTAGGAAATTATATATACCTGACAGACCCCTGCCCCTCCCCTACCCATTGGCCTGCCACTTTCTGGATCCAGACTTGCTTTGACCATATATGTGGGTTGTCTCTTTGTTATCAGTGTGTCAGAGGAGTGAAGGGAGAATAGCCTCTGCCTCTTAGAACATTCATACTGCTGCAGTCTATGAGACTATTACTTTAAACATCTTTGATGTGGTCAAAACCTTACACACCTTAAGACATCAATCTTGCTTCTATTTTTAATGCCTCTTTTGTCTCACACCAGCAAATGCATGTCAAAGTTAATGGAAACACTGTTTAAAGCATGGAATGAAAATCAGGGCCAAAAGTAACATTAGAGTTGTATACAGTACAACAAGCAGTTTTAAGTTTAAACACTAAACGTGTATTAGGCAAAGTATGTAGTACTGTACTACTGTGATTAGTTTTACAAAGGCTAGACCTCACATAATTGCCCTTTTATTTTCTTCATTCACACAATACATTTTGTTGCTTTGCAATGAGTGTGTACAATTTTAATAAACTGCAGCTCCTCTTTATTCCCGCTTTATTAAACCAATGTTTAAAAATGACAGCGATCTGCACTGCAGTGTGGCTTTTTATAAGCTTTATTAGAAGGACAGAAAAGGCTTATACATCCATAATATAAAATGAACAAATCGTATTTCATAACATGAAAATGACCTAAAAGAATATATCTGTATTTACTTCATTTTTTGTCACCATGTTCACTTATCACTGTGAAATAACAAGCAAAATTACATTAGTTCAATGAGCAGCAGAAGCGACATACGGGTATATCTTTTTTCATGGTTTAAACATGAATCAATTGTATCTGAAATAGCATATATGTTTTTCATATATTCTTCAAGTGAATGTATTTTGACCTGTGTTTAAATGTGTTGCTCAGTCTTGAACATTCAATGTACTCTGGCAAAGTTCACAGTTGCATAGGTCAAGGCATTTTCAGCTTCAGCCTGATAAAAAAAAAAAAAAAAAAGCATCCATTAAATAACATATAGAGAACGGATTACTAAAGTAAAAATAAAACCTATAACTTCATAGATTCATTACCATAGTATTATAAAGGTCTAGTTTGCATTTTGATTGAACACTAGCTAATACAACATTTAATTATGGCAAATGTTACAGTAGATAACAACAATGTTACACATTACAGACATTCTACATGTGATGTGCTTAATAAACGGAAGTTTCCAAAAAGATTATTGGCAAGAATAATGGCAGCTTTTAAACATAATAATTAAAAATAATTTTAACAAGGCGACATGGTAGTGTAGTGGTCAGCACTGTCGCATTGCACCTACAGGGTCTGGGTTCGATTCCTGTCTCTGTGTGCATGGAGTTTGCATGGTGGGTTTCCTCCCACAGTCCAAAGACGTGAAGGTTAGGTTAATTGGCGTTCCCGAATTGGCCGTAGTGTGTGTGTGTGTGTGTGTGTGTGTGTGTGTGTGTGATTGTGTGTGTATGCCCTGTGATGGATTGACACCCTGTCCAGGGTGTATCCTGCCTTGTGCCCTAAGTCTCCTGGGATAGCATCCAGGCTCCCCGTGACCCTGAATACAGGATTAAGCTGTATAGACGCGTGATATGGTGCGTGAGTGTATTTAACAACAGTCTTTAAAAATAAAGTTAATAATGTTGTCTTAATAATTTTGGCCAGTGTTCTAGAAGATAATTTCTAAATAACACTGAATTTCCATAATGTACATTTTCATAACACTTTGCATATTTATGTCAGTTTTTAATATAGCACCAGTTTCATATGTACTGTAAATTCCAGATACAGTATGTACCTCTTTATTTAAGCAAAGAAAAATCTACTACTAAAAAAAAAAAATCTGGATTACCTCATTCTTACTTGGATGTCCATTGGCGGAACCTTTATAGGGCGATAATAAACATGTCCACATTTTGGTAAGAATGATGTACAAATACCAAAAACATACTTAAACCTATAGTAGCAAGTAGTAGTAGTAGTCAGTAGTAACTGACCTTTCCTATTTGTAAGTATAACACCAACCAGAACAAGGATTACGATAACAGATAATACATTGGACGTTATCAAGACAATGGCACTCCAGTGGTTACTTTCTGAAAAAAAAAGCACAATGCGTTTAATATACAGCTGAAAGGTTTAATATAAAAACACATGCGCTGTATATCGATATACATATATTGATGCATATTGATATACTGTAGTGTATATCAATATATAAACAAATATATTTAAAAAAATTAACCATAGCATCAAAGAATTATGCTCAGTATTTGCTTATTGTGATCTACAGTAGGTGGGGCTGGCTGGGGTGCACAGGGTGTTTTGGTGCCTTTATATAATGACCAGCTTTGAATTTTTTGGGTGAATTGTGTTACATTGGTATTTTTGCAGGATTGTTTAATATAATAGTCAATGTTAATGTGTTACTGTTTTGGTTGATTGACAATTAGTATCTACAAGCATATAAAAGATATTAATAGTAAAAATACATAATAATAAATACATGTTTGTTTCTCCTATCTAGTAGTATAAATGTTCTCTACCAAATATTATTTAGTAATATTATATATATCTTCATTTAATGCCTTATAATTATATTTTGTTGTAGAAAAATTGTTAAATTTGTTAATAACCCTTTGTGATATAAATGACCATTACATTATGTATTGGGATATTCAGTAATTGGCCTTAACTAAAATGTTGTTATAGAATTTAAAGCATTATCAAATGATTTACCTTTTACATCAAGTTTTGTCCCATTTCCCAAAAGGATTGTTCCACATGCAGCCACGGCACAGTAATAAATTCCATTATCAACAGGTTTAGGGTTGCTCTTAAGCAAAGTGTAGATGCAGCTTCGTGTAGGAAAATCAGCCTCAGAGCTCCTTTCACACTGCACACTGCTGTCTCCATGAGTGTAAATGATTCCTGGATGAGATTCTCCTGAACCATGTTTGACCCAGTACACACTCTGTTCATCTGCACAGCTTGTAGCAATCCCTCGTACCGCACACTGAAGTGGGACAGATTCTCCACCCAAGCTAACGGTTTGAGTTGGAACCTGATAGTTCGTCGTCACAGCTTTAAAATGAATGTTGAAATGGTAAAATAAGGAAATAATATTGAGCAGTGTGAAATATGCAGTCTTCAACACAGAAAAATATAGTTACAGTAAAGAGACATGCTGGCAGAAATCCTCTACATACCCTGAAAAACCAAAAGTGTTCCAGATCCAAACTCTACAATATTTTCCAGTATTTGTGCACAGAAATATGTTGCCGTATCCTCTTCTTTGATTCCAGCAATGTTCATATCAAATCTTTTCCCATCCCAAGTAACAGAGTAGCGTCCATCATTAAATGCTCCACTCATTCTGTGAGTGTTTTTTATTGTTCTCACTACATACTGAGGCACCTTTCCAAAACTCTGTTTGTACCAAACTAAATTGTCTTTATGGTCTTTCAGTGACTTTTCACCACATTTAATAGTTGCATCATCTCCATGCCTCACTGTTTGCACACGAATCCCATTGATATCAGATGATTTAACTGAAAGCAGTGACAAAAAAAAAAAAAAAAAACAAAGAAAAAGAAATAAAATGAATATGCAGTTATTATTATTTGCAATGAAATCATTTAAAATGTCACTCACCTGCTGTGATGAGGCCAAAAATAGCACAGAATGTGATCATTGTTCCTGCTAAGACAAAGAGAGAATGCAGTCTAATGAACCTGTGCTTAGTAGAAAACCAGTCCCAGTGTCATGTGATAGGACATTTTGAACCTTTTGATTGCTTTGATTGGTCCAATATTTTAAAACTGATCCCCCCCCCTCCCTTTCTGTAATAGTATCTTCAGAAAACATGCAAAACAAATTCTGGTATTTAGAATTCATGCATAATTCCTAAAAAAATAAAAATAAATAAATAACAGGTATATAACCAAGTGAACTGAAGTATCATTCAGTATAACCCTGGTTTGCTGAGGTCTCCTTAAAACTCTTGTTCATTTTGTTGCTCATTTAAATAACCTTAAATAAAGTTAAAGTATATTCCCCTGTGGCCATAAACCTATTTCTTGTGTTACATTTTAACAATAAGCAAAACCCCTGCTGTTCCAGAAAATGTCTTCCAACATCCTGTCCAAGTCCAGGTGAATTCAATCCACAGCATTTGGCACAGAAATAAGGCAACAAGAGCGGTAACAAGTCTGCAATCATAGCCAGGAGCATGCAAACGCACATGCAGTTGTTAAAGTGTGGTTAAAGTGGGATTTGGCAGGAGGGTAGAGACCCTATAACCCTGTGTACCAGTGCAGTGGAGAAAAAAAAATGACGAATATCAAAATAACTCCCGCATTGCTTTGCATGGCCGTTGCTAAACATGAAGCTCTGCTGAGGCACCCTCACATTTTGTAAAAAAAAAAAAAACTCCTATTAAAGTGAGCAGAGAGTATAAATATTATATAAACACAACCAAAGCTTTTAGCAACAGTTTGAGAGTACCTGTCCAAAATTAAGTCCAAACTGAGTTGGTTAATATTTTTCAACATTGAACTCTATAAGGCAGCACAGTGGCATAGTGGTTAGTACTGTGGCCTCGCACCCCCAAGATCAAGGGTTCGATTCTTACTCTGGGTCTGTCTGTCTCTGTGTGTGGAGTTTGCTTGCTCTGTCTGCGCTTGGTGAGTTTTCTCCGGGTACTCTGGTTTCCTCCCACAGTCCAAAGACATGTACATTGGCATTATTGCCCATAGTGTTTGTGTACTGGGATGGATTGGCACCCTGGCATTTTGGATCAGAAAAAATCCATTCATACCTACTATTACCACTGACCCGCTTGCTCATCATTATTCATTCACAAGTTCATTTAGAGGTACCAGACTCAAAAATCACCGATTAACAGCACCTCAGATTAAAGCCATTATGAAGGCCTTACAGAGCATAAGTAGCGATATGACCAAATATGGTGATAATACACAGTAACAGCACTGGGACGTTTATCCATATGTATCACTTCATGCCCCAGTTGTTCTAATAATTGTTAATTACACAGTCATTAAACTCAGTCAGTCATATCATGGGTGAAAGAGGGTTGGTACGTATTGAGGAAACCATAACTGTATTGAGAAAAGAGCAGCAGCCAAAACCCACTTACGAAACCATTCATGAAAGCACTTTCAGCAAGAGAACACATATGATAATGTTATGAAATTGAATAAATGGAAATTATAAAGGGAAACTTGTGAGATTTCCAGGAGTGTCTACATGGTTCATTCTTTTGGCTACATGGTACTGGTAGAATTAAAGCTGATAGAATGGAATTTAGACCTGCTTTAATCCTGTTAATTACACTAACTGCCGGTCACCAGCTCTCCCAGTCAATGTTAGTTAATTAAACAAAAAAAATGCTTAAACAAACAAACAAACAAATAAACAAACAAACAAAATCCTAATATGAAAATAATAAATTGTGTTTGTGGAACTATTGTATAAAAAAATATCACACAAGATGGAGTGCATCATCTTGGCCTGTGCTTTTGTACCCATGACCAACCAGCAAAACTGAAGCCTAGCAGGTGGGTTTAGGTGGGAGAAAAGTGCTATGAGTTCACAGTTCAATTTGCTTTCTTGTACTCCCGCCTATGAACGTATGTACTTTAGCATCACTGACTACATGCAATGCCCAAAAAATGTATACACACTTCAGGATGAAAAATATATGTCTCTCCTCTGATGTTCGCCTGATAGCCTCAACGATGGTGCGACTACTGACATCTTTAGAGGAAACATAATGAATTTGAAAAAAAAAAGGCAAAAATACATTTTTTGGGTCCCTCTGTATATAGGTTTATCTTATATCTTATATAAACCGAACTGCATTTAGATTGTAACTGATTAGCAATCTAAAATACATGTATACAATACTTCTGGAAAATCTTTAATGCATTTGTGGTTTTGCTGCAAAGGTGTGAATGAACAAGAGGCATCGCCACTATTGTGGGTGGAAAACGACACACATGGCAAACTTTTGCTTTGAGACTGAGAGCAGGTAACAAGTGTTTCTGCAAGTGTTTTTCTTACACAATGTACCGTTTCTATTAACCTATTGTGTGATGCCTGTCCAAACATATGCTGATTGAAATGCCTTTCAGTGCTCTGCTGAGGTCCTGAAGCTAACAGATAGAACATCTGCTATGTTTTTATATAACCACACCCTTCTGTATACTAAGAGACAAAATCGGAAATATTTGAATTATTTTATAAATGATAAACAAATATGTTTCATTACTCAAATGCTTACATGGGTACATGAGAGTATGACTCAGTAGTGTTTAGTTTAACCTTGCTTTATAAAAAACTATATACATTACACTCCTACAGGATGCCTATGTGGTTCTGGAAATGTGGGTTTTGGCATAATCTGGATTTTTATAGACCCGTACAGAAGTATGACTCCTTACACCTATGGCATGCTGTGCACTGCACTTCCTACACGACACTCTATGGACTTTCTGCATTTCAGCAGGTTAGTAACATTTTACATTGAACACCATCAAGTTCCACAATCTAGTTAAAACTAGTTTTATTTTAGAATCCGTTTCAAGAGGAACACATAAAGAGTCAACCACAGCATAACAGTAGAGCTGCTGCATTATGCATTTACTTGAGCCCTTATTCAATAATTTTTTACAAGTGTTCTTCATTATTCTTAAACATTATTCTTAAATTTCCACTTTCAGGCAAAAGCAAACATAGCTACTAAATGATTCTTTACAGTTAGACTTATGTCAGAAACAGATGAAACTGCATTGCCTGCCTTGTGTGTCAGTATTTCTTGCATCCAACATTAGTTTCTATAATATTTGTACAGTGGAACCTTGGATTATGAGCATAATTCGTTCCGGAAGTGGGCTAGTGTTCCAAAACACTCATAAATCAAATCATCATTTCCCATAATAAATAATGAAAACTCAAATTATTCGTTCCACAGCCCCCAAAAAATAAATACATAAATATAATTATAAATACAATCTATAAAATGAAAATAAAACAAATTAATCTGCACTTTACCTTAAAAAAAAGTACAAATAAATCCCGACAGATAAGTGTTTCCGTTGGTGCGCGCAGGCGCCGTGTGTGTGTGTGTGCGAGTGGAATTAGCCCCTTCCCTCGTCTCGTTTTACACAGTAACACTCCTCCTTCCTCTCCCCACCTCGCTTTTTAAGTTTCACAACAAACACACACACACGCACAACGGAAACACCGTTTTAACAGGAAAAAAAGAAATCTCTCTGACACTGGTATGAGCGTATATTAACGGAATCACTTTTTAAGTTTCGCAACAAATGCATAAACACAGCGGAAACACCGTTTTAACAGGGAAAAAAAATCTCTCTGAGACTGGCATGAGCATACTAAGGGAATCACTGCTGTAAATTAAAAAAACAAAAAAAAAAAACAAATGAACCAGCACGTTACCTTTGAAAAGAATCGCGACAGAGCAGAGTTTCTGTGTGTTTGTGAAGCCAGGGAGGGGGTGGAAAGGCAAAAGAGCGTCTGTGTGTGTGTCTAAAGTTGTGGGGGAGGGGGGGGGGGTGAAAAGGTGAGAGAGTGACGCTCGGTGTCAAAATAAGAGTCGCATGCGTGATACATGATACTCAGCACTCGTAAACCAATACTTGCTCGGTTTCCAATTAAAGATTTTTTAAAAATCTTTGCGGAACACTCGTAAACCACGTTACGCGCAACCCGAGGTTCCACTGTACTTTTTTAAAAAATAATGTGAAGTACTGAATGTGAAGTATGAATTATAAACCTGAAAAGAAGTCCGAGTCTTAAAATGATGTTACTTCACATCGCCTTTTTCTGATTCGTACAGTTGTCACCTTCCAGAAAAAATAAACCTAGTTTTGAGAGAAAATATCACTGACCACACAATAAAGATCATATATGATAATAGAATTTTTGTAATATTATGATATGCTAATATCGATAAAGATGCAACTAAGTAGAATTTGGTTATGGAAGTAAAGATTCATTTTAAAACTCTTACCCTTAACATCAACATGTGTTCCATTCCCAAATTGGATCGTTCCACATGCAGCCACAGCGCAGTAGTCAATTCCATCAGCGGCGGGTCCAAGGTTCACACTATGTTCATGTTCACAGCCAAAAACAATCCTTTGTATGAATACTGAAGTGTGACAGATTCTCCACTCATGTTAACTTTACGAGTTAGAACCTATTGGTTGGGGTTCAAAGCTTTCAAATTAATGATGCAATAATAAAATAAGAAAAAGTTATATTGAGTAGTGTGAAATATGTAGTTTTAAATAAAGAGAAATACAATTACAGTAAAGAGACATGTTGCCAGAAATAATCTACTGTACATACCCTGAAAAACCAAAAGTGTTTCAGATCCAAACTCTACAATATTATCCAGTATTTGTGCACAGAAGTCCGGCATGTTGCTGTATCCTCTTCTTTTTTTTTCCCCCAGCAATGTTTATATCAAATCTTTTTTCATCCTGAGTAATAGAGAAATGGCCATCATTCAATGCTCCATTTATTCTGTGGGTGTTTTTTTATTGTTTATTCCCGATACATACTGAGGCACCTTTCCGAAACTCTGTTTGAACCACACTAAATTATCTTTGTGGTCTCTCAACCACTTTTCACTACATTTTATAGTTACATTATCACATTAATGTCAGATGATTTACATGAAAAAAATGAATGATTAATAAAAAGGTATATGCACCATTATTGTTTTAAATTAAATCATTCAAATGTTACTCACCTGTTATGAGAAGGCCAGAAATAGCAAGAAGTTTGATCATTGTTCCTGCTAGAACAACGAGATAATGAGGTCTACAGTAATACTGTAAATTTGTTCAGTAGTAAACCAGGCCCAGGGTTACATATGTTTGGGTGCTTTGAACTGATGGCCTGCTCTTATTGGACCAGTAGCTTTAATACGCCAAATAAGTAGGTTGGCTTAAGGAACTCAAATTATTTTCTGTGCAGAGACCTTGTCTCATCATGTCTGCAAAGTGTCCCTAAGACACTTACCAGTAGAGTTAGTAATTTAATGTCCTAAATTGCCCATGTGTGAAGGAGTATGTGGTAGTGTGGGCATTCAAGAATTATTCCTGCCTTACATCAAGCTTTCATGGAAAATGCTGAGGATCCATCCGACCATCTGAGGTTACTGTGGATGAATAAATAAATAAATTACTTTAGCTAGCACCATAACACCATATGTTATAATAAAGTACTCAGACTGTAGCAAGGGTTAATATTCTGTTTTTCATTTTTGGTAAATTATAGCCTTGGTTTCCTGTTATTAGCTGACATCCTGTAAGTTGCTACGGTGTGGTCTTCTGCTGCTGGAGCTGATTGAAGCTATTCAATTTATGATCACATTTGAGAGTCACCTTATAATGTACAGTATGAGAATGCCTACAAATTGAGGAGCTCTTTTAGGATAGGAACTTTTTTCTGTCCTAACAGCATTTTAATGAGTACCACATTTCTTGTGTAAATGGTCATATGAATGATTTAGGAATACATTTATTCATATCCAAGGTGAAAAATTAAGCCTATTGTTAGAACCATCTTGGTACCTCTCTAGCTCAGAACCTTCACTGTGGCCAGTTTCATTTCTATCAGTCAGTTTTCAGTTTTAGGGTTTGGGTTTATTTTAATACAGTATTTTTCTCATTTATGGTTTTAGGAGTAGGGAGTTTAAAAAAAATGGTTTGAGTAAAGGTAATTAAAAGCTTCCTGTTTAAAGAAAATAATAAAAAGCAGATTTACATTTACTTACAGTAAAAAAAGTGCTTTCACGTTTCCGTCATTAGATAGATACTTACACTGAGTTACTAGGTTACTAACTAAGTGCCATCAATCAAACACAGTTGGAAAGGTTGATTTTTGTTTATGCAATATTTTGTAATAAATAGACATTGTAGTAAATTTTTACAATATTTTTTATTTTAGAACACCAATTTCGAACATTTTTGTGCATGTAGAACGGTGGGCTACATCTATCACAAGGCATTCCTACTCTGGAACTGCAAGTCATGTGACCTACACTGTTGCAGGAAATAACTCAAACTTCAATCCTAAAAGCTGAAATCAGTTAATTTACTAAAAGCTGTAATTAATTTACTAAAAGCTGTAATTCTTAAACCTCACCTATCAGTTAAATCACTGACATTTGTGGGTCAGTTTTGACCCTGTCTTTGAATCACAATCAAAAAAGCACTACATCCTATTTTAACTCTACATTTAATTTCATTTGAAACACTCAACTGGGACAATCTTGGGGTTTTTTTTGTGTAAAACTTCATGGCTCTTAGTTTCTGGTAAGCAGTGGAGGGAGATTAGTGGAACACAGGCTTCAACACACCAAAGGGACATTATGAATACCTGGTGGTCCCCTTTGGTCTTACTAATGCCCCCGCAGTCTTTCAGGCCCTCATTAACGACGTTCTCAGGGACTTCGTCAATTCATCAGTGTTTGTTTACCTGTACAATATTCCTATTTTCTCTCTGGAACTAAAAGAACATCAACACCATGTTCGACAGGTGTTGCAGAGACTGCTGGAAAACAACATGTTCGTCAAAGCTGAGAAATGTGAGTTCCATGCCACGTCCACCACTTTCCTTGGGTTCATTATCGGACCCACAGACATCAAGATGGAACCCACCAAACTCCAAGCCATCGCAAGCTGGCTCGCTCCCACCTCACGGCAGGAACTCCAGAGGTTCTTGGGAGTCTATTGCTTCTATCACCGCTTCTTCCGGGGTTAAAGCTCTATTGCTGTTCCCTTGACAACTCTCACCTCTCCTAAGAACCGTTTTTGCTGGGACCAGAAATCCAAGAGAGCCTTTTCTGAATCTAAGAAGCGATTCATGTCCGCCCCTATCCTAACCATCTCGGACCCATCACACCAGTTTGTCGTGGAGATCAATGTCTCCAGCACAGGGGTAAGAGGCAATCTTTCCCAAAGAGCCACACACAATAAAAGCTCCACCTCTGTAGCCACACACAGTAAAAGCTACACCCTAAGCGGTGGGAGAAGAACTCCTTCTTCTCTCACCGCCTAACCCCCGCCGAAAGAAATTATGCCATTAGTGATCACGAGTTGGCTCTAGAGGAGTGGAGACACTGGCTTGAGGGGATGGAGGTTCCTTTCCTAGTCTGGATCAATAACAGAACCTCGAGTACCTACAGGACAAGAGGCTCAACATCCACCAGGCCCGGTGGTCTAACTTCACCCTCTCCTATGGCCCAGGATCAAAGAATTTCAAGCAGGACACCCTCTCAAGACAATTTATGGCCACTCACGATACCAACACCAATTACATTATTCTCCTCCTCCCTCCTTGCTCGCCGCTGCAGAACTCGACATTGAGACCAGAGTTAAACAAGCCTTGGTTCACGAGCCGGGGCCAAGAAATGCTCCCCCTAAACGCCTCTTTGTTCCTCTCTCTCTGCGTTCTCAGGTCCTGGAGTGAGCACCCAGCTCTAAACTCTCCTGCCACCCGGGAGGAGTCTCAAAAAAGAAAATCTTTTCTCATGCTATCACAGCACAGTTTAGTAAATTCCATCATCGGCCTGAACCCTGGTGTAAACCCAGCAGTGGTTTTGGTGGCCCACATTCAAGAAGGGCGTCTCCAGCTTTGTGGCGGCATGTGACATCTGCGTGCGATCTAGACATGTCAACACAGTTCATGGTCCAACATCACTCTAGACTTCGTCACAGGGTTACCCACGTCCAACAGCCACACCTGCATTATGACCGTTGTGGATCAGTTTTTGAAAGCCGCCCACTTCATCCCCCTGCCAAAACTCCCATCCGGCAAGGAGATCGCCAGACTCATGATTGACCATGATTTCTCCATGGCCTCCCAAAGGACATCATCTCGGACTGGGGTCAACAGTTTGCCTTTCAATTCTGGAGGGCCTTTTTGTAAACTGATCGGGGCCACTCCCAGCCTGTCCTCAGAGTTTCACCAGCAATTTAATGGTCAGACCGAGAGGAAGAACCAGTCCCTCGAGGTCACCCTGAGGTGCATGGCCTCTTGGAATGTCATCTCATGGAGCAAGTTCCTGCCCTGGGTAGAGTATGCCCACAACACCCAGGTCTTGTCTTCTACCGGCCTGTCTCCTTTCCAGTGCTGTTTATGTTATGAACCACCCTTGCTCCCTTCACAGGATGAGGAGGTCAACATCCCGTCCACCCAAGCCTTCATCCGACGATGCAAAAAGACGTGGCTGCAAGCTAGAAAAATGCTATTACGGGTTGGCAGAAGATACAAGGGGCAAGGAACGCAGGTGCCCTGAAGACCATCTCCTGTCAACTCACTCTCTGTTACATTGGGCCCTTCACCATCATTAAGATGGCACTGTTAAGTTCTTGCTCCCCTAAACAATGCGGTGGATCAACCCCACTTTTCACATGTCCCAGTTACGCCTTCTTTTCTCATGCCCCTCATGCCTAAATGACACATTATAGTAATTCAATACCTCTATCTGACTAGTACAGGTGTCACCTACATGGAAAAAAAACAGCTATTTTCATTTCTAACACTGCAAGATAAAAGTTTTTGCATTGTATTTATTTCCATTCCCAAAGAGGATCTTTTCTCATGCTGCTACAGCACAGTATACTAAATTCCATCAGCAGTAGGTTTAAGGTTCCCCTTGAGCAGTGTAAATGCAGCTCTGTGTGGGAAAACCAGCCTCAGAGCTCCTCTTACACTGATCACTGTGGTGTCCATGAGTATAATCTCCCTGTATGAGATTCTCCTGAACCATGTTTGAACCAGTACATCACCTGTACCAGATTCTCCACTCTTGATACCTGTGAGAAAGTGAAGTCGGAGTTGGAGCCAGATGGCTGGTCTTTATAACCTTAAAATTCATTATAAATAGTATCCATGAGCAAAATGTCATACTTAAGATACATGGATTCTCATAGCTAAAATGAGCTTAAATACTTATTAAAACTACTACTTTAAACGTCATGTCACACGATCAAAAATCAATGACAGTTAAAAAGCTTTCTGTAAAATGTAATTGTACTTCACTGTACCTTGAAAACACACAATGGTTAACTGTATTATATTTTTGACTAATTCTCTGAAATATATTGAGATCAAATTTATTTTTGTTGTCGTTGAACAAGTGCCGATAAAACTGTATTTGATGGTCACGGTGTCTCTCTACACATTTAAATTAATAATGGATTTTTGTTTTAATGTCTGCACTGAGCATTGATGTTGCAGTATATGAATCACTACAGGGGCACAGGTCCACCATTACTTAAATCACAGCAGCACAGTGTATAAAATGATGCAGAGGTTCAAGTGGTCAAGGTCAAGAGGTTCAGTTAATGTTTACATCAGAATGAAAATAGGTGATGAATGGTGTGAGACGTGAGCGACACTTTGGAAACACTTTGTTAATAAGGAAGGCCAGGGGTAAATTGCCAGTTTTTTTTTCGGCTGCCAGGAAGTATATGTTTTCTCATATAATCACTGGAAAATACCACCTGGTCTTTTTCCTAATCGTCAACTGTTTGAGTCAGCCTCAGATTCTTGTTTTTGGCTGACAGGAGTGAAACCTGATGTGGTCTGCTATTGTTGCTCATCCACCTCAAGGTCTGGTGTGTCGAAAAGCATGATTATTTGATGTAACGTAGACTTCCTGTCAGCTCAAACCAGTTATTCCCCACTGACACCCCTCTCTAACATGCTTTCACGTCTAATGCTCACAGGATGGTTTGCACCATTCTCTGCAAACTGTTGTGTGTTGACACATGGACAGCACGCAAGCTTCCAAATATGCACACCAGGTTGTATTTTGGGTTAACTGCATTTTGACATTGTGCATTAGAGAAAAAAAAATCCATTGTTTTCCTATATAATTAATCCAAAATAATCAAAATCAAAAGTCAGTCAATATAATTGATGCTGATGATATCAGGTAAGAACCTAGAATATTTTAGTCTCCTAGAATTAACTAATTTCACTCATCTCTTCAGCAACATCATCAACATGTGTATTAGCTCCTATACCGACACATTTAATCAAGCAGATAGTACCAGTAATAATGAAACACCTGTTAAAAATAGGTAACTCTTTACTCAGCAGTGGGTATGTTCCAAAATTAATTAATTTAGCTGTTAAAACAGTAATTATGAACCCTGAACTTTACCTCTAAGATTCTGGAAAAAATAGCTGCACAGCAACTATGTTCATGTCTACTGTACATAGGAATAGTGTAAAACAACTAGTCCCCCATCTAGAGAGTGCCGCATCTTGTCCAAGATCAGACAAGATGGGGCACTCTCAGACTGCTATGGCTGCAGGTGAAAGCTGCTTTGAAGGGAGGCATATTTGAACAATTAAAATGAGTTTTTCTGAATATTCATTAAAAAAAAAAAAAAAAAAAAAAAAAAACAATATGAGGAATAAAACTGAAAAGCTTACAACATCTGGTATTCCCAGGCGGTCTCCCATAGAAGTACTAACCAGGACAAAGCCTGCTTAGCTTCCAAAATCAGATTAAATGGGGCACTCTCAGACTGCTATAGCTGAAGGTGAAAGCTGGTTTGAAAGGAGGACTATTTGACCAAATAAATTAGGTTTTCTGAATATTCATTAAAAAAAACTATATGAAGAATAAAAGCGAAAAGATTACAGTACCTGGTATTCCCAGGCAGTCTTCCATCCAAGTACTAATCTGTTTAGCGTCCAAGATTAGGCACTCTAGGACTGATATGGCCATGAGTGAAACCAGGATCCAAGGGAGGCCTTTTTGAACCATAACAGTTTAGTAAAAAATTTAATAATTGAATGTTTTTCTAAAGGAATAAACATGAAAAGCCCATCCAAGTATTAATCATCAGACAGTCTTTATACAGAGCTTTGTTGTACCAGTAATTTATAGCATTTCATAAATAAGCAACTTGATGTTAAAAATTTAACAAGAAAAATTGTTGTCAAGGCGGGGCGGCGGAGCGAGCACTGGGTCGTCAAGGCCGGGCGGACGAGTGAGCACTGGGTTCAAAAAACGGATTCAAAAACATAGCTTCTGAAAGCCAACCTAATTAGTCCCCTCGTTTCAGGTGAGACATCCCATCACCCGACACTCTAGTGCACTCTAGGGGTTAACCCTGACACTGCTTTATGATTGATTACAAGAATTTGGTCTCATCTACAGTATTATTGCTTAGAAACGTAGAGCACAATATTTGTTAATTTTTTTAATCTTAATATCAATTTACACCAAATTTAATTAAGTTATTTATTAATATTACGGATGATTATAGAAATATAAATATTGAAAAAGAGTGGTTGCAGAACTCTTAGCCAGCGTCTTTTAGCAAGCTTGTTTGAGGTTAAGAAACTTAATTTATTGGTCTATTATGGGTTCAAAACCTAAACGATGAAGGCAGGACCTTAATAGTGTTTTTAATCGCGGCTATCAGAAAAATGTTTCACTCACAGTTTTTTGAGATCTTTCTTCTTTTACATGATTTTGTTCAGGACACCTTTATGGCCTCTGTAGTAATCAGTTCTTTCTTTATTTAATTATTTATTAATTTTTATAAATTCTTTTTTTTGCCAGGCAATGTTTATTGCATAGGCAGGCAATGCCTCAGAAATTCCTCAAAGTTTGTACAAGAGTAAAGGGAGAGCATTTTATTCCTTCTAGTATGAACTTTAATTATTAGTAAATCACCTCTTGAAATGTAACCTGTCACCGCTAATCAAACTAAACTGGGACGTAATGGTTGTATTGCAGTGTCATGTTTTTCTCTGACTCTGGTTGTACAGTATAATAATGTGGAACGCACAAATGAGTTGGGTGCTTTTTCTAGCAACTGATAGAAAATGCCAAGACATGTGTTGTGTGCTGGAAGTTTGCTTCTTTAAACCCATATTAACTTAAACACCTTTCCTGTCATACTGTACTTAAAGCATTTTATACTGTACTTTTAACATACAGTATGACTGCAGATCAATCAATATTAGCTGTTAGCACCCAAATGAGGATGGGTTCCTCTCAAGGTTTTTCCTATTGCCATCTCAGGGAGCTTTTCCTCGACACCGTCTCCCTCAGCTGATATCATCGATATGATCACACATTTCATACCCATTTCCGTCATTTTCTTTTGATTCTAAAGCTGCATTGCATCAATTGCCGTTGTTAAAAGCGTTATATAAATAATTAATTTTTTTAAAATTAAAATGCCATCATGCTAGGAGCAAAAATATACATAGTCACATTTAAGCTGGTACGCTTACTTATGAGACTGTGAGGATAGTAAACAATAAATATAATATGCGCAGATAGGTACAAAAGGCAAGTTTTATTAGCCAATCAGAAAGGAGCATTTTCCTCACGGTCATTGAGCCAACCAATCAGATCGTTCGTTTCATTTTTGAAGCCGTGAGGGCAAAACAAAACCGAAAAGTTAAATAAGACAGGTTTATGAGGCTTCAGTAAGAGAATCGTGTTTAATCTGGTACTTTTATTCTTTATTTCCCGCGGTAATGTCGAATTGTTACCAGCTAATTAACCGCATTCCGAGTGCTTTTTTCGAGCGCATATTGCAGACCAAGGTTTATTTTGAATGTCACGATCACGAAAATATCCAGAAAGTCCGTGCTGAAGTTATTAAATGCGTCCGTGGGTTACTGAATGTAATCACTGTGAGTAAAGAGGGAGAGTGTGATGTTAAAGTGGTCTTCTGTCCGATCGTGTCACGCGCAGGAACCGATATCGAAGCGGCTCTCTCGCGCCTTGAACGTGAGTCTGAGCTGCGCTGCCACACACACACACACACACACACGCGCGCGCACACACAAACAAAATGGCTTCCTCCTTTCTTCATTCACTGAACACAAACACACAGCTAATGAAACACTACAGAACCTTTTTAAGAGTACATTTAGGATTAAAAAAAAAACTTTTACACTCACAATAAAATATTATGTGCCTACTGTAGGCAAATGTATTAAACATACATCAAAAACCATCATCATACTACTTTCAGGAATGAGAGAAGATGAGAATGCAAGTGCAGGGTCTTCTTTAATAAGCACCCTGAATTAAACAGACAAATAAACATGAAACCGTTAAACCGGTAAGCAAAGCAGATTTGCGACAAAGTCCAGGTGAAAACCCAGAGACTCGGCCTGGACTACAGGAGGCAATCCACACTTAAACAAGCTAAAGGAAGCCATTGCTACCACACCAATCCATTGCTACGGCACCAATCCTGTAAGCAGAATGCAACTGTGAAATGGGCAATCGAGAATTGCTGGCGGTGAAATTGGCTCAAAAAGGGCCCAACATTGATCTGTATATATTAGTTTTTCCCATCCTGTAGTTGCCACAGCGGACCATCCAATCGACACACAACTTGCCACTGGTTTTACAATGGGCGCCTTTCTTAATGCAACCCTCAGATTTTATGCAGGGGACGGGCACTGCATACAGTGACTAGGGTTTGGGCATTGGGTGGGAATTGAATCTGAGCATTCTGCATGACAAGCGAGAAACCTACCACACAGAAATTTGGCCACACTGTTTGGCCTGCCGCTGGTGGCCGGTGTAGCAGGCAGCCAGTATAGCGGTTGTCTCTCACGTGTAAGAGTAGACAGCATCGTCATGACTTTTTTCGCCATACTGGGAGGTAGTAATATAGCTGGCAATACACTGAAATAGGGTGAGGAACGGCAGCATTAGCAGGTAGCGGTAGCATGATGGTCTCAGAATATGCATGCAGGCGGAGCTGCAATCATCAGAGTTCATTATATATCAACTTTCTTTCGGTTGCTCCCATAAAGGGGTTGCCACATCGGACCATATGATCCACAGACAACTTGGTGGAGGTTTTATGCGGGGTGCCGTTTCTGACACAACAGTCACATTTTTCTAACCAGGCTTGGGACTGACACTGTGCACAGGGCACTGGCACAGTGGCTGGGTAGTATGGGGTGTGGCATATATACACATCACAAAAACCTCAAGAACATCATATCAGCAAAGAGACTGAATGCACGCCCGCCTCGATGGAAATTTTTTCCGCAAGGTTTGATTTCATACTTTCATACAGACCAGGATCTAAGAATTCAAAAGCCGATGCTCTGTCCTGTACACACCCTACCCCACTCGATGAAGACAAAAAAGAGACTATTATCCCTGAGTTTCAAATTGTGGGACACATGACATGGGACATGGACAGGCAAATAGACAATTCCGAGCCACAAAAATAAGCTAAGCAATGCCTGAGGAGGAATAATTTGTTTCGCCACATGTACAGTAGGTAGCCAAATAATAACTAGGGCCTATGATAAGTTTGCCAGTGAGTTTCTGTTTATTAAATTAAATATATTGAGACCTGCACTTACATCACCTGGTATGCCTAGCATCACCTAGCATAACTTAGTCCAGATAGCCTATATATAAGAGCTCTGTTGCTTGCCATTTTAACAAAGTACAGTGGAACCTTGGATTGCGAGCTTAATTTGTTCTGGACGTGGGCTTGTATATCAAAACACTCATATATCAAAGCAAATTTCCCCCATAAGAAATAATGAAAACTTTTATTTGTTCCACAACCCAAAAAAATAAATATCCAAAAATAATGAATACAAAATATAAAGTAAAAATAGAACAAATTAACCTGCACTTTACCTTTGAAAAATGTAAATCTAGACAGATAAGTGTTTCCAATAGTGTGTTTTTGCGTGCACGCGCTGTGTATGTGACTCCCTCCCCCCGTCCTCCTCTCTTCTTACACAGTAGCCCTCCCTCCCCTTATTTGAGAGGAGGAAGAGCTACCGTCTGGGAGTACTTTCACACACACACACACACACACACACACACACACACACACACACACACACACACACACAGGGGCGCAACTGCACATTTGCTGGTATGCAAGATCATGGGTTGCGCACCCCCCATTTAATGTCATTTACATATAAAATGGCATAAGTCAATGTCCAAATCCTTAGAATGGCAAGCTGTAAAAATAACTTAGATTTTCAAATAACCTGCAGTACTCTGACAAGGAACAGTGCGTACAGTACGAATGCTTAGACCCTGACGTGGTGCAAAGCACTTTTCTACATCAAAGGCCATTTTTAAAAATGTGACCGTTGCCATGGATTTTGGCGTACACACAATCTAAGGTTAAATTTGTGCATACACACACTTTATGTATGAGGCCAAGGATATTGTGAATAACATTACAGATTGGGGCAAAGTTATTGGTTTGTCTTGCAGAAAGTGCAGGGAAAGATGGAGAGCCACATCTTCAGGATGTACTCATGTACAAAGCAGTAAAATGATTGTATTTGCTAAACAGTGATGTAATTTCATTAGCACTGTTATTACAGAAACAGAAAAAAAGCTCATGCATTAATAAATTTAAACTGCATAATTTTTAGAAACTTTGTGGTTTTTCAAGCTGTTTTGAGAATCCTGTTTACAAAAAGCTTACAATAGGGTCTCGAATACTGTATGTATTAACGTGTAGAGGGATCCATACGCTAGTCTCGTTCTGTTTACACAGCAGGACTTTCCGGAAGAAAAACTTGTGCCCTGGACTGAACATAACGAACTGAGAGGATAAGGCAAGAGCCCAATAACTTGGTTGTGCTTGGTGGTGAGAACCTCAGTTAACATTTTTAACAATAAGTTAAAAATTTTTAAACCAACCGCCTATTTTTTCAGGAATAATCAATTGATACGAACGGACAGTAACTATGCCCAGCCTTGCTGGCAGTGGCAATAATGTTAAATGTTGATGAACTTAAAGACTTACAGTAATACAAAATGATAGGTCAAGCTTACCAATCTCTTTTTATGTACTTTGACATTGCTGTCCTCATGTTTTTTATTTTAATTTTTTCTTAGTCTGTTCTGGGGTTGGGCTCAAATAGTCTCTTAACAAATATAATTTTTCAAATATTTTAAAAGCTTTATTAAAGACAATTTTCAAAGATTTTTTTTTTTCACAATGGCACCCCCCTCCGTGTGGCACCCCCATGCACTGCATATACATCATACCCCATTTTTGCGCCCTGCACACACACACACACACACACACTCTTCTTACACAGTAGCCCTCCCTCCCCCTTATTTGAGAGGAGGAAGAGCTACCGTCTGGGAGTACTTTCACACACATACACACACACACTTGTGCCACATGATACTCGATGATACTTGGTACTCATAAATCAAGACTTACTCGTTTAACAAGGCAAAATGTATTAAACGCTAAATTACTTGCAATCAAAGGTTCCACTTACTTCTTTAGCATTATAATATTATAAAGTCAGTCATGGTAAATTAATTATAATTGCCAGTATATTTCTGAAAGCCAAGCACATTTTTTTTTATAAAGAAGCAACTTGTTATAAAAATTTTAAATGAAAAACTTGTGTATTATTAATTTATGAGTAATGTATTTGACTTTCTAGTTGATAAGCCCACCATAGTGATCGTACTTCACCACACCTTCGACCCTGACTACAATGCACCGAGCAGCAGCAGGTATGAAAGGAACAATTTGATATTGGTGGACTTATTGTTCCATGAGGACAAAGGACTCCTAGACTGTTCAAAGAATGACGAAGCATTCAGCAAGACGGAACGCCACCTAAAGAAATATGCTAAACCTCAGCGTGTTGTGAGTACCTATGAGTAGCAAAGGGTTCATTATTTGTGTCATGTTATCAATCTTAATGTGTAATCTTCCACTTAATAATTTCTCTATCCTGTAAATCTTTTAAATGTATAAACTAAAATACTTAGGAATGGATATTATATTAATCAATGTTTTATTTTTTGCAGGTACATATTAAGCGTCTTTTGGCTATGATTGCAATTGTTGGAATGATGATTAGGTACAAAAGATTACTCCGAAAAATCATGTGCAAGTTATTGACAAGACTACGTTTGCCATGCATCCAGGATTCCCATCCTTTACTACTGAAACAAGAGCAAAAAAGAAGAATTAGTATCTCCTTTAAATAGTGTATTTATTTCATAGTATATTAAAATTGATTGTAATTTAATAATAAAGCACACAGTGCTATCTTAAAACAATAGATTCTTCCATGTGTGAATATGCAAAGTATTAATAATTGGTTTTTAGTGGTTTTAGAAACATGAACAAAACAACACTTATTTTGGTCTGTGTTTGTGCATGGAGTTTGTTCATAGACACTAAATGGAGCTGGGAGGAGTAAGAGAAAGTTTAGTTTGTCTTCACAAAATGAATAATGTATGAAGATTCATTTCAACACAAAAATGCATGACAGTAATTGATTTTCTGGTTTCATCCGTAGTCCATAAAGAAAGCAACAAAAAAGCAGGACATTACCAAATACCATTTAGTGTTTGCGATTAATCTCATATACCAAATGCAATTCTACTGTACTTATACCCTTAATAATCTTATCTGTGGTCTCTGTTTATATATATATATATATATATATATTTTTTTCCTTCTGTTATGTCCTGTAATTCTGCTGGCCTGAATGGTTATAAATTGTTTAAATGTGAATGTGGTACTGAGCCACTAGGTGTCAGCATTTTATTTCACAAACCTTATAGGATCTACACATGGACTGTACTGAAGGAACTAAAATAAAATACACGTTGTGTAAAGAGACAATAAAAGGAAAACACTTTGCAATTTTCTAATATCCTAAAAATGTAAAACTTGAAAAGTGAATTTATTATTCATTTAATTATTTCTTCAAACTATCACATGCCACTAATCAAACTACAGAGGGCACAAGTGATGAATTGAGTGTGTCTCAGAGCCAGAGGTGTGGTGCTGTTTATTTTGGTGGAGCATATTATTATTAAGGAGCATACAGTACATGTGATGTGTGTGCATGTACATGGTTAAGTTGTGGCACAGTTCCATAAACACTGCTTCTATGGTGGCAAGTTTATATACATTAGTCAACCATAACTGACCATGATCAAATGTCTTTATCATTTTGATATTACATTTTATTTATATATATATATATATATATATATATATATATATATATATATATATATTCAACATACTACCAGCAACACAGTGGAATACTTTCTTGCATATTCTCATGACTTCACATTGTGAATCAATCAAAACCTTGAATTTTACATCTTAGATCAGTGCATTTCTTTTATCATTGATTATTTTGCATGACATACACGTTGATGATGATTGGATCTTCAATCACTTACAAAAAATGTACATGAATCTTATGATATATATATTATTATTATTATTTTTATTTTCCTACTTACTGGTCCTACTTACTCCAGCAGGACTACACCTACAGTATGCTCAGAGCCCTGAATCTCTTTGTTTCACACTGAGGCTGCAGTTATGGAACCAATCCCAGAAATCAAACTTTATACACCAACATACTAGGAGAAAGAAATGCATAATGATGTTTCAGTGAGACATATTATACAACATATTATATTGTCAGATAAAAAAAATTCTCTTTGTTAATTGTCTTTCAGGTGCAAATTTTGCTGTAATTCACAAGTGTCTGTGTTAATTAACAGAGGAATGATGTACAAACTACTGCATAAAGTAGTACTACGAATAGATATGAGAAGCTCTTTGTACTCTATTTGGTATAGATCCGCTCATCTCTATACTGCAGTATGTTGGTGGCAGAAAAACACCATATGCATTGTTTAATGCGTCAGTGCATTACAGCAAAGAATAGAAAAATAAAGTAAAAATATAAAAATCATAAACATGAGTTATTTTACATAATACCATAATACATAATACTCATATACATTCTCGGCATCCCCACCTCATACCACGTCTTCCAGACATAGGCTCCAGATTCTTTTACGGCTTTAATCAGAAAACTTCACCTAAGTTAAACTTTACCACCAGCAGCTGAATGGAATAACATTGATTATTAATTAGATATCAATGAATGGATGCCCAAGGCTCATTTATGCCAGCCTGTCTGGACCGATCCAACAGAAAAGCCAATGTCGCAGGAACTGCTAAAAAAAAAAGTTAATGCTGGTGATGATAGAAAGGTATCAGAACACCCAGTGTATCACAACTTTGTTGGCATGCAACGAGTTCAAGACCATTGATCTGGACTCCAAATTCCAAATCCATTAGATGTGCTCAACAAAAAAAGTCGGATTCATGAAAGCCCCACCGTGCAACCTAGAGTATTTAAAGGATCTGTTGCTGACATCCTGGTCCCAGATCCCAGAACACACTATCAGAGGAGTCAGAGGAGCCTTGATAGAGCAGAGCTGTTTTGGTGGTACAAGGGGAACCTGCAACCTAGGCCACTTTATGGTGTATCTGGACCCTATCCCAGACCCATTCACCCTGGATGGGACACCAGTTCTGTACATATTAAAGCATGCATAAGCACAATCATTTCGACTTAATGATAATTTATCATTTGTCAGTTTGCTCACAAGCATTTCTTGGGAATCTTATGGCCGTATTTCAAGAATACACATCTTACATTTCCTTATTATTACATTTGACTATTTCCACTATAAAAATGCTCCTTACATGATGGTGAATTTTGTTTATTTTAGAAAAGGACCTAAACTGCAGTGGGAGCTAAAACTTACACTTAGTGGGGTCGGTCACTACAAAAACATTTATACGAAGCAGCTGGACTTCTAAGGCTATTTGTTTTGTAGTCACACAAGAGAGCAGTCATTTTGAGGTGATGTCATTTCTACATTGGCAGAGCTCATTGCCAGGCTGGAGACTACGACCTTCATCACCTCAGATGGCCTTAGCTGGATGGATTGCTCCAGTTTGTGTTTACCGGAAAGATTTAGTCATTGCAAAGCACATGACAAGCCCCAGACAGGACTTACTAATACCTAAGGGTTTATACCTTGAACACTGTCAGCTCACTGGAGAGCGCATGATGGTATATATGAGAGTGAGTTAGTAATGATCCACTCTACTCTGACTGTAGAATGTATTTTATTTAACTTTTAGAAAAGACAAATATATATTTTTTCTTGCTTTTCAATACAATTTGTCCATCTGTCAACAAGCTTTCGTATTCCCGCCATAAAAAACTTTGTAGGCTGAGCTTTGAGCCATGAATGCACGGCTGTCTTCACTTCTTCATCTGAAGTGAATGTTCATCCTCATAGGGCTGCATTTAGGGGATCGACCAGGTGGAGCAAGATCAGGACTATAGGAAGGTCATCAACATTGGCATCAGATAGGCGTAGATAGACATCCGGCTCCTTCTTGATGTGACCTTCATTGAAGTTCCCTTTCCATTCATACACACTTCTTCGTGACAAAACACTTTCTCCATACTATGTCTTACCAAGTATTATATACAGGTCCTTCTCAAAAAATTAGCATATACTGATAAAGTTCATTATTTTCTGTAATGTACTGATAAACATTAGACTTTCATATATTTTAGATTCTTTACACACAACTGAAGTAGTTCAAGCCTTTTATTGTTTTTTTAAATTTTTTTATTTTTCCCCGATTTTCTCCCTAATTTAGTCATGTCCAATGCTTCCCGCGTCACTAGGGGCTCCCACATTAAGGCTACTACCACCACTCAGCCGGGAGGGCCGAAGACTATCACGTGTTTCCTCCGAACCACGTGCGCCAGCCGACCGCATCTTTTCGAACTGCTCGCTCGCGCACCGTTGGGGGCGGCGTAACACACTCGGAGGACAGCGCTATCCGCTCCCTCCGCTGCGCGAGCTCACAGACGCCCCTGACTGGCTGTAGCTCTCTCTAGCTCTCTCCAATCAGCTCTCTCTAGACCTCCAGCTGCGAGAGGTTACAGCACCACCCAGGAAAAGTCAACCTTCAAATAATTATGTTCAGTTGGTCGGGAATCCTTTTGCAGAAATGACTGCTTCAATGCGGCGCGGCATGGAGGCATGTCATAAAATACTGTAACTGCACCAGGTTCACCCTCAGACCACAAAAACGAATCACTGCACGCTGCTCTTCTTGCTGCAGATCACAAGTGGGGCATCCATTTTTGCTCACACTGGAGTTACAAATGAATTGATGTAACACGTTCCTGACTGGGGAGACAGTAGCCTTAAGGCCACCATAGTTGTGGCTGCACACACCAACACTGGTCAGCTATACAGTAGCTTCACTTCAGAATTCACTATAACATATGCTTGAAGCAAAACATTTTGTAAGGACCACCCACACACACCCACACACACACAAACACACAGTAAAACACTATAACTGGTGGGTGATAAAAATGAATGTGCCCTTCAACCGTGTTACCTCTTGCTGGCATGGCCTGTAACAAAAGCAAATAAGGCCATAAAATGCAGGCGGAGGAGATGAGCTGCTGTGACGCAAGGAAATACTGAGCACACATGGGGCTGATTGAAAAGTTTACATATCAGGGGTTAAAAGTCATGGAGACAGGACAGTATGGAATTGCATGGATAATTTCATTGGTACCTCATCCAGGGTTACCCGGCTCCTGCACTAAGTCTCCTTGGATAGGCTCCAGGCCCTCCACGACCCTGTATAAAGTTTAAAGTGGGATATATGATGAATTAATAAGTTAGTGTTAAAACATGGCTCTTAGAAAATAGTGAAGAAGTTAGGATAATTTGTCATAAACCTTCATAATAGAAGATTAATGTAATTAAAATGGTCTATAATATTCATTATTAATATCGCTGGCAAAATGATTGAAATGTAAAATATGTAAAAGTTGAGATTGTATATGTATTTAACCCAGTTGTTGTGAAACTGGTGCTAGTTCTGGTTGAAATGTTTAGTTTCCAACAGAGGTCACGTTATTTAAATGAATGGAGTTCACCTGTATGCAATTAAAGCGTCATGTGATCTTAATATAAATACATTAAGTTCCTTCTAGGCCACAGAGTTTGTTACATCATTAAAAAGTGCTATCAAAACAAGTCTAAGTATCAATGGAACCACAAAGTGTGAACATTCTGTGATTTAATCCATCATTAAACCAAACAAGTACCAACTGTTTAACCAAGACTCAATGGACAGATTGCTTTATTTCCTCGGGAGCCCTCATGTCTGTCTCTCTTTTAGTTAAGCTGGTAGAGATAATCCTGCTTGCACTCTGCACAAAAATACTGCACATTGATCTTATATATTATGGGACTGTTAGAATATGTTACTGTTAATTTTCTCTCTCTCTCTCTCTCTCTCTCTCTCTCTCTCTCTCTCTCTCTCTTCTGTTAATCTTTTTACACATGAATTGACCACCAAATGTTGTGCTGTAATCAAAGCTAAAGGTAGTCAAATGAGTGTATAATCCTAATATTTTACCAATTATTCATGGAGTTTGTGTAGTTTTGATGAACAGATGGTGAACATACAGTATGATCTGAAAGTTGATCTCCTCAGCTGACCTCGGAAGCATTTGATCATACCAAGTCAATCATATTGTCAATCTACATATGAATCTAAACTAATCAAATGAACCTAATCTAAATATGAATGCATAAAATTCCATTTTGCGGTAAATTTCAATCCAAATCAATTTCTTTTTTAACAACGGCCAAAAATGAACATGACTAAATCATAATTATCAGATTGTCCCTGATGAGCAAGTTGGGGGTGTGATTATGGCAAAGGAAAAAGTCCCTGAGATTACAATAGGAAGAAACTTTGAGAGGAACCAAACTCAACATGGAACACATCCTCATTTGGATGATACAATCTTATAGAACAATAAATCAGTCCCTGCCATATATGTGCGCTGTAAGCCTTAAATTTCATGATTCCCAAAGGCATCTTACCGCATTTTCACACTTTACATAGCATTCTTCCTCCTGCTGATTCACACCAGACGCCTTGCAGACAGGACAGACTTGGGATCTTTCTCCAGTTGACAGCACAATTTCCTCTGGCACAGACCAGCAGCTTTCCTCCAGAGCCATGTGATGTTCATTGGAGGATTATTTATCAGTCGGTTTCCTCCCTCTCGCTAATTTGTGCTCACTTGTTTTTCTCTAATGATGATCGTGCTGTGCCATCTGAAAGTTCAGACATACAGTATGCCAGCCATATTAAATGAAGTGGTTGAACTAGATCACCTCACATTTCACAGCTCATAACACAAAACATCTTTTCCCGCTGAGCGTGTGGCATGCAGGAAACTGGTCAGCTGTGGGTTGAAATCTGGAAACACATTTTCAGGCATGTGATAGCTTCCTGCTGTCCAGAAGCATTTGGGTCATGTCTGGATTGCTTGGCATTTTCTTGGCAGGGTTGCTTTTAGATTTGTCTTTGGATGTTGTTTTTCACAAGAAAAGGACATTTTGTTAAAAAAATATATAATAGGAAAAAACATTTGTGCATCTCAGATAAAAATAATTCTTCACATGTTTGTCAGCTGGTGGTACTTTACAAAGCTAAATCCAGCATTTGGGCCCCACATGGTTTATACCAAGCCCAGATAGACAGGTTTTATTGTGCCACATGCAAACCAAAGTTTAATGTTTGGACTCATCTCCTTCATTGGCGTAAATCAATTTGAAAGTTTCTAAGCAAGAGTCAGGATGAACTTAATGTGGTTTAGGGGGATTGTCAGGAAGACGCGACAGTTTATTTCCCGTAATATGGAAGTCATTCCCAGATGGATGAACAAGCTGTTTTATTGATGTCCATTGTGAAAAAAAGCAGACTTATTGTGCTGTGTGTAGTGGTTGCCATTTTACTCAACAACTCTTTAAGTCTGGATAAATAGGTCTGGATTAGGACACAAGACGCCATAAGTGTTTTAGAAGTGTTTTATTCCTTGGTGAAAGAGCTGTTCAAAACATTGTAGATAGTAAATGAGTGATGTCCCAGTACTGGAACACAAAGCTGGAGTACTTTCATCTGGCCTACAAACATTCCATGAGAAACTGGTCCAAACTTGGTTGCCAGAATTGAGCTTTACTCAGCATTACTGGGACCACACCTTAACAGGGTCCGGATTTAGGCCAAAAACAGTTTGCTGCATTTGGGACACGTATAAAAAAATCAATGTGTCTACTAACAGTTTGGCCACATTTTGGCCCCACGATACACAAACTATTGCCATAATAGATCATAATGTGCATCATATTTCGCATGGAATTATCTGTTACCTGGCTTGTCTTAGATGAACCTTATTGTATTCCAGAATGTTAAAACTGTACATGGATTTTAGAGTATGTGGATGGCATTTATAGATACTGGTACATAATGATGGATTGGCCCAATTGGGAATATGCTAATTTAATTTATTGGTTAGATCATCAAGAGACATTATATAGGAAATATGTATACATTACAATTATCAGTTTGTCCCTGATGAGCAAGCGAGGGTGATGGTGGCAAGAAAAAAACCTCCCTGAGATGGCAATAGGAAGATACTTTGAGGGGAACCAGACCCAACCTCATTTGGGTGATATCAGATACTGTAGCTATAACAGGGATTGGTTTGATTAACACAATGTTTAAGATTAAACAAGCTAAATAACCCAATAGTAGGCCAGCACTTCAGCATTTCCCTGGATCAATTAATGCATATTTTATTTCTTGTTTATCCTTCTCACATTGTGAAGAGGATTTCCCAGAAAACGAGAATTGAGAATTAGTCTTCCCCTAGTGTCAGCTGCAAGCATTTTAAATATCTGTGTGGGGTGACATGCAGACGTATATAGTCTTCCTCCGTACCATACAGTGCTCCAATAGGGTTCAGATCAAACAAAAGAAAAAACATAGACAGAACAAAAACAAAGAAATTTCCAAGTGATCCCAAATTATATATATATATAAAAAAGTATATATATATATACTTTTGGAAAACTAAATTTCCAAGATCAAGCAATAAGACTAGCAGCTTTTAAAAGTAAGTAAGTTAAAAAATTATTGCACAAATACAATGGATGAAAACAAAAACGTGTTGAAACATGGCCCAGATTTGCATTAGTGTACACCAAGGAAGTACATCAGTAAAATCTAGTCAAAAATGTTTAACTTGGCTACACTGCATTACTTTGAGGCATTCAGTAATAAGCTCTGACCTTGATTTGGTACAATAAGGGTGAAAGGCTCCACATACAGACATACTGTAAGGGTCCACCCCTAGAGGGCACTGTGCACGTTTGCGCTTGTTTTGTAGTTTTTTGTTCGTCGACTCAGTTTCCCAGAAGGCACCTCGGTCAGGTGATGCTGAAGCTCACCTGACCAGAGGTAGCTCATTAGTATTGTTATAAATAGCTGGATGTTCTTGGAAACTGGGTCGAGCATTATTACTGTCAGTGGACATTTGTTTTGATTTAGTTTTGTTTGTATTTTATGTTACTTTGGTTTGTTTATAGGGACTCTGTTTTGTGATGTTTGTGTAAGTGTACTGTGTTGTTTAAATATTGTTTGAGTTTAAGTATTGTGCTGTGTATGTACTGTATGTCCCTTTGTTTTGTAGCCTCTGGTGTGTTCGCTTAGCCTCCAGTGTGTTCCCATAGCATCCAGTGTGTTCCCTTGGCCTCCAGTGTGCTCCCCTTCTCGCCTCTAGTATTCCTGTCCCAGCCTCTAGTGTGCTCCCCTTCTTGTCTCTAGCCCCGTCTCGTCCGGTCTCTAGCCCCTGTGTCCCTGGTCCTGTCTGGTCTCGTCCAGTCTCTAGCAGTCCTAAGCCTTCGTGTCAGTCCTTTAGGGGCTGAAATGCTTAAATGGTCTGAAATGCTAAAAGAGACTGTGTATATGTGTCTGTCCAGAGCCCATGTATGTGTTTTGTTTGTTCCTTTTTTCGTTAATTAAAGATTTTTGTTTGGAAACAACCCCTCTGCGCCCATGCCTGCCCTTTATGCCCACGGCAATAACACCTGCCCGAACTGCCTGTCATACCAGTTCCTGACACATACACACACAATAAAACGTCTTCGGTGCACACAAAAAAAAAAAAATTATATCACACTTTACCCTTCATGTTGCAGCACCCTGCATGAAATATCCTGATGGGAATACAGTAAATGTTTTTTTCTCCAAGTAATGACATATAGTTCGTTTTATGACATAAGCAATGGTCTTAGAGAGGCAATTGTTGCTGCACATTAATCTAGGAAATTTTATAAACACATTTCAAAACCATTTGGAGTTCAACATTCTTCAGTGAGAAAGATTATTCAAAGTGAAAATCATTCAAGACAGTTCTTTGAATCTTTCCAAAAGTGGACGTCCCAACACATTCACTGTGCAATGCTTAGAGTACAAAATATCTCTGGAAACCAAAACAAATTCCTTGTATGTGGAAAGGTACTTGCCAATATTCTTGCCATTTCTGATTCTCTGATTCCGATAGTTGATATGAGTTTAGATGCATAATGGGCTAGTGATGCCAACGTCGACAGTATCATTTACCAAATGTGTGCTAAATATAAGCAGAGTCATTAAGTTTACCAGTATTGAAGTCTGATCGAAATTAGTCTTTGTAATTGGTCGAACTACACATACTGTTTCTAATGCAGATTATTTGCAGTTTAGAGGTGGCCCAGATGTTAGTTTTCCTGTCAGAAATATGGTCTTCAAATGCTCTGTGATTTGTGAATGTGTTCTGGCAGGCAGACGTAGATATTTTATCACCATTCCTTCATGGTAGTTTGTGCGCCAGATGACAGTAGGACGCACCATTATTGGGCAATCACTCATTTGCTATGTGGGTCGTTTCTGTTGTTTATACACGTAGGTGGGACGGAACATTTGTAACCATTATTGGCAGACCAACACACCCTCATTTACTGTAGGAATGCCGCTAAACATCCATTATACAGTACAGTGTTTATAACCAGGGATTGTTTTATTTGCTTTTTGTGTACCAGCATGGGATAACCCTATACAAATAAAAAATGTAGGCACTTTTTTACTATGTATAGTTTTGAATATGCTGGGCATTCCTGATAATAAATACAATATGTTTATCTTTGATAGAAAATTCTTTTTTTTTTTTTTAAAGATGCCATCTGCCATCTGATTAGCCTTTAATCGAATTGGTTTGTACTACAAATTTCACGTTGGCATGGTGGCGCAGTGGGTAGCACCTCCAGGGTCTGTGTGCGCGTGTGTGTGTGTGTGTGCGCGCGCGCGTGTGTGTGTGTGTGTGTGTGTGTGTGTGCCCCACAATGGATTGGCGTCCTGTCCTGGGTGTACCGTGCCTTGTGTCCTGGGATAGGATTCAGGCCCCCCATGACCTTTTATATGATATAAGATGTAGGATAAGAGGTATCGAAGATGAATGAATGAAAGAATGAATATTTGATCAGAGCAAGACAGTGACTTTGTTTAAAAAAAAAAAAAAATCACATTTAGCTAGCAATGTGTTCTAGTAGTGCAGTCATGTTCAAAAGTTACTAAACCCACTTTCAATGTAAAAAACATCATCTGATTGTAGCGGGTCTTAGTATTAAGCAAATTCAATCTCAAAAACAACATATTTTTCACTTTGCCATTATTTATTTAGCAAAAAATGGAGCCAAAAAGAAAAAAAAAACATGCGCACAATACTAAGTAACCCTTCTACAGGATTTAAAAGAGTAAGTTGCCAGGTGTTGCTAATCATCAACCCTTGATTATTTGATTATCAGCATGTGTGTAGACTTTCTACTACAGTTTCGTCCCAGAATCCAAATGTGTTATAGCATGCTGATTAAGTTAATTGACTTTTCCAAATTGCCTGTAGTGTGTAAATGCACATGTGAATGTTGACTGGAGGACCTACCATGGTTGTAAAAATGGGAATAAATACAATGGTCATCAATGGCCTCCACAGTCCCATGATGAGCTACAAAGGCTCCTATATGGATGAATGGATGGCAGACCTCTATAAAAGCAGACGTTTGCTGGTGCATTCAGGTTTAAAAAACGAATGCCAAAAATGAAAGACATAAGCAATGGTCTTAAAGAGGCAATTGTTGCTGCACATTAATCTAGAAAATTGTATAAACACATTTCAAAACCATTTGGAGTTCAACATTCTTCAGTGAGAAAGATTATTCAAAGTGAAAATCATTCAAGACAGTTCTTTGAATCTTTCCAAAAGTGGACGTCCCAACACATTCACTGTGCAATGCTTAGAGTACAAAATACAACAAAAACAAGAGCTAAATCTCAAACCCTAAAGGCCTCACTGAGCATGTTAAATGTTAAAATCCATGACAGCAAAATGATGAAGATTGAACAAATGTGGTTTGTTTGGAAGGGTTGCCAGTAGAAAGCCTCTTCTGTCTAAAAAGAACATGACTGAGATGTTCTTTTTAGAAGAACAAGATGCATGGTTCACAAAACTGAACAAAATCTGAATAAACCACAAGGCTTCTGGAACAAAGCTGTATGAACAGATGAGAGCAAAGTGGAGTTGTTGTTTGGCCATAGTGTCCAGCACCATATTTGGGGAAAAACAGAAACACCTCATACCGACTGTCAAACACGGCAGTGGAGGGGTGATGATTTGGGATATAATGGTTTTCCAGCCACAACACTTGGGCACCTTGCAGAACTATGAACTCCTCTTTATACCATCAGTATTCTGAAGGCAAATATGAGGCCATCTGTCCAACACATAGAGTTGGTTCGAAATCTGGTAATACAACAAGACAATGATCCAAAGCACACTAGTAAATCTACATCAGAATGGCTGAAAAATGAGAGCCTAGATAAAGGCCAGACCTCAACCCAATGGAAATGCTGTGGCAGGACCTTAACAAAGCTGCGCATAAGGGAATGCTAAAAAACCTCAGTGACCTGGAGCAATGTTATAAAAAAAAGAATGGGTCAAAATTTCTAACTTATAGAAAGATATTTATTGATACAATACAAGTGCTTCCTTAAAATAACCCCCTGAACAATTACATAGGCAGCTATTAAGGACTTAAACTCAAATGGTGCATCATGATCGCTATTAATGAACATGATTATAATGTTTAATTTAATTAAAAGTATATTTTAATTAGGCCGAACCAAACAAACATTCTCACAGGATGCGTAAAAGTTTCAAATATTGTGATTTTCTTTGTACCTACAGTATGTGGGTATATTGACGAGCGTCAATCACCCATCAATTTCCGAGTGCATGGACAGCACAGTTGATTTGCATTTGCAGCTGATTTGCGTTTGGAAGTAATGGGCAAAAAGAAACCCAGTCACTTATCTTTAGTCTTTACCTCTTTATCCTGTGTACAGGTTTGCGGAGGTCTGGAGCCTATCCCAGGAGACTTGGGGCACAAGGTGGGGTACACTCTGGACAGGGTGCCAATCTATCTTAGCGCGCACGCACACAATCATTCATACAGTATGGGCCATTTGGGAAACACCAATTAGCCTAATCTGCATGTCTTTGGATTGTGGGAGGAAACCCACCAAGCACGGGAAGAACATGCAAACTCTATGCACACAGAGGCAGGAATCAAACCTGACCGGCAACTGAACCGTGAACTGGAGGTGAAAGGCGACAGTGCCAACCACTAAGCCATTGTGCCACTCAGCAAAAGGACAGCATATGTGAATGGAATTGAATAGGAAATAGTTTGACATAACAAAAACAACTGCACACGGACACCAAGCACATGCAAAGCAAAATGTCTTAGCGCCTCTCAGCCAGATTTTCCTACATACTAATTCTCCATATTGGATTTTTGGAAAAACACGAGGCATGTTTCATAGGAAGTTGACTCTGGCACAAAGCACACTATGGTGTATATGGTACAGTACATTTGAGCCTCAAACCTACCAGATCGTTCACTTACAGCATTAAAAGACGTTGCTGTGGCAAACAGGACTGACACTATTTGAATCATTGCAGCTCGCTGTTCTTTTATACAGTGGCATTCTTAATCAAACATCTGGTTTTATTTTTCGTCTTAATTCAATCTAGTTAATGCATTTAACAGGAGTTCCACAAGGGTTTAATAAAAGTGTTTTTCTAACTGAAACACACAAGTGAGTTAAACTTGATAAAGTATGATTTAATGTCAATTATTCACGTCTTATCTACTCATGCATAAATGCTCATATAAACAATTCATAAATAAATGTGCATCATGTTATTCTTTATCACTTGGGATCAGCTTTAATTATACCAAAGTCTTCCATCTGGCACAGGATGGTCGCTATGGCTCAAGGCTAGCATGGTAACCATTGTGTACTCTTTAAAATGGGATTTCAAGCCTGGGCTAGTACAGTAGGTATCCTGTTCTTCTACACATTATTGGTCGCTTAGTTTGCATGGAAATTGCTGGCAAAAGCCCTAAAATGCATTTTCTTCACACATAGTACATTGTATCCATCAGTGAGATCATGCATATTTGTTGGATGCGTTTAATGCAGAACAGATTGAGTTCTTTTAGTATTAGGTCATTACAAGCAACATTTTAAGGACTGAATCCATATCTCCAGAGGTATTTTCTGTTAGGTTTCGTTTGTGTATTAACCTGGATATTGCACTGTAAAGGGTAATTATTCATCTGGTACCTTCAATTCCTGCTTTCTTTGGCGATGTGTGGGCCAAGATAACCAAGGTGTGGTGCAATGTCACTTCTATCCTCCCCAATCTGACACTCACACGCACTAATATTGCTCATTAAGTCCTGCTTTTAGTTTTCGGGACACAAAGTTAATCCATCATGCAAATATCCATCCTTTTTCTACATTTCATGTATGAATTACTCTTTAAACTTCTTCCCTACGCAGGCATTTAAAAGGCTGTGAGAGGGAAAATATTATATTAGGTTTCCGCCACATGCAGCTGTAGTAACAGCTCTTGACCTTCCCCATCTCAGAGGCACCATATGGACTCTGTTAGTTTGGGTTGCCAGTTGTGTCCTGCTCTCCCCTTCAGTTCCTCACAGGCAACCGCAGATGATGAACTCAGCAAAAAAAAAAAAAAAAAAAAAACACAGCAAACCAGACCCCTCTGTTTGGACCCACACTTCCATTCTTCTTTAATTACTTTGAAAGAACTGTGCCAAGGGGCTCCTGTCATTAAAACGCCTCTGCTGTCTCCCTGTAGTCTGCAGAATTGGTTTATGGGAGCTGGGATCAGTGACAGCATTATTTTCTGCCGGGGAAGTGTCTTACAGTTTATAGGACAAACTGTCTACTGAGTGACAATGGGCCTTCTATTCCTCATACAGCATACCGCTGTGAAAACTGTTATGCAACTATTAGGGTGTTTATATATACAGTATGTAGTACAGAAGAGTGACATAACTTTGGACATCTGGAATTCTGTCGGAAACGGACTATAATATGTTTTGAAGTACCACAGCAAAGCTAGTTTACAGCAATATATTGTGCAATAACTGCTAAGACAAATTAACAAAGTTATACAGATTAACAGTCAGCAATTAAACAGCAAACAGGACAATTACTGCGTTTATGGTTATGTGGCGGGAGCAGTACAATTGTGAAACAGTATACCAATGAAATAATCCGACTACGCCACCCTAGAAATTAACTCTAGGGAACAATACTCAATCCCAAAAAGGGAACAATTTAAGCACACAGGTTCGATTCTCTCAAATAAGAAAGCAAGAGACGTGGGTGAAATCTAAAAATACAAATGTTTTATTGCAGCTATAATAAAAACTTTCAAAATAGACGGACGAAGTCAAAAGCACCGCAGAAGACCCACACTTTAAATGAAAGCAATATAATTAGAAAAAAAGAAATATGGACACTAACAAAAAATCAACTTTCAATATAAAAAAAACAAACAAATACATAATATCAATACCAGCAGGGCTGAGGCTTCCAACGTCATAGCCCCGCCTCCTCCATCGTCACTAAAGGTTTCCCCACTCTCTCAGTCACCAAGCACACACACGCTGCTTCTCTCCTCTGCTCCCACTGTGCCCACTCGTTCAAGTTTCCATATTTCCAGTAAAAGAATTTCAACATAATTCAAGCATCATTCGTCTGCTTTGGGGTTCACTCCAGTTAGTCACCCCGCCCCTGACACAAGAATATAGTGATTTTCATTCCCGACAATGCAATTGGGCAGATAACCTTCTAAATAAAATTTTTTTTTTTTTTTTAAAGATTTGGGTTAGCTAGTTAAAGCCTTGGAGGAAGTGGGCGACTCAAGCAAACGTTGAAGTATTTGATTTTCTTTGGTGGCTTTACAGATATAAAGCAACTCTTTAGACGATTAGTGGCTAAATTCATCCATCTGACACTTTGGAGTAAAAAGAAGAAGTTCTTAAAGATTCTTTGAAGGGTTTATAAGCAAATGTAATATACCAATTACTGACACTAATAGAAAACTGTGGTTGCTTAAGGTTAAAGCACATCAAAGCCAGTACTGACACCCAACTAATTGAAAACTTTTCTGAAAGGGGGCCCCGTTCATCTTGGCTTCTACATACTGTTCTTTACAAAAAGTAAAGAATATGGGTGAGGCTGTTTTTATTCCAGAAAAAGGTATAAATGGAGTAAGTGGTTTATGCTGCTCATTTTTGTGGTTGAAACAATACCCAGAAACTTCCCAGGGCCCTTCTTCTCAAGGTTATTGGGTTTCAATAAAATTGGCTTTGTTCTCATGTAATTACTTTGTATGTTTTGGCCATAATTAAAATTAGACATAAACAGTTAGTCATTTAACAATTTATGCAGCGATCCAATATAAGACATGGAGGACAATATTCAAAAGATGAACAAGGACACTTAAGCAAATATTAACCAGTTTCCAAAAGAAAGGTCTCAGTGTGTGTGTGTGTGTGTGTGTGTGTGTGTGTGTGTGTGTGTGTGTGTGTGTGTGTGTGGCAATGACCTTTTCACACTACAGGCACTTTACACAAATCACAGAGGGGCTTGGGGCCATTAAACATAAAAGCTGGAGTTGAAAATTATAGGCTTCTTTCAGAGCAGCTGTGCACTGGAGACCATATCATAGTGGCGCGTGGCCCAAGCCTTGAGAACATCCGTGTTCTGAGCTCTACATCAGAATGAGGCCAAAATATGTACTCGGTTACTTTATCCATGGAAAAGGCACTTGGCTATATATCAGCGGGAGTGACTTTTATTTTAATAATTTGATTATAATTTTACGAAAATACTGAAGTTATAAAAAGGATAGTGTATTGCAAACAAAAATCCAAGTTGGATAGCTCTTGAACAGTCTCCACTTTGATTCTGTTTCTTGTTGCAGAAATTCCCCAGGTGTCACTATTAAAAGGGGGAATTATAGAAAACAACAGCTGGCTCTTAAACATCTGGTTAGAACAAAATCAGCATCTATAAATGCATTAAATCCATTAATGTGTAATTGATTGCAGGTAAACTGACTACAAAAATGTAGTATTTGTAACCAAAATAGAATAAACACAACATCTGGCATCCTGTTACAATTTGTTTCTTATCAATTGTCTGATTACATTTTTGACCACAGTGAATCTGTTAATTTGAAACTGATTGTGAACTTAAACTACATCATAAAACCATAAGAGATGTAAAATAAGTAACAGGTGGTTTCTTGCAGTAGATATGATTATCCTACTGAACAGTTTAGAGTGGGTTCTAACAGAAATGTTAGAGTAAACATACATTATGGATATAACTAGAGTAAGCTAACCTTCAATCACTGGTCAATAGCAGTTTATAATGATTTTATAATTATGGTGTTTATAACTTTTTTTTTTATCTATATAATATTCTGATACATAGCCAATTTCTGAGCATGGAAGGTCGTCATTCCTGCCTCAGATCTGTCTGTGTGGAGTTTGAATGTCCTGCCCGTGCTTGGTGGGTTTCCTCCACGTACTCTGGTTTCCTCCCACAGTCCAAAGACATGCAGATTAAGTTAACTGGCGGGTCCAAATTGCCCGTTGTGTGTGTGTGTGTGTGTGTGTGCCCTGTGATGGACCCTGCCTTGTGCCTAAGTCTACTAGGATTGTCTCCTGGACCCCATGACCCTATATGCAGAATAAACCGTATGATGAATGAATCAATGAATGAAGGACTTCATGCTGTATTAATTCCATCTTACATTTCTGATTACATGTCCAGTTATGTAGTTTATAATTAGCACCTGATCATGTATTATCAGTTATAAACCCATCATTGATTACATTCACTCTGAAATGACAAATAATTTGCCCATAAGCCATCACTGAAATATTTCTAGTTTATGTAGCTTTAACAAAACATACCTTATATTGGCATTTGTGTTTTGTGTGCTGTTGTGATGAATATCAGCATAGCTGTATAGTTTACAGATATTATGTGTTCAACACCCCTTGTGAAACAAAAGTGTATTTAAGTATACTTAATAAAGTGTTAATAAAGTGTAGTTTTTATACTTTAATGCATACCAAATGTACTATTTGATAACAACTTAGGAAAGTGTATTTATAATCTTTTGAAGTTACATTTGAATATATCTTAAATGCGTTTTGTTGTTTTTTCATACAACTACACTTCAGTGTATGCATTCAATGTATGCTATTTTTAGCCAGAATTGCATCACACTTGAAATGAATTATATTGTATGCTTTCATTTATGTATGTCAATGTTTGAAGAAATACATTCACTTATGTTTGTTTCTGAAATTGTACTACTTTAAATAATGACATGTTTCTAAAAAAAAGAATTTTTTAATTTTAAGTTGTCTTGAAAATTAATTGTATTTATGTTTAAGCATGCTTCGGTACATAAAGAAACATATTGACAGTATATAACTGTATTTATTTACAGCAAAAATAACTTATCATACAGTATGTTGTTTTACAATATACTATGTGAATTATATACTTAACTTGAATTGACGGATATCTTTTGTTGTAGCATTTTCCAATATATTTAGAAATAAATGTATGTATTAAAATGTATTTCTCTACAGTACACTAAAGTAGAGTTGAAAATGTGTTACTTAAAAAAGTGACTTTTCATATGCAAGTTAAAATATACTTTTTTTTAAAGATTAATGAAATAATTTTTAATGTGTATTGTGAATGCTATTAAATATTAATATTAGTTTATTAGATTACACTATTAAAGCATTTAATTATACTTCATTTTCACAAGGTACTTTTCCTACTGTCGCACATAAAGCACATTGAACACACAGTGTTCACATCATGTCTTTTTGTTTGTTTACCTTGTCTCTGGCCTGTTACTGGAATATGTCCTTTTTTAGCCTATGCATAACCCTGTTGTTTCAGTGCATTATGGCAAATTAGTATTGTTCATCTATACAGTTAAGTACCAGCTCGTTGTCTGTATGTCTTGGCTCTCCTTAAACCTCACCTCTTTCCCTTGGGTCTGAATACGAATTATTCTTGTTTGGCTTTTCCTGCATGTAGGAGTAACAGTTTGACATCTAATACACTCAAATAGAATTAAATGTTCTATTTGAATTCCTGTTTATACCAAAGACACCATTAAACACTTATCTAACCACTAATCTTAGCTAACCACATCGTACCTGTCTAATGCAAAAATACGAAAAATCAAATAAACCGTCAATTCAGCACTGTTTTTGTATTTTCTATTGCACCATTTGCTTGTCATGGTAATCTGAGTCCAGTCTTGTGCACATTATTGCTGGTTATCCACAACACTCGTTTAGTATAACATCACATACGTCATCTGTGTATACCTTCTAGATGTGTTGAATATAGATGACGACCAAAGTGCAGGATGCCAAAGGTGTGGTGGCATTGGCTCATGGGCTGAAGGTGGGGAGAAACTGTTTACACAGCAGAAAAAGCAAGAACAATCCCGCCAGCGCCTGAAGCCTTTTGCAGAGCTGCGTATTTTAACAGCTGCGCTATGACATTACACAGTGTCGCACTAGTGCATGGTGTCAGAAAGACAAAAAGCAGATTGTTTTTATCATCAAGTTTTCTCATCAAGTCTAACTGCTTAAGACCGAAAAACAAATCCTTCTGACAACTGACAGAGGATGCTATTGGCATAAATTTGTTTTACATAAATAGAGACAGTCCATATTAAAGACATAATGCTGTCTTTAGTGGAGCGTTCTTCTGCTTATAGTAGAGAGAAATTGATCCGCAGGGAGAAGTACATGATCCATTTCCACAGTGGGAAAATTCAGATGAAAACATTGGCGAAGTGTCAGTTTTGTGAAAATAGTCCCAATAAAATGTCCTCAGATTGAAGCTGCTCTGCGGCCAGGGATCTCCTCTGGTTGTGATTAACAAAACCGCTCTGTGGTTTGTTTTGTGTGTATTTAAGTGCATCTGCGAAATAGAATGAGACTCTTAAACTCTTCATGAACCGTAAGGTAGAACATGAAGAGTGAAATATTGCCAAGCACACAGGGGAAAATATGAGGCCATATCATTGAGTAGAAGAATCGAAACTAAGTAAAATTCTTAATGGACCATTCGAGGCCCTAAAGGTGAGGCCGCTTATTGGAGCTAGGAACCCTCTTGCAAATAATCACGCAAACCAGCAATCAGAACCCACAATATACTCATGAAGGACCATTATAGTGATATTGTAGTAAAAAGACTTGCTGGTTTGCTTTTCTAATTTACAGAATGTTAAATGTACCACATTTTCTGAAAATGTTTTTAAATGTAGAACCTATTTGTCATGATAAAAAAAAAGACAAAAAAGCAAAAAATTTAATAAAAAGAGATGGTGTAGAAAAAAAATTGGATATCTTCAGCTTAAATCCTTCTTCTATTTATTCTTGTATTTGTTAATTCTACTGTACCTTTCTTTTCTACCTTTCTTTCTTTTGCAAAAACATAGCTTATTCTATGTATAATAGAACGTGGAGGTGTTGGGGTGCATTTAGGAATCTTATTATCTAATGTATTTATGCATTAGAATTTGTTCTGAAAAATGCACAATACAATGATAAGCAAATGTTATCTCTTTTTTTTTTTTTATCTCCATCTGGATTTATTTTTCTCTGAAGTGTGATGTCACGGGATTAGCTTTGTTCTTAAAGCCTTCCACAGTATCCCACTTGAAGTCATCCAAAACACATAGAACACCATTCCAAAAATGGTCGAAATCTGGAGTCTCTGTGAGGACAAAAAACACAATGGTACATTGTTTTCACACCCAGAATATCATCAAGCTGGTTATCAGTTCAGGATTTGTAGTATTTATCAAAAATTCATTTAGCAATTGGACTGATATTAGCTAAAATGGTACTCATCCATTATTATGAATTAGCATGAAAATTACATGCACGGCATACAAGTCTCCAACACCTGATGCTTACATCAGTGTTTGTGAGCAAATTCAAGAGGGAATGTTTTTCCAGTTGCAAAATCGAGGACGTCTCATCACTGAAATCTGAGGTGCATCCCAGTCAGATGCCATGAATAAACTTGTACAAAGTTAAATAGCTCTACAGGGTGGGTGCAAATTAACTAGGCAATAGAATTTGTAGTATCACTGAAGCACCACCCCCATGGTGCACCACACCATTTTACTGTGCGTGCATGGTCAGACCAGAATTTTCCAGTACATTGGCTGGGATGACACAGGCCTCGTGATGGCCTTCAAGAAGACCAGATCTCACTCCATGTGATGTTTTCCTGTGGGGAGGCGCACAGGACAAAAAGCCTCACACCCTGCAGGACTTGAAGGCATGGATTCAGGAGATCCTCAGCAATATCCCGAACGACTTCTTTCAGAAGACGTTCAGAAGTGCATTCCATCCCCAGGTGTTTGAGTAAACTAGTTGATACCGCCGGTGCCTACGTTGAAATTGAAAGATTTACTTTCATTTCAGTACATGCACAACTTGTTTCAATACATCTGCATTTCAAATATGGACTTTATTACCCATTTTTAATACCTAGTTACTTTTCTCCCCCTCTGTAAATAAACATGTTCATTATAGCTAACACCTCAGTAAGGCCATGACTGAGACGTCTAAGGTGAGGATAAATCTATATAACATAAATCTAGCAAGCTAAATGTTTTTAGCCAGCATGCCAACTTCACTGATGTTATAGTCAGAGATGGGAAGTAACGAATTACATTTATTCGTTTATTAACTGTAATTGAGTGTTTTTTGTGTACTTCTATTTCTTAAAGTAGATTTTTAAATCTGTAATTTTACTTTTACTTAAGTATATTTTGTTTGAAGTATTGTACTTTGTTTATTTTTTTAATATTTAGTAAATGTATATTGCGTCCTGGTCGCGCGCCGCTCCAGACTCCACTCCGGGTTTTCTGACTCGCCCCACATCGGCGTTTACCTGACCTTCCGCACGGTCGCTTCCGCCCTGGGAGTGACGTCATCAACCCGCGCGAACATATTATAAACCGCAGAGAGACGCGGGAAAGAGGAGGCGTGTAGGTGAGGTGTTGGGAGAGAGATTATTTTGGCGTTTTGATATTTGATTGTGTGTTCTGGTTTTGACTTTTGCTTCCGCTTTTGCTTTGTTCCTTCCGTTTGGTTGCTTGGATTTTTGTATATATTTGTAGATATTGTACAACTGCTATTTATTTTGGTTTAGGGAATTTATTCACCGTTTTTGGTTTAGGGAGTCAGGGAAGGTACCTTTTTTTTTTTTTTTTTTGGCCAGGTAATCTAGATACTAAAACACACATACCCTTTTGTTTATTATTTTGGCCTGGGTCCACCCTGAAGCTGATCCTTGGTGCGAGTGTATTTTTATAAAGTAATACAAACCTCACTATTTCACCAGCTAAATCATGGGTCTAATTCTTTCTGCCATATACCAGCATTTCCATACAGTTTAAAACAGAACCCTGAACCATTCTTTTGCTGGACGGCTCAACCCTAGACTGGGACGTAACGCCATATTTAAGCGACCACTTTGATTTTCAAGCACAAGAAAGGCAACGGCTTTATTATGCAAAGGTGTTCCTTCAGTTAGTGATGTGGTGTTCATGAACGATTCATTCAAAGAATTGCGAAACCTCCGGCGGCTATGTACAGGAAACAGAAATGAGTCGTTACCTTTGAGTCTTTGGACCGAGTCGTTCGTTCTTTTGTCACGTGACTCCCATAGACGCTATAAAGTGCAATAGATTCAAAAGAACAAACGACTCGGACTGGAAGATATGATGGTGAGCTGCTCGTTCTGTTTATAATATGTCCTTACCTGCATTGTAATATTTTCCTCTTTCCACCCCAGCTGTTAAAAAAAAAAAAAACTAAATTATTTAAATAATAACTTGGTAACTTACTCTGAGTATTTTTTTTATGATTTACTTTTACTTGTAGATTTTTATAATGCTATCTTTACTTGTACTTCAGTAAAATTTCACTGAAGTAACAGTACTTCTACTTGAGTGCAAGAGTTTAACCTTTCCACCTGCTTAGTTGAGATGAAACACTTGCTGCACAGCTGGAGACCCTTGGAACAATGACCCCTTATAATTAACTCTATGCTTTTAAAGGCGTCCAACTTGAGAGTGAAACAGTTTATGAACAGTTTATGTCACACCCAACAACATTTTACAAAACAAATTCTGTCTTTCTGTTAAAAATGACTGGTCTTTCACTTTTGTGAATCTAAAGGTATATACAAAGTATTAAGTTTCTATCCACAATGAATACAGTCATAAATTATTTTTGCCATATTTTGCAAACCAGGCCCAGGGGCGCAAAAATGAGGTATGCAGTATATCCAGTGCATGGGGGCCCACACGGAGGGGGGTGCCATTGTGGAAAAAAAATGAACATTGTCTTTAATAAAGCTTTTAAAATATTTTAAAAATTATATTTGTTAAGAGACTATTTTTGTTAAACAATTAAATAAATAAACAAGCAAATAAATCATATATATATATATATATATTTGAGCCCCCCCTCTAATAGTCACTTATGCAAAACGGACATGGTAAGCTTGACCAATCATTTTTTCTATTACTGTAAGTCTTTAAGTTCATCAACATTTAACATTATTGCCATACTGGACATAGTTACCGTCCGTTAACATCAAGTCATTATTCCTGAAAAAATAGGCGTTCGGTTAAAAAAAAAAAAACATTGTTAAAAATGTTAACTGAGGTTCTCACCACCAAGCACAACCTTGTGATTGGGCTCTTGCCTTATCCTCTCAGTTCGTTATGTTCAGTCCTGGGGCGCAATAAAAGCCCTGCTGTGTAACCAGAACGAGACTAGCGTATGGATCCCTCTACACGTTCATTCATACAATATTCGAGACCCTATTGTAAGCTTTTTGTAAACAGGATTCTCAAAAACAGCTTGAAAAACTACAAAGTTTCTAAAAATTATGCAGTTTGAATTTATTAATGCATGAGCTTTTTTCTGTTTCTGTTGTAATAACAGTGCTAATGAAATTACATCACTGTTTAGCAAATACAATCATTTTAATGCTTTGTACATGAGTGTTCATAAAAAAGACGAAAAAGATGAAGAGTAGAGAGAGGAAGCAAATAAGTCAAGAGCAGGTCAAGGCAAGGCAAGTTTATTTGTATAGCACATTTCATACACAATGGTAATTCAAAGTGCTTTACATAAAAGAGCAGAAAATGATGATTAAAAAAAACAATAAAACAGTTAAAAATATTAAATAAACATAAAATAATTTTTAAAAATGGCCTTGATGTGGAAAAGTGTCAGGGTCTAAGCATACGTATTCACTTTTCCTTGTCAGAGTACTGCAGGTTATTTGAAAAAGTTATTTTTGCAGCTTGCCTTTCTAAGGATTTGGACATTGACTGATGCGATCTTATATGTAAATGGCATTAAATGGGGAGGGGGGGGTTGCGCAACCCATGATCTTGCATACCCCTCAGCAAATGTGCAGTTGCGCCCCTGACCAGGCCCATACTGTAAACATTACATAAGCTATACTGCAACATAAAGTTTACTTCATCAGTGTGTGTCATAACAGTTAGTCAATATTTCAAACTCTAAAACAGTCCTAACTACCATCTTTCTTTGCTAAGGTGGAAATTCAGGCACTTTAATATGGTCCTGGAATGCGTTTGAAGTCGATGCAGCTGTAACATTAAGCATTTACATTAGGCTCAGCATCAAACATCTACTTACAGTTTTGGTTCTATTATTATTATTATTTCCAGTAACAGAAACCACAATCTCTATTAATCAAAATATTCTCACACTGCTAAGGTATTACCACCAACCGATTCACACCATCTTAAACACCACAGTTGTTAAACCCTTCTTTCTGTGGCCATTCTGGAAGATGCACCTGAAACCAGGAGGACAAACATTTTTATTTCCACGGCATAACAGAGTAAAAATGCATGTCTAAATGAGTTACACCTGGAGGGGAAAGGAAGGAAAATAACTGGCTCCAGCGTCATGGTTAAAGTCTGGCGCCATTTATTCTGGCAGCCATTGTATTTTTCAGTAGACTGAAAGTTCTATATAACCATTTTTTTAAGTTTCAAAGCGAAAGAGTAAAAATTCACCTATAAACAGTCAGTTCGCATATGACATGGCAGAGGCATCATGCTAGCTCAGATTTTCTCGCATAAAAAAAATGGTGCATTAATGAACTAAAACTATCAATTAAATCGGAATCATAAACAGAATAAAAATTCTTATGGAATTCTTGTTTTCCCAAATGCTAGTGTTTGTGGCAAAACTTTACAATACTGTACAACTGTTCTGAGGTAACTATGCAGAAACACATGCAATGAGTTCTTCATTATCAGTTTTTCCTAGAAATACCAAGAACTATTACTTAATTACCCAGTTAGTATGTTACTATGGGTTTAATCTTAAGTGTGCAGTATTTAATTTATTCTTAAGCAGTATTTACTGCTTTTTACATATTTTCCTGCAGAGCTACTAGTAACTATGGCAGGCCTCCAGCCCGATATTGCTTAATATGATATTTTATATATATTTTATATGACAATTATATGACATGCAAACTATACGTCACTTGTAGCCTTTTTTGTCAACATTAAAGGTGCTGTTTGGTCAATTGTCAATGGTGTATGGGTAATATACCCGTTCCTTTTGGCTACAAGTAATAATACTACATTAAAATACGGATTAATACCGAATTATTACAGTTTAACACATTGTACACATTCTAATATTACTAATAGTACTAATAATTTAACACATCCACTTGTTCTGTAATAGTCCCAATGTGTTAAATGGAGTGTTTTGTGAAACGTGAACTCTACATGCATATGCCCTTAAAATGTTATGTAACTGTTCTGATGCTTGCAAGAGTTTCTGCTCTACATCAAGCTGCCCCTGATGTTTGTTTCACTTGGCCAGAGGAAGCGCCATGACCAGTCTAGGTGGTGAAGGTACTGTAGAGGCACATTTATTAGGCCTGTATTGTGACATTATGAGGGAAAGAAAATATCAGCCATGACTTCACAACCATCGAAAACTTTCTGCATGTTGTTTTTTCAGCCAAAAAGTGTTTAATAATGAATTGCTTAATACCTCAACCAAGTGACTGCAATTAAGGTTTGACAAATACATTTATATTTAGATCACACACTGTAATAAAATTATTTGTACAGTGGTTTGTCATGACCTCTTTACTAAAATTGTCATAAATTCCAGGAAGTTATGGCCCAAGGCGGGTTACACCCTGAACGGGATGCCAAATTATTGCAGAGCATAGACACATACATATTCACACACCCAATCACTACCAGCAATTTGGAAACACCAATCAGTCTACAACATATCTTTAGACTGTGGAGGAAAACCAGAGTACCCTATGCCCTTCTTAAAGGAGGGTTGATTTTTATGATGTGATCAAATATCTAACCAGTTGATTTATTTGGTACCTATCAATATAAATGAAAAAAAAAGAAAAGTTTTGTCTATAACCTTGGTCGGAACTTGCTCTTTCAATGATATCTTTACGTTTCATACACCGGAGGATCATAAACCAGTTTCAAATTTTTCTGTCTGTATGTATTTATGTATGTCTGTCTGGTCAGATTTGTCACACCAACCATCATGCAAAACTGGCTGGACAGAATTGAATGAAACCGAAATCAATTTTGAATTAAATCAAAATGTTAAGTAGAAGTGTACTTATGAGCAGTTATCTTAGTGGACCACACATGCATTTAACTTAATTTGGCTGCTAGATTATAAACCACAAGATTGACAATGTCCTGCGCATGTCAAACTGTGGGCGCCTCTTAAATCAACCACTGGACAGAATTTTATGGAATCTTTGCAGTTCTGGGATATCTGCCTGAAGTTTAACGTACACCATAAGTGAAATCAAAATGTTGGGTAAAAGCGATGGTATGGACAGTTGTGTGCCAGATTTAATAATCTACTTTAAAATGAGTACTTGCTCAATGTAAACAAACACCTGCACCAATAGATATTAACTAGAGAAGCTAAACTGAGTATTTTTACTGGACTTTTTCCACCCCTGAAATAACAGCGCTGAAGTGGTATAAGTGAATTTTAATACATACTTTTGGAAAAAGGGAGTGTATTTGGCTGATGATGAAAGAAGTACAAGAAGCCCAGACATGTACAGTACAATACGTGGGCTTCAACCTGAAATAATAATATCACTGATAACATTAAAGCTGATCAGTTGAAGATCTTTTTCGACAGTGGCTCGAATAAGCGGCCCTTGACATTCCTGGGATTTTTAATCGACAAACCTTAAGGCACTGGTGCAGAACTTTAACCACAAATCAACTACAGACCACATTACAATAGTGTAGGTATTATACCCCCACAAACGCATTACATTATTAAGGTCAGCGAAAAAATTGAAAACAACAGGGACTTTGTAGTTGGCACAGGTTCTGGATTTAGTTACAGTATATAATGAGTTATATGAAAGTTGTGTCTTTTTATGGATAGTCATGTGACATTTCTTTTTGTTTTTAAAGCTTGTAAACAGGTCAAATCTGCTCAGCATATGTTGCAGCAGCTGCACATGGACACAGAATTTTCTGGCATTTTTCACCTGTTTAGTGCAGGATTGATATCTGTTGTCCCGAATCAGGTCGGCACTTCCAGACCATAATTCACTCCAGGCTTTTTTTTTTTGTCCCCTGAAATCTATTACATAATCGATGTCTGTCCTTTAAAGGATGCAGGAGACTTCAGACTTCAGTGGAGTATCTCTCAGGTGTGCTACTAGTCTTGTTAACTCGAGTGATTTCTCTCTGTGCTTGACCCGGATGGTCTGTTTATTTGGATCATGATCCTTGCTCATTCTTGGATTAATACCCTTCTACCCTTTTGCCTATATTTTCACTGTAATTGACATGGCACTGTCGGCCACTATATACATACAGTATATATAATCAAAAGCTCGGACAAAAGCATTTATTCTCTACATTCTAAAACAATATTGGATTTTATTTTGACTCCATATGTATATACTGTATATGGCATTAAGTAATTAAGTAACAACAGTCAGTTGTTATTTTAAGGCACAAAAGTCAGCTGCTCTGGAATAGTTCTTGCAAGAACAGTCTTGTCAAGTTGCAAAACCCATCAAGAACCACGATGAAACTGACTCTGCCGAAGACCATCTCAGGAACGCAAGACCAAAACTTACCTCTGCTGCAGAGGAGAAGTTCATTTCCAGCCTCAGAAATGACCAGTTAACAAACAGCACCTCAGATTAGAGCCGTTATGAAAGCTTTACAGGACATAAGTAGCAGATGCATCTTAATATCAACGGTTCAAAGGAGATTATTGTATATTGCATTTGGACACCTTTAGCATTGTTTTACAGTGTACAAAGAAATAAAATTCAGGAAAGACCATGGCTTTAGATGTGTCCAAACCTTCGATGATGTGTTTCAAACTTTTTTATGGTGCACCCATTGCCTGGCCCAAAAAAACATTACTCACTAAACCAGACTATACTTTTATATTTACCCGAGTGAATTCTTACTGCACTAACATAATAGAGGTTTGTTTTGTACGCCGCTTGTCACATCAAAGAGAAAAAAGGAGGGTATTTCTTCTGGCATATTTTTGATAGTTAATTCAAAGTTATGAGTTATACTGTATACGTGCCTCTGAAGAGACAAGTGATGCTGTAGTGTGTCTGTACTTGCACTTAATAACCCAATTCTGTTGCACGAAAAGCTTTAAAATGCTTGACTCAACTTCAAACAACTGAACATCATTTAGAGTTAATTACATTCCTCTTGTTTGCATGTTTTTAATACATTTCATTTAGTTTATAATGAACAGGCCCCAGGCTGCCATAATATTTTTTCTTTAAAAGAATCTTTGTGGAATTAAAAAAATCTCATAACAACATGGTTCCCTTGTTATGATCAAAGAACATTAATATCCTATACTACATACTGTATTATCTTCCTTCAGGATTTGTGCATTAACTTGATGCAAATTTCAATAGCTCAGAATCTAATATTTTCTGAAGTCTTGATCTTTACAAAACTTATACAGTGGAACCTCGGATTGCGAGTAACGCGGTTTGCGAGTGTACCACAAGACGAGTAAAGATTTTTAATACATTTTGATTTAAAAAACGAGCAAGTCTTGATTTACGAGTATTATGTATTATATTATGGATCTTCTTTTTTTGACACAGAGTGACACGTGATCACAACTGAGCCAATGATTTTCCTCTCTTTTGCGCTTCGGAATTGTGGGTAATCATCTCCCCTGCTGGGTCTTAGTGCTCATCTCTTACTGGTATAATCAACACCGACACACACACACACACACACACACACACACACACACACTCTCTCGCCTTTACCTTCCCCGGCTTCACACACATACAGACACACACTCTCTGCTCTATGCACAAACTCTGTTCTGTCGCAATTCTTTTCAAAGGTAAATTTTTTATTCTTTTTTTTTAACCTTACAGCAGTGATTCTGTTAGTTTGTGCTCACGTGGGTGGCATTAGAGAGATTTCTTTTTTTCCCCCGTTGAAACAGTGTTTCCGTCGTGTGTATGTTTGTTGTGAAACTTAAAAAGTGAGGTGGGGGGAGGGAGGAGGAGTTTTACTGTATAAGATGAGGCGAGGGAAGGGGCTAATTCCATACACACAAACACACACACACACACATACACAGAAACGTAAACGGAAAGAATTATCTGTCGGGATTTATTTTTTACTTTTTTTACAGGTAATGTACAAGTTAATTTGTTTTATTTTTTCTTTATATATTGTATGTATTATTTTTATGTATTTATTTTGGGGGGCTGTGGAATGAATAATTTGAGTTTTTTTAATTATTTCTTATGGGAATACAGTGGAACCTTGGATTACGAGCATAATTTGTTCCGGAAGTGGGCTCGTATTCCAAAACACTCTTAAACCAAATCATCATTTCCCATAAGAAGTAATGAAAACTCAAATCATTCGTTCGACAGCCCCCAAAAATAAATACACAAAAAGAATTAATACAATCTATAAAATGAAAATAAAACAAATTAATCTGCACTTTACCTTTAAAAAAAGTACAAATAGATCCTGATAGATAAGTGTTTCCGTTGGTGCGCGCAGGCGCAGTGTGTGTGTGTGTGTGGAATTAGCCCCTTCCCTCGCCTCGTTTTACACAGTAACACTCCTCCTCCCTCTCCCCCCTCGCTTTTTAAGATTCACAACAAACACACACACACACACAACGGAAACGCCGTTTTAACAGGAAAAAAAGAAATCTCGCTGAGACTGGTATGAGCATATATTAACAGACTCACTTTTTAAGTTTCACAACAAGCGCATAAACACAGCGGAAACACCGTTTTAACGGAAAAAAAAGCGAGACTGGCACGAGCGCACACTAAAGGAATCACTTAAGTTTCACAACAAATGGACACACACACAAACACGGAAACACCGTTTTAACAGGGAAAAAAAAAGAAATCTCTCTGACATGGCGTGAGCGCATACTAAGGGAATCACTGCTGTAAAGTAAAAAAAAAACAAAAACAAATGAACCAGCACCTTACCTTTGAAAAGAATCGCGACAGAGGAGAGTTTCCGTGCGTTTGTGAAGACGGGAGGGGTGAAAAGGGGAGAGAACGTTTGTGCATGTGTGTTTCAGTGTCAAATTGCGCACGCACAAGCAGAGTTTCTGTGTGTTTGCGAAGCCGTGGGGGGAGGGAGGGAGGGGGGAGCGGGGGAAGGTGAGATAGTGACGCTCGGTGTCAAAATAAGAGTCGCATGTGTGAAGCATGCTACTCGGCGCTCGTAAACTAATACTTGCTCGGTTTCCAAATAAAAAATTATTTAAAATCTTTGCTCGGTTTGCAGAACACTCGTAAACCATGTTACTCGCAATCCGAGGTTCCACTGTATTTGATTTGGTTTACGAGTGTTTTGAAATATGAGCCAAACAAATTGTGCTCGTAATACAAGGTTTCACTGTATTCGGTTTTACATCACTGTAGATGATGGTGGGTAAAGCAGCTTTATACATTATACATTGTTGAACACTTGGCAGATTACCCTGGAATTGTCTTTTTTGCACAAGAAATTGTTTTATTTCTTAAACACAGTGTTCAAAACACTGTCAAAATTAAACTTTTACAACACAATATATACAGTAATGCTGCACAAAAACATAAAATGTGTTAACTATGTTTTTTTCTCATAACACTAAAATAGAAATCAGCAAAATGTAGATTAAAAATTTTGTATTTATCCTGTAGGATGCATTTTCTTATGGTGTTCACTGTATTTTACATTTTTGTCACTGGATTAATAATAAAAAATCTCACAATTCCATGTCCTTATAGCTTGTTCAGAGTACCTGCTCCGAATATGCTATGGTGTACATAAAAAAATAAATCTGATTTTAAAAGAATGGCTTGATCGCAAACAGTATTAAAGTTTAAAGTGCCTTAACATTTGTTGTCATGATATGTAAGGGAATTCTTAATTAAAACAATTAAAAGGCCATGACAAATACACCGCATTCCAAATTATTATGCAATTTGGAGATACATGTCATAAACATTAAACTCATGGATGGTATTGCGCCTCAGGGCTCTTTGGATTACTGAAATGAATCTCAGATATCAGTGATAATTGGTTTGCCCATTTGAAGGAAAGTACTAAAGAAGGTTGTTCCACATTATTAAGCAAGCCACAGGTTTCAAGCAGTATGGGAAAGAAAAAGGATCTCTGCTTCCAAAAAGCGTCGAACAGTGCAATGCCTTGAACAAGGTATGAAAACATTAGACATTTACGAAAACTTAAGTGTGATCATCGTACTGTGAAGAAATCTGTGGCTGATTCAGAGAACAGACTGGTTCGTGCAGATAAAGGCAGAATGAGTAAGGTTTCTGCCAGACAAATTAATCGGATTAAGAGAGCTGCTGCTAAAATGCCATTACAAAGCAGCAAACAGGTATTTGAAGCTGGTGGTGCCTCTGGAGTCCCGCGAACCTCAAGGTGTAGGATCCTTCAGAGGCTTGAAGTTGTGCATAAACCTTCTATTCGGCCACTTCTAACCAATGCTCATTGTAGTCATGTTTTGGGCCGGAATCATGGGTAGAGAGCTGGTAGGCCCCTTTAGGGTCCATGAAGGTGTGAAAATGACCATGGCAAAGTATGCAGAGTTTTTGACTGACCACTTTCTTCCATCATACAAAAAGAAGAATTATTTGTTGCAAAGAATACCTCTGCGTCAAAGAATACCTCAGGGCATAAAAGATGAAAAAATCATGGTGTGACCACCATCCTCCCCTGACCCCACTGTGAACCTCTGTAGCATCCTCAAGCAAAAGATCTATGAGGGTGGGAGGCTGCTCGCATCAAAACAGCAGCTCTGGGGGGCTCACATCCTGCAAAGAAATTCCAGCAGAAACTGTCCAAAATTATGAATTATGAAGGTGATATCAAAGAAGGGGTCCTGTGTTAAGATATAACATGCCCTGTTAGGATGTTTTTGATTGAAATAGCTTTTGATTTTAGTGAACGTGACCTCCTAATGCTGCAAATTCAACAAAAGCCCATTTTCAGTTCTTTACGACGTGTAAAATGTTTTAACTCTGTTGTGCATAATAATTTGGAACAGTGTGTTTTCAGCTTGTTACTTTTTAAATAAATATTATCATTGGGAGGTTTGTTCAATAAAATTCGAATTATACAGTTGATGACTTTTTATACTGAGATTATACTGACTGTCATTTGCATTGACTAAATATAAAAATCAGAGAAAGATATCATTTGTGTAATAATTTGGAACGCGGTGTATTAAAACATACCGTTCCATTATTCAGAGACATTCTCAAAACATCTGTTCAACCATAAAACGTAAAATGTAAAAGTCCAGAATGTTGTGCTGTAGTAAGACCTACATAGTCTTCCACCATTAGTACAAGGCAACCATCATGGTGCTAAGTGCATAGTCATGTGATGCGTATGAAGTATTGGTTATGCATGCGCAGTTTATAGCCTGAGGAATCTATATTGAACATAAGGTTTGTTTAAGATGAACTTTTCATAGAATGTATGCAGCTATAGTTATTTTCGAAATGTTCATTCATATTCATAAATTGTTGCGCTTCCAGCAAGGTGGTTTTCGAAATATCACAACATAAGGTTATTAAGCGTTTCTCATCCCAAGGTAACGTTTCCTGGTGGTCCAGGAGGTCCACGGGGGCCTGGTGGGCCAGCAGGTCCAGGTTTTCCTCTAGGTCCAGGAATCCCATGTATGCCAGGGAGTCCCGCTTGCCCTTGTATTCCTGTTGGTCCTTGTGGCCCTTGCAATCCGTCTTTGCCTGCAACTCCCATGTCACCCTTCTGCCCTTTTTCACCTTTAGGTCCCAGTTGTCCCAAGGATCCTTTGGCTCCTTTTAGTCCTTGGCTTCCTTTGACTCCAGAAGGTCCAGGTTCCCCCTGAGCTCCTTTAGGGCCTATAAAACCTTTTGGTCCCACAGGACCAGGGCCACCTGAACGTCCCTTGTCTCCTTTGATCCCTGTTGATCCTGTACGACCTGATGGTCCTGTTTCACCTTTGTTCCCCTTTGGTCCTGGTGGACCTGGAGCACCTGCAAAGTGAAAACAGATTCATTAGAATTTTAGTTACATTTTACCACATCAGTTGGTATATACCACTATTAAAAAGTCTACCTTTAACAATGGTGAAGTTCTGGATCAGCTGGGCATGACTGGTATCCACCAGCTTCATCTCCTCCATAACCATAGAGATGTTCCTCATATCCACATCAAGACGTACATTAAGCATCATATATTGCGATCTCAAGGAATCAGCGAGATTTAGCAGAAGCAAAACAGTATTGTTTAAATTCTGCAAGTCCTCTGTGTGGCCACTCAGCTTCGTCTGGCAAGATGAGCTTTCCATGTTGATGTATTTGTACATGCTCTGAACATGGGTGACTGTAGCATTAATGCTGGAGGCTATGGTCTCAATCTCTAGTTCAATGGAACTCATTCGTGTGTCCAGTGTCACAAACCTTTCCTCAGTCCTATTTTCATAGTACTTGGCATGATACTGGTGGTCATGCATGTTTTCCTCATGTTCATCAATGTAGGAAGACATGTTATCCAGCTGTATTTGCAAGTTCATGACCTGTAATGTGAGTTCATGCACCATGTCTGAGCTTATACTGATTCTCTGATGTGTGGCAGAGATGCCATTCTGAATGGTTCGCATTGTTTGGACATTGATGCTGGAATTAGATTTGAGTCCACTAAGTGTTCTGCTGTAGTTCTGCCAGTCTTTGGTTATTTTCTGTAACACCAATTCCTCTTCTTCAGCCTTTCTCTTAAGAGCCTCAATCCACAAGGCACTAAGTGTGACAGTAGTGTTAACTTGTTGCACAGTAGCCTTCAAATCAAACTGGTCTTGGACCAACGTCTTCATACCCTGATCGGTCTCATTGATAACAGCCTGCCAACCGTTTACCTGATTCAGATACTGCTCAAGCGACTGGTTTATTCGTTTAACAGTAATACCATAAGCCTGGACATCCCGCATCATCCTGTTACTGGACTGTTTTAAAGTACTTTGTGACTGAGTAGTCTGGTCCAATAACTGCTCTTGACCCACAACCATCTTTTGAAGGTCTTCGAGTTCTTTCTTGAGTCTGAGGATCTCTTCCTGGAATTGAACTGCATTGTAGCATTCTGTACGGTTCAAGATGCTAAAATCTGTAAAAAAAAAAAAATAAATAAATAAATAAAAAAGTACTCTATTTAAATTTCTAAAGGGTTTGAAAGGTTTAGCATGACTGTTTAAAACAATTAATATCTAGCTTTTCATATGTTTTAAGAGTGTGTTTATGGAAATCTTTGACCGTTCGTCCAGAAGCGCATTTGTGAGGTCACACACTGATGTTGGACGAGAAGGCCTGGCTTGGAGTTTCCACTCTAATTCATCCCAAATGTGTTCAGTCGGCTTGAGGTCAGGACGCTGTGCAGGCTGGTCAAGTTCTTCCACACTAAACACGTTCATCCATGTCTTCATGGACCTTGCTTTGTGCACTGGTGTCCAGCCATGTTGGAACAGGAAAAGGCCATTCCCAAACTGTTCTTACAAAGTTGGGAGCATGAAATTGTCTAAAATATCTTGGTATGCTAAAGCGTTAAGAGTTCCTTTCACTGGAACTAAGTGACAGAGCCCAACTCCTGAAAAATAATTCTACATCTTAATCCCACCTCCACCAAACTTTACGCTTGGCACAACTCAGTCAGACAAGTTCTGTTCTCCTGGCAGCCATCAAACCCAGATTCATCTAATGGATTGTCAGAGAGAGAAGCATGATTTGTCACTTCAGCGAACACGTCTCCTCTGCTCTAGAGTCCTGTACTTTATGCTCCCTAGCAAATTATGCCTTTTTTTCTGATTACCCTCACTGATAAGTGGTTTTCTTAAGGATACACAGCTCCTTAGTCCCAATCCCTTGAGTTCTTTTTGCATTGTGTGTATGGAAATGATCTTCCTTTTACTATTAAACACAGCTGTGAGTTCTACTATTGCTTTGTTTAAGATTTGACTACACTAAGTGTTTAGGTGATCTCCCATCACGCTCATTCAGGATGTTTTTCTGGCTACATTTATTCCTTGAAGATGATTGTTCACCACTATCCTTCCATGTTTTAATAATGATTTTTACAGTTCTTAACCTAACAGTAAAAATTTCAGCAATTTCCTTAGGTGCTTTCATTTCTTGATGAGGACAATAATTTGACCCTTCAGCGTCAACAGCGTAAAATCTTTGCCACGACCACCTCCCGTCTTTTTTTTTGGAGTTTGCATGTTCTCCTCATGCGTGGTGGGTTTCCTCCAGGTACTCCTGCTTCCTCCGACAGTCCAAAGACTTGCAGATTCAGCTAATCAGTGATCATGGTTGTTTAAGAAATGAGAGTCCACTTACTACGTCAGGTGAACCATATTAATCACTGCAGTTGTTATCCAGCTGAAGGCTCATAACTATCTGCTTAGTTAAATCCAGGCATTGTATATACCTCTTGGATCTTATGAATAAACAATTTCTATTTTGAAATGACCAACACTTAAACAAGCCAATTAGAATTTGCCCCTTGGATGGTGACCTCAATTAAGGGAAACCCTCCCGTGACTTGTTGCTCAGCTCTGATGTTCTGTGGACGGGCGTGGCTCAGCAGTAACTCATTTATGTTCGGAGAAGGAGAGAAATAAAGGGAATTTGAGGTATAAAAACGCATGACCTAAGGGGAATTCCAGCTGTTACAGAATTAGTAAAATATGAATTAGTAAAATTTTCATTTGTCCCAATGAGCAAATTCCTTCGATAGGAATATAAAAATGTTAGAATCTTACCTTGAGTACCCCCCTGGCCTTTGGATATTTTTTGATGAAAAAACAATTCCTCTTCAGATAAGCTGTCAACCTTCCTAAAAACTGAAGACATAAATTTATTTAATTCATTTCAGGTGTAACTGAGATATAAAATCAAAAAGGGCTAACATTTAAAATCGAATCATGACTACTGTTGTAATTCTTAGGAGAATAGTAGTGTTTCTTTTAATGTTATATGTTTCGATATAACCCATAAGCCTTACGTGCAGTATTGCAGTAATGCAATGATCATTTACAATCTGACAATACATGCATATGTATTGTTTTTTTGATTTCCACAAGACAATGAATAATCATTCCTTACAGCTATAAAACTGTGATTAATAATGATAGATTTCAGTATAAGTCCTCTGGTATCGAACACGTTTTGCGTAATTCATGATGGATTTTATGAAATGATACACACCATTTAAAAGGTAATTGATAGCGGTTTGTTTTTACACCCAAGTTGGTCAAGTGAGGAATGGGAAACAGATGTGTTTCACCATTACACAATCTTGTTTTTAAATTTAGCGGAAGCAGCAAATCACGTTGTTGGAATCTGGTTTTTCTACTTATTTGTTTTTTAGTCCATTAGGCCATTAAAAAGTCAGGATCACCACAGAGTCCTGAGTGTGTTTTGGAATTGGTTGTGGTCCTCCTGTTGTTATCTGTAAATCCGCAAGCAAGGATTTATTGCTCTGCAATCCTGATGTTATGCTGAAATTATGAATGTTATGAAATTATGCCTGATTAAAAGGCCCCCCTTGGTAAGTTCTTTGTGCTTTACAATTCCACTAAGTAACTGAGCATGCAGTGAAATCAAGCATGGTGAAAGTGTCAAGCTTTGGTAGATTCATTGTTGATACAAGACTTGGTGTTTTTTTTAAATGGCAAATGGCAAAATGAACGTTTTGAGGATATGTAATGACATGGTACCCATAGTGCAGTGGTTCCAAACCCTTGTCCTGAAGGAATCCCTGCCCAACATGTTTTTGTGATTTCCCAATTCTGCCACAGAATAAGTTCAGAATCAGTTCGTAGCTGATTAGTTAAATCAGGTGTCCTAGGAAAAGAAAAACAAATGCGCAGGACAGGGGGGTGCTCCAGAACCAGAGTTGGGAACCAATGCCATAGTGGACAGTGTCATGGCTTATCTCTGCTTATTTGTATGCTTTTTCATGCCATGCTATCCATGCTGCATCATACAGTAGCTCAAGAGTCCTAGAGCTGAGCCTGTGCTAGAGTTGGCCTTTGCAGAATTTTAGATGTGACCTTATTTTACTGTACGTTCTCCACTTTCTTTTCCACTTCTCAGAAACATGCCTGTACTGGCTATACATTTTCTCTCTGGGTGAATGAATGTGTATGTGTGGTGCTCTGAGATGGCAAAACCTGTCATCCCCGATCAGGATGGAGTGTTTACTGAAGACCAATGAATTAATCATGTCTTAGCCAAAATTGCATTAGCTCACCCAGAGAAGCCAGGACTGCCAATGTGATGACTATGAAGGCAAAGAAGCCGTAGAGAACTCTGACCGCCAGCTGGAGAGAACGAGTCTGTTGACATTTCACACAGCCCCCTCGGGTTCTTCCTGTGGACACAAACAAGTATTGACTGCGTGGATCTCTAAGCCAAACCATAAGCTCATTTTGAAGAGATTTGTGCTGCCATTATAATAGTAACCACCGAAACTAATAGCAATTTCTAACCTACGCCCAAAGTTCTACCCTAAAAAAAATTCTCCATGTGATGACATAACTTGGAGTCAATTTTCTACTTAATGCAGCCGTACAATACAGCCTGTGTCAGATGTTAGGAGTTTAAACACCATTTTTGTAGTTCCACAGAAAATTGTATGAAACAGATGTAGGGACATAAACAATGCTGTAAAAAACTGTGCTCTCTTGGAACAATTTCACACACAAGCACACATTTTCTAGAGTTGAATATCCTATTCATCATCATCATGTCATTAATACAACATTTTCTTCTCTGTCCTCCTGGCCTCTAATGTATTTATGCTTCGTAAGATCATGCTTTGTTTTGAATGTTCTCTCAGCATGCACGTAGTTACACATCTGTCATAACGTTAGCGCTGGTGTAATAGTCTGGATGTTTTCTCACAGAAAAATTGTTTGTCTAACCTCTGAAGGGAGGCATCTCCTCCTCCTCCCCGGTCAGGTCCTCCTCTGAGAACAGAGATTATTCACAAGATAAAAGACTCGCAACTGGACGAGCTTTTCAGTTTAATGGATGAATAACAGCGCAGAGAAAAGAATAGCTTATTATCGATGTTGCAAACTCCTTAGAGGCTCATTAAAACTCTCTCTATCTTCCCCGTCGCCCCAGTGAGAGAGGAAACAGAGTATAATGGGTGGATTTAAATAATAAGAGGGAAAAAATGTAAACAACTAATCAATGAGCAAATACTGGAAGAAATGAAAAAAGAGAAAAACTTCACAGTACCTTTGAAGAGCTGGTTCTCGTAGCCACTGAAACTTTCTGAAAGAAAAGGAAATTGAATTCATTAGATAAGAAAAAAAAAAAAAAAAACTTGTTGGCATACTGTTACAGGAAAAGAAAAAAGGCCTGAAACTGATTTGGACCTGAGCCTTCAATAAGGAAAGTGGACTCCATATTCGTTTATAACACCTCTTTTGTTATCTTGAAACAAAGTCCCAGACTCCTAACGCTCATCATGACTGCCGACCGAACCCCACGATCTGTTATCACCCAGATGAGGATGGGTTCCCCGTTGAGTCTTATTCCTTTCAAGATTTCTTCCTATTACCATTTCAGGGAGTTTTTCCTCGCCATCGTCGCCCTCGGCTTGCTCATCAGGGACAGTCTGATCATTTTGATTTATACACATTTTGTAAAGCTGCTTTGTGACAATGACCATTGTTTAAAGCAATATATAAATAAGATTTAATTCAAATTTAATTTGAAAAAAATTTGAATCAACAACAAGGTGGTATGATGCCACCTTTATTGAAGCAGAGTTATTGTTGCCGACCTGAAACTGAGTATGTTTCTGGAACCACGTATTTTGAAGTGTTTTATTTTTTATGAGTTACAACCTATAATTTATTGTTGAACAAGAAGTCATGTTTTTGTATCACCTGCTTCTTCTTCTTCTTCTTCTTCTTCTCATAGCTCAGCTTAGTGGTTGTCACAGCAGACCATTTGTCTACCACATCTTCCCTTGTCACTCCAACCTCTTGCATGAACTTCCTCACCACATCCATAAACCTCCTCTTGGGTCTTTCTATTCTTCTTCCGCCTGGCAGCGACATCTCCAACATACCTTTCCCGATATGCCCGTCATCCATTCTCTGCACATGTCGAAACTTAATCTTAATCTATCTTAATCTGTCCTCTCTAACTTTATCCCCAAACCCTCCTACCTGCACTGTCCCTCTAAAGTAGTCCTTTCTAATCCTGTTCATTCTGTTCTCTTTATATCACCTTCTTCACAATCAAAATATCAGATTTGATCTTGGAATAAGCTGTTTTTTTTTATGGAACATTAACCTAGGCAAAATCACTGTTACTCCCATATAAAAGGAAAAATAACCCTACCAGTCCTGCCTTCCACAACACTAACCAAGTGACTTGGGCTTGCTTCCAACCATGAGGTCATATATGGCGCCTAAAATACTATGCAGTAAGACAAGAAAATGAAATCAGAGATATGAGTGTGGTTTAATCAGAACATCAGGAAAAATATGTATATCTTCTTTTGGGAGGGGAGGAACAAAAAAACAAAACAAGAATAAGAATAGCGTAACTGAGCTTGAACAGCTTGAAGACGAAGGATCTAACAGGAACGGCTCGGCTTGCTGAATTACAAAAACACATTGTAAATGATCCCAGCATCAGTCAGAGCGAGTTGGGCCAAAGGTCGATGAACAGATGCTAAAGAACAGGATTGTGGAGCTCGTTGACGGTCGGGCTTACTAGAAATTTGAAAGATGACAAACCATGTTAAATATATTTTTAAATAAGGAAATGTGACCTTTTTATTCATTTTCACACCAAAAACACTTAGATTTTTACTCTTTCACTCTTTCATCTGACTGATCGTATTGTACGGTATCTGGCAAGATCTTTATACAACCACAATCATGTTTTCTGCCTTAAAATGACTAATAAGCTGTCCTACACTGGTGGGCAGAAGTCTTAAGACAACATACATTACGCCATATATCATAGATCCCCCTGTTTCCACACCAGGTGATGTCACTGATCAGTTCTTGCCTATGAGGCTGAAGAGTCGTGATAATTAGAATGAGCTGGTTTATTCAATGGATGTGGCAGGACTTTTACTTTCTGAAGCCGAGGTGTCCACCTCTGCTCAAACATGTCTCCACTAGGGAATTCTCAAGTGAATTATGAACTTCTGTGGAAAATTTCTATACATGATCTTCATGCAACACTCATGCAGGCGTGCGTTGAGTGAACGACACCAGAGCACCGCAGACGTCTTTTTGATTCTATAGCCAGCTGGATCCAGCAGGTTCTGAAGCATAAAGAACTTCATAATAAACATTGATTGTTGTACAGCAATTTCATTCCATAAAATGACGAATTATTTTTAATATCTTGTTTGTGATTTGTAAATGTAACTAAATCATGGCATTTCATTTTTCTCTTTGGTTTGCAGTCAATCAAAGTATTTTGCTTTTTCCTAACCATTAGCTAGTTTGGCTTACTAGCCTAGCGTACACGTTATTCTGCTAACCACTGCTTAAACACCAATTGAAATAGTCAGAATCGGTCATCCATGATATGACGGATGACAAAAGATCTCGATTAAAATAGCTTAATGGCTTTTTTAGATGATGCTAAAGTGTGCAGCTTTAAGTCTATTAGCTATTGGCTCATAATAACCTTACCGTACCACATATATCATTATCTCTGGACATGGTAAAAATGTAGCACAAGCATATAATCAAAAAAGATGAAAAACAGCATACTGTAGATCTGGGATATTTTCTTCCCAGTCCGTTCCCACTTATGGTGGCACGGTGGTGTAGTGGTTAGCACCTGCAGGGTCGAGGGTTCAATTCCTACCTCTGTGTACATGGAGCTTGCATGTCTTTCACATGCCTTGGAGGTACTTCGGTTTCTTCTCCTAGTCCGAAGACATGTAGCTATAAACGGCCTTTTCAAATTCCCTAATGTGTATAAGTGCTCTTATGTAACCTGCTATGGATTGGCACCCCGTCCAGGATAAACACTACAAGTCCCCTAGGATAGGCTGTTATAGAGAATGAGTGAGTGGGTTTCCACTTATATTCAATTCAGTTGATTTGAGGGTATACAGGGCAGCTACAGGGCATCATTTGCCCCGAGTGTGTGGGCGAGTTGGAGCTCAAGTACTGTTCCAACAGACCAAAGAAATTAGCAGGAATGCCGACTGTCTGCACTTTTACCAAGCCAGGCATAGCTTCGCAGGTATCTCCAGGATCAACAGACCCAACCTGAGCCACTGCTATTATTGCTGCCAACAACACAGAGGAAAAACTCAGGAGATCCTCTGGTCTGGCAGTCATCTGCTCCAAAAACAAGCTCAGGAGCTTACGTACGAGAAACTGCTGAGGCTCTAACAGAAGCAGCCTTTAAAAGTACAAATCCTGAAGGCTCAAAATGTTTGAGAAAACTTCAGGAAATGGAAGGTTTGCTGAAGTCAGAAAACTTAAGGAGAGTTTGGTTTAATGTGAGCGATGAGTCAGCAGGAAAAACAAGTACATCTGAAATCCAAGTTTACAGTGCGGAAAACCTGTGTTTATGGATTGTGTAACTGTACGGCATACACAGTGATGCTTCACGGTTTAAAGTTGCCGTGTAAGTTCGTTATATTATGTTTAAAGCTACATTTGAATGGAAATGCAAATATCGCTGCTTGTATTTGATGTTTCTTTCTGCCACTGGGAATCCTACGATTAAATCCAGACAAAGCTGCAGCCAACCAGAAGATCTCAGCAAGAGGGATGGAATTGCTTTCTTAATTCTGCTCGTGATCAGTGTCGATGTGCTCATGAATGCAGATGTTGGCTTTCCTCCAATGGTTTTAGACTTTGACTGAGTGGAAGTCTGCAACAAAAAAGCAAACAAATGAAACAAGGTCTGGCTTGGATGCATCGCTCATCCATAATTCTCACTTTACCCTAAATGTGTGTGAGAGATATACTGGATACTGGATTCCCATTCAAGGTCCTGCATTGTCCCAACAGAATAGGCTCTGGCTCCAATGAGCACCTGATCAGAAGCTAAGATACGTAGATTTCCAAAATGTAATACAATTCATCTTTTAGTTTTTATGTCTTGGGTAGTACCCAGCTACTAAACATTATCAAGTGAAGCATGTCTTGATATCATTGGGAAAAATTACAACATCTGCATTATTAAATGTTTCTTTAAACCATGTCGATATTTGTGTAGTTCCTGAAAGGTCCTTCAGATATTTTCTGGGTGAACCCCATCCATAACGCATAATAGTTAGGTCACAAGAGTGGGTATGTAGTATGTATATTAAAATCTCAAGCCCTCAACAGTTTCATACACAAGTGTACAGTAGGTGGAGGGAAGTAGTAAAGGTGATTTGTCTGTCTGGCCATATGATTTATAACATACTTCCCACTTCCTGCAAAAACAAGAGCATTTGATGTGGCGATGCTGTTACACACAACCCTTTGCTCAACTCAATAATGCTGAGTGAGTAATCACATCCATATGAATTCTGTATAGTCATTACATATAATCTCTGAATCTGTTCTGTTCAGTAATTCCGGAGACGGCTGATTGTATTGAAATCAAGACTGTGATGATGAAAGGGGCTTTTTTTCCCCTGCCAACTGTGAGCCAGTGCACATTCTGTGCCAAGTATAAGCCTTGTGGCTTTCAACTAGCTGGCAAAGGGAAAAAAAAAAACTCTTGTTCTTCTTTTCTTTTCTTTTCTTTGGTTTACTAAATGGTTAACAATCCTAAGCACTGCAATCTAACACACAGCATGCGCTCACATTCCAGACCTGAGCTCTTCGGTGGTTAGTGTTCCTGAGCGACGTCCCAAATCACAGCTTTTGCGTGGTTGTATTTTCAATAAATAAAAGTGTACATGTATGCTGTTATGATAGAAAGTTAATATTTGAATGCGGTGCAGTCACATGCTGTTATGATGAGCTCTGCGTAACGCAACCCAGGATGCCGGATACACAAAGCATATGGCGTGTCAGAAGTGTTTTTTTTTTTTTTTTTTCATGCAACGAATTGGAATGAAGCTTTCCAGTAAAGTTTTAATCCAAAAATATATCAATACGTTTAAAAAAAAAAAAAGACTGTGAATTCATTTTAACATTATAGACATCTTACAGAAATCCGAGATGCACAAACAAAGGCCTTTTTGCAACACACAATGACAAGTTCCACTTGATGCTCCTCAACAAACAAACTCTTCCAGACGTATTTCATAAAAAGCATGCGGTCCCGTTCTAAAGCAATGAAATGCGAGGAATGTGTGTATGCATTTTCATAAAACAGTGAGAAATGAACTAAAGCAGGCGTGTGTTGTTGCCTGGGGTTGATATACGTGCCTCAAACATGAGACATTTGGGAATATTAATGACGAAATTACAATTTGGGCAACAATGGTGTTGCATTATCTCCACACATGTTGCAAGGCACATGAACACTCTTGTCACTCTTGTGAAACTCACCACACTGAGAAGTTAGATTTTCAAATAGCTCAGAGGTCACGAGATGTGACACACAACTGTGTGTGTCTAAGTGAAGTAATACATCTAATGGAAAATGGGATATTTCCCTACTTTGTTTGTATAAAACTCGTCTTACTCAGATTTTTATTACTCTCCAGTAGTAGCTAGCATGTCCTTGGTGTCCATATTTCCATTATGCATTTTAACTCTTAAAACTCAAATGGCAAAGATCCCTGCCAACACATGCTGGTGTTTATTGGAAGCTTTGCCCCGGTGTGTGTAACAGGGAGGGTTCAGACTTCAAACTTTTTGATATGTATGATCAAATAAACGTTTTCATTACTTTTATAAAGTGTGATTTTTAAGGAATATGGGAATGGTGTTGCAATAATGCGATATGATTTTGGCCGGGTCCAAACAGGAATCATGCAATATTTTTGCTACAAGTTTTTAGAGGATTGCCTCGATCAGTCACACTAACTGGTACAAATTTACCATTACAGGAACGCTCTCCTTCACTGGACTCACTCCTCCATTTCTGGGAACAGCTACTGAGCCACACCCTCTTTATTAGAAATCATAAGAACAAAACTCATTTTCAATTAACAGAGACTGACAGAACCACAGATTAGAACCACAGTCTTCTTCAATTGACTGACAAAGAGGCCATGGCTCCTTTATTAGACTGATAGTCTAGCAGGCCACATCAACATCACTAAGACCGATTGACAGACATAAAGGCCATGCCTCGTTTTCAAGGAATTTACATGCATAGGCCAGGCTTGATTCCCGTCTCTGTGTGCATGGAGGTTTAATGTTCTCTCCGTGCTTAGTGGGTTTCCTCCGGTTTCCTGCCACAGTCCAAAGACACGAAGATTAGGCTAATTGGCGTTCCCAAAGCCTCCTGCGGTAGGCTCCAGGCCCCCCGTGGCAACACCTGGCAACTAGGACTGATAGGAGAAATGGCTACACCTTGCAGTATTTATTGGACTGGCCGGCACAGAGAGCATGTCGCAATCACCAGGACGTCCAGGTAAAAAGCATGTACTACATCTAGATCTAGGCATTTGGCAGACGCCCTTATCCAGAGCGACTTACATTTTTTATCTTATTATACATCTGAGCAGTTGGGGTTAAGGGCCTTGCTCAAGGGCCCAACAGGGACAACTTGGTGAAAGTGGCACTTGAACCTGGGACCTTCCAAACCGTAGTCCAATGCCTTAACCACTGAGCTACCCCTGACCCCTACTACTGGGACACCCACATCTCGAGGTGGCAAATTTCTTTCACTGAACTGACCAGCGCAGAGGCCACACCCTCTTTACCGGAGCACGGTTTTTACACATCTGTTTCGTTGGACTGACAGGTGCAGAGAAGAACGATGAAACGCACAAATGTACTGCTGACGAAAGCTCTTTTAATAAGTAATAAATCAAAAACACTACAAATAACATGCGCTGCTCGGCTGGTATCAAATTTTAACGGCGCAGAAATACCCAGGTTTATTTACTCACCACGACTAAATGATGTTTACCATGGCGCCGAGTCAAATTAGTCCAGCATAACTTTACAGCACCGGTGAATACACATGAACTGGTATGTCTTTAGTCATGCCCAGACTGCAGAATGTGATCGGTTTCTCGGGTCACACACCTGCTGCCTGTCTGCTGCTCGCCAGCCAGCCCCTTTCCCACAGCTCTCTGTGATACGAGCCGAAATAAAGAGAAACAGACCTCCAACCTGCTCCCTTTCCCCATAAAAGCAGCTTACCAAATCTTCTCCATATGCTGCCTCTGCCTTCAAAAGGTATCACTCAGCTTCGTTTCCAATGGGAAAAAAAAAGAAAGTCATCGCAGGATACCAAAATCTTAAATGTCGCTCGATCATTGTTGTTTAAGCAGGAGTTCGTTTGAAATGCCAAAGCAAATGTGCGAGTGCTGAGAATGTGGAAGTTTAATATAAACCCCCCTCTCTCTCTCTCTCTGTCTGAGCCGGTCTTCTGTCCAAAATCAACACATGCTGGCTTTCCCTGGACACTGAGAGGGTGAGAGCAGCAGTCTATAGCAAACCACCAGGTTTCACAGAAAAAAAAAAAAAAAATATATATATATATATATATATATATATGTTTTTTTTTTTTTTTAATGACCAGAGAATTGTTTCTTACCTTTCATATTTGTTGTATAAAGATGTTTCAGGAGAACAAGTGATGAGCAGGAAGTCGTGAGAGCTGTCTGTCTTCACAGTTCCTCCACAGTCTGTTCGAGTATACAGCTCTGCTCGAGAGTCTTAAATAAGTATCCTTGTTTAAATCAAGTCCACTTGATTGTAATCGGAACTCACGTTTGAGCAGCTAGTTGTGCTACATGTTTAAGGAAGACTGCATATGTAGCAGCTGCTCCAGGACATTCCGCAGAACTAGAAGAAGCTAAGAAACATGTGCAGTTTGGAGAGACACAACAGAGATTGACGTGTGTGTGTGTGTGTGTGTGTGTGCGTTTCTCAGTGAGAGAAAGACCAAGAGAAGGGGAGGGAGAGAGCGAGAGAGAGAGAGAGAGAGAGAGAGTATATGTTCCTGCAGGCCAGTCCTGTCCTGGCCTAATTACTAACAAATGTCTTGGTAGGGAAGGACAGGCACCTTTGTCTTCTGTTTCTCAGTCATTGACACGTTTATGGGAATTAAGATCGATTTAAACCATGGATTCTGCCATCTGGCTGTTTCTCAGAGCTCTGCATTCCAAGCCAGTTTCTGTGGAAATGAATTTGGGCCATGTGGATTAGTGCAGAAGTTCTTGAATTGTCTATAATCAGGTATTTATATTAAAAAAAATATATGAGAACCCCTGTATGAGGATCAGTAGTGCAAAAATCTTAGACTGCTGGAGAGTATAAGAAGCAGTAAACAGTCATTTTTATTAGTAGTAAAGTAATAAAGTCAGTAATTGGTGTGATGAGTCTTTGCCTAAAATATAATCTCAGGTACAATTTGTGCAAAAAACAGCTGCTTAGTTTTACTGAAGAAACAGTCCTCCTGAGGACTTTGTCACACCTGCTTATTTTTTCATGCATGCAAAATCAAGAATCCTTCTTTCTTTCTTTTTTTCCTTCTTTTTCACTTTTTTTAAAATTAATAATAATTTAATACATTTCTGCATTTCTGTTCCAGCCTAGAGATATTTCTCTGAAAGATTTCTTTTTTTTTTTTTTTCTTGAACATTAGGGTGGCACAGTGGTGTACTGTAGTGATTAGCACTATCGTCTTGCTTCTCCAGGGTCTGGGTTCGATTCCCATCTCTGTGTGCATGGAGTTCGCATGTTCATGGTCATGATGGGTTTCCTCCCAAGGATTTGCAGATTTGGCTAATTGCCGTTCCCAAATCACCTGGGGTGTGTATGTGTGTGCCCTGTGATGGATTAGCACACTACCTCATGCCCTAAGCCTCCTAGGATAGGCTCCAGGCCTCTCTGGACACAGGATAAAGCAGTATAGATGACGACGGTGAGTGAGTGCTTGAATATTAATGTTTAGAAATCGGAATTTATTGTTGTATTGGCTTAAAAATGAAATCATAGAACAAACATGTACAAACAAATTTTGTTCTAAAATAATAGGGTTCCTAAAACGCACTGTTTGTATATTTAAATGTGTGCATTTTGTGTGCATCATAAACAAATAAAAAATATATATTATTCCATCACTGAAAGAAATAAAGATATATTTTTTTAAGATATGCATATGCTTCATGCATTTCTAGGATTCCTGGACCCTGGATTGAGAACCTTTGCCTTAATAGTTTAAGTGCCATATAGGACTCTTGGACTAACCCCTGGAAAAAAAAAAAAAAAAAAAAAAAATATTTACTCTAAACTTAAAGATCATCTTAACTGGTAGAGAGTTCGCTCAGTTTGATGCTCTCTTTACTCCCCCATTTCTTTGCATAATAATGATTCGCTGCTAATCGGTGATGGTCTGCTGGTAGCCCAGTTGATAACATGCCATCAGTGGGTAATGTGCCAAGCATAAACATGGGAGGATTACCTATGCTAAAGTATTAAAGTTAATGATTAAAGTAAGCACTAAAATGAATTGAAACGAATGACTCACTTGGATGTTTCTTTTTTACAATCATTTGTGTTTTTTATTGACCCATCCGGACACCGATGGAGAGACATAATAAAAGGTGGAACACACAGTAGTCTAAATTTAAGCTTAATTTCTTTTTCCAGGTCCGTTTTAAACAGTTAAACATTATGTGACTTTTTTTAAATAGCATATCCTGATGAAGTTCTCAGGAAACAGAGCTCCTGTTAACTAACGAACACAATATATTTCCTCTTCAGGTCTTTTTGCTGTCGTCTGCACTGACTACTGTTCAACCAAAACTGAAAAATGTAAAACGAACTCTATGTCAACATTTCCATGCTATCTTGGCTGTAGCTATCATCATAATTGCCAGTTAAATCAGTTTGTAGGATCATGCTCTATGGTTTGCACTTTTTCCTCTCTGGCTCCTGGGGAAGAACATGATTTGTGCAAAACTGAATGGTTGAATTGTTTGAATTTATCCATATCTTAGAAGGTTATGATCCTTGTGTGATATTGTTATAAGCCAACAGGGAAATTTGGAAAACATGACAAGTAAGTTTTCGGTACCAAATTGAACAAACGAAGCCTGATAACTATAAGTCAAATAGCCAACCTACTGTACACATTTGACTTGCTATTCAATTCAAAGTCTATGATGGACTGGTGTCCCATCCAGTGTTTGCTCTACAACATGAGTCAATGATTGAGAATCTGGGATTGTAACATGATTAAATTAGTTTTATAAGGGGGGAAAACATGATTTTGCACGTTGGCACTTGTCCTAATTATAGTTTACAAGACACACAGCTTGCTAATTAGCGGCGTGGTGGCTTAGTGGTTAGCACTGTCACCTCGCACTTCGATTTCCACCTCAGGTCTGTGTGCATGGAGTTTGCATGTTCTCCCTGTGCTTGGTGGGTTTCCTCTGGGTACTCCGGTTTCCTCCCACAGCCTAAAGACCTACAGACTAGGCTAACTGGTGTTCCCAAATTGCCTGTAGTGTGTGAAGGTGTGAAAATCAGAAAAATGGGAATATACACACGTGGACAAAATTGTTGGTACCCTTCAGTCAGTAAAAGAAAAACTCACAATGGTCACATAAGTAACTTTAATCTGACAGAAGTAATAATTTAAAAAAATTCTATGAATGTTAACCAATGAAAGTCAGACATTGCTTTTCAACCATGCTTCAACAGAATTATTTAAAAAAAAATAAACTCATAGAACAGGCCTGGACAAAAATGATGGTACTTCTAAAGTGGCCTAGAAAATATTGAAAATAATGTGACCAAAGGGACATGTTAATTCAAAGTGTGTCCACTAATTAGCATCACAGGTGTCTACAATCTTGTAATCAGTCAGTGGGCCTATATATAGGGCTCCAGGTCATCACTGTGTTGTTTGGTGACATGGTATGTACCACACTCAACATGGACCAGAGGAAGCGAAGGAAAAAGTTGTCTCAGGAGATTCGAAAGAAAATTATAGACAAGCATGTTAAAGGTAAAGGCTATAAGACCATTTCCAAGCAGCTAGATGTTCCTGTGACTACAGTTGCACATATTATTCAGAAATTTAAGATCCATGGGACTGTAGCCAACCTCCCTGGACGTGGCCGCACGAGGAAAATTGATGACAAATCAAAGAGACAGATAATCTGAATGGTAACAATAGAGCCCAGAAAGACTTCTAAAGAGATCCAAGGTGAACTTCATGCTCAAGGAACATCAGTGTCAGATCGCACCATCCGTCGTTGTTTGAGCCAAAGTGGACTACATAGGAGACGACCAAGGAGGACACCATTGTTTAAAACAAATCATAAAAAAGCCAGACTGGAATATGCCAAACTACATGTTGACTTCTGGGAGAATGTCCTATGGACAGATGAGACAAAAATGGAACTTTTTGCCAAGGCACATCAGCTCTATGTTCACAGATGAAGCATATCAAGAAAAGAACACTGTCCCTACTGTGAAACATGGAGGAGGCTCTGTTATGTTCTGGGGATGCTTTGCTGCATCTGACACAGGGTGTCTTGAATCTGTGCAGGGTACAATGAAATCTCAAGACCATCAAGGGATTCTAGAGAGAAATGTGCTGGCCAGTGTCAGAAAGCTGGGTCTCAGTCGCAGGTCATGGGTCTTGCAACAGGACAATGACCCAAAACACACAGCTAAAAACACCCAAGAATGGCTAAGAGGAAAACATTGGACTATTCTAAAGTGGCCTTCTATGAGCCCTGACCTCAATCCTATTGAGCATCTTTGGAAGGAGCTGAAACGTGCTGTCTGGAAAAAACACCCTTCAAACCGGAAAAAACTGGAGCAGCTTGCTCATGAGGAGTGGGCCAAAATACCTGCAGAGAGGTGCAGAAGTCTCATTGACAGTTACAGGAATCGTTTGATTGCAGTGATTGCCTCAAAAGGCAATCTATTAAGTAAGTAATGATGGTACCCCTAACTATTAAGTTAGGGGTACCATCATTTTTGTCCAGGCCTGTTCCATGAACTTCAATGAGTTCTTTTTTTTTTATAATTCTGTTGAAGCATGGTTGAAAAGCAATGTCTGACTTTCATTGGTTAACATTCATAGAATTCTTATTTATTATTACTTTTGTCAGATTAAAGTTATTTCTGTGACCATTGTGAGTTTTTCTTTCATTGACCGAAGGGTACCAACAATTTTGTCCACGTGTGTATATACAATGGTCACCATTGGCCTCCACGGTCCCTAGTTGGACTACAGAGGTTCCTAGATGGATGAATGGACAGTTTGATAATTAAAGCTGAAATCTTAGCAGTGATGCTTTGTTGTTCACTACGTGGTGTAACACAAGATGACTCAAAGGGGGCCTAATAATATAAAATAACGAAGTTTACTTTTTAGTCATTTTAGGAAAAGGAACGAAAAGGAACATTTTGTATGGCATTTTTCATTTTGTTTAATTTATTTTGCCTTATTCTTTTTTCCTGGAGTAGGAAAAGAAGTCATTAAAAACACAAAAGCAGTACACAGCTGATGTGCCAGGAATGTTGTGCATTTTCTAGTCACACAAAGAGCTGGCAGTTTGCAAGCAAACCTCAGAGGCAGCAATGAATATGATGAATAATGGCAACTCATCAAGTGTGATAAACGCTACAAGATGCTCTTCAAATAGTTTGGATGAGCTTCTGAGAGCAAACGCTTCCTTGATTCAGGCCAGAGGAATTCCATTCAGGGAGAAATGCTCCTTGAGCCATACACACACACACACACACGCGCGCACACACAAACAACAGAGGCATGTGCATGATGTGAATTTGAGTGCTGATAAATATAGCAACGTCATTCATAGCAAAAAGATGCCTTGGAAATATGGCAGCTAAAAATACATTTTTCTTCTAATGGGTTACTAATTGTACTGTTTTGAAGGCTAGTCCAGTCGTTTGAGGTTTGCTGATGTTAAATGAAAAGGGAAAAAAGATCTTTGAAAAAAAAAACCAGAGAGAACGTGAGCTGGTTATTAAGCTTTACTCCAAACAACAGGCTCACAGTTGGAATCTATTCCCGGGGGAATTTTTAGACCACATCCATTGCATCCATGCAGAAGAGCAGATGTGGACGTTGCACGTGATCTCGATCGAGTCAGTTTAGCACAAACAAACATCTGGAGCGAGTGATGGATATCTCGTTTGGCGGGAAAGAAACACGCCGATTACTCACATGGAACGGCCGACTTTAGGAAATGAAATCGGAATGGTTAATAAACATTTTTATTATGTTGTGGAACGCAAACTACACACACACTTGTCATATCAGTTCAGGTGACCTGACACGTGATCCAATGATTACACCTAACATCTGGAAGACATTCCAAATTAAGATTTCTACAAACATTTATCTGAGAATTAACCGAGATTACCGAATTGCCATAAATGCTAAAACCACATCATGTACGTCATCGTGCTGAAATATGCCGAAGTGTGTAACATCTGATGAGGTCAAGTTCTCACCGCTGCCCTGTTAGGAGGTGGAGAAAAGGGTAGCGTTCAATTTGGCTGTTAATTTCACTAGCATGCTGCCAGGCATGTGTTGAAGCAGAGGTTTGAACAGAACTCCAATATCTTCAAGCCCACCAGCTTACATCTGGCTGACAAATGGAGTATAAGTGGGTGAATGAATGCGTGATGTAATTTCCATAAGATGCTGGTCACGGTTATGTCAAGAGGCCAGAGACTCCTGGAAATGTACAAAATTTAAGTAACCCCGTATTATTGCAATGCAGAATTATATTTTTCTTTAGATATACTACAATTGTGCATTATATAATATTATTGAGCCTTTGAATTCCTAAATATTTTGTCAAGCGGTGTCATATTAATATAATTTTGTGTTATTGTAAGTGAATTGAGTTAGTGCTAAATTCAACCTGACATTCTTTTCACTTGTGTTAAAGTTATTACATTTTAAGTGATCAAGAGGAAACGACAATATTGGACCAGCCAGTTTTTGATTGTCAGTTTTCGACTTTATATTTGTTATAACTACTATATTATACTAATACTTTTCTATTTCTAATACATTTTCATTTCTATAGTACGGGGGATGTGGCAATAACTCCCATCTAAGTTCCTGTATTGTGCAAGTGGTGTTGGTGATTGATTGCGTGTACAGTTCCCACACACAGGTGCGTCTCTTCTGCAACTTAACGAAGGACCAGGCGTTCTGCTCGATGAATGTTCACAGGAACGACTGCAGGGTGCGCCGAGCCACCTCTGTCAGGAACGTCATGCACATCTGTATACAGTCCATTTCAATGTTTTACTGCATCAATCAGTTTTGTGCCTTCATTCATCAGAAATTTCAGTCTCGGTTAGACTTGAGCGCCCATCGAATAAAGCTTGAGACAAGTGCCATTACAGGGACTCAGCTGGGTGTTATTACCACATCCCGCACACAGTCCTGAACTTGCTCCAAGTCATTTGCATATGGTTGGGCCATTAAAGGAGTAACTGGGAGGCCCGCGTTTCATATATGAAACTCTCGTAACTGTGTTCTGTTTTTCTGCACATCAAAAGTCCCAGTTTGACCTGAACACCCGCCATAGTTAAGTTGCGTCTTTTAATTTAAAGTTCATTTATTTTTGAACCCTTCTGGTCCACCATAATTATCTTAGTCAAACATCTGCCCACACAAAAACTCTTACAGCCGAGGGAAGACCTGGTAAGTAGAAGAAATGGGGTAAGAAAATAAAACAAGCTATAACCACAAAAATATTTTGTCAGCTTCAGTTATTCTGGAGCTCATGTTTTACATTTATGGCTTTTGGCAAATACCCTCATCCAGAATGATTTATATTTGTCAGATAACAACATTTGAACAACTAAAATCATATTTAAATTAAATATGTTGTTAATCTAAACCCACAAGCAAGCCTTTTTTCCCATTCAGCATTGGGAATGTGAGTAAGTATTTGACCAGATCTTCTTTAAGGAGTACCGAATAATAATATTTAACCCACACCCATGACCATGGACTTTGTTTAAATACTGTGTGTGTGTGTGTGTGTGTGTGTGTGTGTGTGTGTGTGTGTATGTTTCTCAGTGGGTAGTGGATGATGAGCTCCCCCTACTGAGAAATGCTTACTGTTAAAGTTTCCTCCTCCTATTTCAATCTTTTAAACTGCTAACACACTGAGAATTTCTATAAAAATGATGTATACTGTAGGTTCGATCCCTCCTAATCTATTCTATTCTGGGTTAAATTTATAGAACAGAAATTCCAGGCAGTATAACTGCATTACTATAACATATAAAATGAATATAATACTCTCTCTCTCTCTCTCTCAGCTATGTGTACAGTTTAGGTTACTTATAAATGTTCATGCTGCATATGGTTATGTTTTATGCTCTTTGTCAGGTCTTGACAAAAAAATGATCATGACACAGTATAGCCCTCAACAGTGAGCCGCCATGTTTGTCTTAAATATGAAACACTGACATCTAGAGGACATGATGGGGAATTCTTCAAACCATGCTCCTAGAACTTAAACCAAAAGAAACATCTATCTATCTACCTATCTATCTATCAGGTGCGATTTCTTTAAGACTGCAAGCTTCCCCTATAATGTCACAAAATTATAGGCCAAATTATGTACTGTTGTATCAACATTTTATTGACTAAAAATTCCCGTAGCGTCACAGTGCGTTTCCCTGTTGAAGTCCCGCATCCATTGACCTCAATGCGGCTGCTTTTAACGTTTTTTTTTCCTTTTTTTTCAGTGCTTTGAAACTAGACGGTCATTGGATAAACGCTGCTATTATGTCCCGCCCACGGACGCTCAGCGTCTCTGGGGGTGAATGAGGAGTGGGCGGGCCCGGACGCCGAGCTTCTGCGTGATGATTGGAGGGTCTGTCGAAAGACGGCGTCTCCTTTTGACTGACAGCAATTTTGTACTATAAGGAATCGCTGAAGTCCCATCGCGGGTTTCTGAAGTTCAGTCGAAATAAAAACTGCTGCAACCTATTTCTTTATATTTGCTTGGCGAAATTGCTTGATTTTCATCAGACATTTGGCTGGCCATTGAGAGGACACTGGTCAAGTCACTGGAAAAGACGCCTAGTTGGTACAACAGGGTCACAGACCATTTTCTTGAAAAGGAACGTAGGGCAGAATTTACTTTTAAGTAAATAGACAATTTTATGATGTAGGCCGAAAATGAGCTTCCCCTATTTGACAGACCAGAAGCCGCCACTGCTATCTATCTATCTATCTATCTATCTCTAAGGGAAACAAAACTCCCCATCCCTCTCCCCATCTGTGTCACGATCTACAGAGGAGCCATTAAGAGTGTATGGACTAGCTGGATCTCTGTCTGGGACTGGAGCTGTAGGATATCAGATTGCGAGACACGGCGAAGTCAGCAGACAACATCATAGTGGAGTCTCTGCCTCAAATAACGAACACGTACTGCGAGTGCGATAAGCCATTGCGTTTATGTATCCCACTCCTGGAACCAAAGTATCTAGAACTGTTTCCTGTATCAGATCTAAAGAGACCATGCTTGCCTACTAAGGCAAACAACCGACCATCTCCCACCTATCTCAGAGCACTTATCACACACTCCCCTGCACCACACACTGGCTGAATTGGACCCACCATCTCTCTGGGTATGAGGAAGGCATGTGTCAGGGCTCATCCCTATTCTAGCACACAGGGGGGTGGAATGAACTTCTCCTGGTGGCCCGAGCAGCTGAGTCACACAGACTGTCATCAAAACCAACGGCTAAAGAGTTACCTCTTCAGCAAGCAATTCAATTAGCACTTTGTTATTTATTGAAAAAATATGTATATGATCTTGTGTGTGTTTTTTTTTCCATACTGTACTAACATCACCAACTCAGGGGACTTAGCATGAGGATGTGTTTTTGACACTTTCAAGATAAGGACATTTAAATAAATAAAATGTTAAATTTGGACCTTTACTTCCATACTGCCGATTGACAAGACCTTATACACACCATTCCGGTCACTATGTTGATGTCTACTCCGTGTTTAAAACGTGTGTTCTCACCGATTACAATGACCCAGACTTTGGGCGCCAATTGTTCTCAGAAAAGATCCTGGTTCAATAACGTGAAAACGCCCTTAAATGATGTAAAATCCATCAACAGCTTCTCTACGTGACCAATGGATCCGGACTTTTGGGCCTCCTTGTGTTGTATATAGCGCTCTTACTGTTTACCTCAGTCCTTTTGCACCGCATTTATTTATTGACTTGTATTTTCTTCTCCATTTACACTGTGACTTTTACTTCTCCGGTGATTATCTTGTACTGCACTGTCATCACTTTCTATAACATATTGCACCAAGGCCTTGGAGAATGCCATTTCATTTCATACCACAGCGAGGTTAAATGCTCGAATCGATTGGTTGGAAGGTGTGCATTATTTTCCTATGACATCACGGGTAAATCCGGTCGTAACGTGAATGCTACGGTAACAGCTCACACACGCACTTGTATGACAGATGCTCCACATAATCTCAGACTAATAAGAAACATTAAAAACTGTGAATTCATTAAAACCTATAATTAAAAAAAAAGTATGGAGCGAGTGTTGGTTGTAAGTGCTTCGTAACGATCATGGTGCTTAGTGAGGTTTTTCAGAACAGATACACCTTTAGGTGTCTTGGTAAAATGACAAGCTGCATTATTAGAGAGAGAGAGAGAGAGAGAGAGAGAGAGAGAGAGAGAGAGCAATCGTTATCCAGTTGAGCAACATATATGGAAAGAGAGAAGACAGAACGAACGAGGATGGTAATGGGATGAATGATTATTGCAGCTATGACAAAAGTACAAATGTGATTTAACTTGTCTCACAGATGTTCCACAACATTACGTCTAACTAGGAATCTTAAAAATGCACCACTGTGGTCTGCCTTATTCTCATATAACAGGATGGTCTGGAAGGCGTTATTCCTTGCTTATTACAGGTGTTTTTTTATGTCTAAAAATATAATTATACAGTGGTACCTCATCGAAAACCAATATGGTACCATATCGAAAGCAATACCTTGGAAGCATTTTCGTCTTCACATTTTCGGTCACACATACAGTACTTGTGGTTGCGCGTACGTCCGGGACCTGATCAAAACTTGTTTGCGCCAGTGGAAAGCCAAGCACAGTTTTTCGGTGGTTTCTTTTTCGCATTTTTTGCCAGATTTAGTGAAGTTATAGCACCATAACTATAATCCCAAGAATGTTAGCAAGCACGTCAGCAAGAAGAAAACACAGTCGCTTTTTACAGTTACGTTTTTAAACCAGAAGCATAAAAAGTTAAGTTAAAGTGATGTTTAATATCTATTTATTTCACGTTACTTCATTTATATGTCTTTTCTAAATGTCTTAATTATGTTTATATGCAAAAATATGATTATAAGTGTAGTTTATAGCTATACTAATTGGTCATTACACATGAGCATACCTTAAACGTCGGTTGTACCTACACTGGGGACAGTTTAAGACTGGACATATAGTACTTAGAATACTGCACACATCTGTATCAAACACTGCCGCTTATGTTCAAGCAAAGAGTTTCCACACCAAATATTGATCGTTTATTGTTTAGGTTATTATTTACTGCTTTTTATAGACATTTGTTTTAATGTAGGAATGTTTTCAGAAGCTTTTGTTTCGATGTTCCCAAGACTTTTGCACAGTACTGTAAATAAAACAGCTGTTAGGTTTTACTGAGCATGCTGGAGAATTTTGGCAACTTCGTCACACTCGCTCCTTTCTATTCTCATGCAAAACCCAGGAGTAGACATTATTGATTTTTTTCTTTTCTCATCTGAAAACTGGTCATGTAATATGTCTCTTTCTTTACAGGCATGAAAATAGTCTTCTGTAATGTTATTTATTCATTAATTTTAGTGTATATTTCTAGGGAATGGTCTTGTACATAATAATGCAGACATAATGAACTTATATAAGAAAATTTGTACTACCGATAATATGGCGCCTAAGACTTTTGCACAGTACTGTATATCAAGATTACAACCCCAGAAGAGCAGATCAAGTCTAACTGTCTGTGACTCACCTTCAGGTTCCTGATTTTATAAGGTTTTTTTTTGCATGTGGGTGAACTGATATTGGTCCAAAATCACTGTATTATTTCCTATTTCTAATTTTTATATATTGTATTGATCAGTCAATGTTCTGGAAGAACATGGGATTTTTTTCTAATTGAATTTTATTTTATATTATTTTATTTTATATTTACTCAGCATTGTCAGGATGGATCTGAAATAAAGTGATATTTACTTCCAGTGTGTTTTATTATAACTATATTTCTTATTTACTTTTGCCTCAATTGTAAGTAATGTCTGAGCATTGTGAAGTCTCCAAAGGTTATGTCTAAATGTGCCATTTCACTGTTTATGTAAATGAGCACACACCCTCCAGAAAACAGCAGAGCTGGGCAACAAGGGCTATCTTCTTATATGAGGTCATATTAGAGGGAAAATCTAATTGCTTTGCCCCAGTCAAAGCAAAAATGTAGCAAAAATGTAAAATTATGAAATTCATCCTATTTACAAAACTGATGAATTTCAGGGATAATTTTTTTTCTCATGTTGTTTTGTCAGGAGACCAGAAAATTACTAAAGAAATTATTTTTGCAAAATAGGTGCCCTTTAAGCAGCCTGTGTGTTTGTTAAATTGCATTTGCAGTTCCTGTTTGTTAAGCATTTCCAGGAAGTCTAGGCAAGTAATACATTTTTTTTGTTACAATATGTATCATTTGTACATAATCATACAAACGAGATAATTTTTTTTACATTTACATTATATATGCACGTATGTCAAGTTAAAGTTAGCTGAAGGATTAAAGTTCAGTGTTTACAACTGGAATGGAAAACATGTTCAGTTCCCACAAGAAAAATACTGCTTGGCTGTAGTGAAAAACTGGTGACGTTACTGTTATTTTGTGACCAAATAAAATCTAATCAAACAGCTCATGCTATTTTAGACCACTGTTAAAAAAAAAAAAAAAGATGCAAACAAAGATGAATCACAGCAGCCCTTTTGCTATTGCTGACAATAATGTTTGCAGACTTGTCCTTGACCAAACATGTGTGATTGGTGTTTTAATAATTATACCTCTATGCTGCATGTAGACATGAGAGGATTTATCTTTGGGTACGCAAATATGTTATTAAACCCAGAAGTAAAAACCTGTCAAATCCTGCGTGGTTATTATATTTTAGCATGCAACCCACACATGCACTTACATCATTACATAATGTTTTGGCGCTCGAATAAGTGGAAGTGTGGCTGCACCATGTTGGAGAAACAAATAAGACACTGTTTGAGCAAGTCCTTGAAGAAAAAATTAATCCGGAACGAATGCTTCCAATATTTTTGTTGCACAATTCAATTATACAATGGTTCTTTGAGTGACGTGTTGTTCTGTTTATCTGTATGTTTTAGTTCAGGGTAAAAATAAAAAAAAAAGGCGTTTGGATAGTTTTGCCACTATAACATCCCTTTTTCCCCCCCAAGTTAACATGTGCTCAAAAACTTTATCACCTTTATTTATCTGACTCACTGGGAGTAAGACAGGACAATGTGCAGCTGTGGCTTTTCGGGCCCGTGAGGTGCATGACAAACAACTCGGTGCAGGACCGACACATGATGAGTAATAGGACAATGTGCACACAAAGCAACCACCAGCTCCACTTGTCTACAATAGCGAACCTGATAAACAAAATTCTAATCCATTGTCAGGATTAAATGACACAAAATATAATTTTCATCATTATAAACAATGATTACACTACAGACTCTGGGGCATGAGTCACACATTTATCAGAGGGCAAACTTCCTTGTGAGCTACAATTAAATGCAAAAGTTAGGAAAAGATGGAGAAGACAAGAACATTTAGTTTATACTGTATCAGCAAGTGCACTGATTTTTTAAAATAAGGCCTACATGTATAATTAAAGAGGAAATGTAATTATATCTTTACATGTAAGAATGATAGTAACATGTATGACCAGGCTTTGCTTTTATAACTGAGGACTTGCTATGTCGCAATGCACTTTCAGACCTTTCAGTATCACACTTCTGACTTGTCTGTCATCTATTAAATATAAACTGTGAAATACCAACATCACGATATAATCACCATGCATCGCACTCTTAGTTCCGTCATAGACTATCTTATATATTTTTGTTGTGTAAGCAATTTGAAACTTTATTATTATTATTATTATTATTATTATGAATAATTAAATATTAAATAGAAATATGAGACAATAGCCTGGAATTATGACTTATCAAGAGATATGAAATTTATTACATTAAAATGGAGACATAGCACTTCAACATGCCATTTAGGCTTCCTGTAGAAGGATATTTTAAATCACAGTGAAAAATGGCTGAAAAGCTGAACATCTGGACTCTGCTGCTTGGCATTGAAGTGCATGGAAATCAAGCCACTCATTTCCAGCTTGCATTTTATAACTGAGAGAAAGTCACAGTTTACACTTGTTTACACTGAATGCCTGGGCACTTTACACACAGGATGGATTAGCCACTTGTGCACTACTAATGCAGATGTTATTCACTGTAAATGTATTTCACAGTCCAAGCTGAAGATCTGATTAAGTAGGCCAGTTGATGGGTCTCTGCTGATTCATTCCTTTATAATGGGAATGCTTCAGCAGATTGAGCAACAACATTACTTTATTATTGACGGTAAATGACTAGATGTTTTCATCATGTAAGCTTATGGTTCAAGCTTGCTTTGGAACAGGGTTGCCAGATTATTTTAGATTTTGCACCCAGTTACAGTTAAAAGCCTCTCTATTCTTAATCAAGAAAGTGTCTCAATACTAAAAGGATTTCTATTTATTTTAACACCCCAGATTCAGTCAGTGAAGGTCTTGCCTATTAGGTGATGACGTGGGTCACATAACTTGAGTCATTATCACTGCTAAAAGATTCAGGTTGATTTAACCAGTTACCAGTTTCCAAAGCACAGACAGAGCTGATCAAACTGGTACACCATTATTATTAGGTTACAGATATTACTTTTGTCAACAAAGAACAATCAAGATGAACGAATCTCGATTTCTGCTGAGGAACATCACTGGCACTAACAGCTTCTCCACATCCAGTCTGGCCGTGCCTAAGAGGATCTGACAGGAAAAATGGGAAAAAGTGCCCAAATCTAAATGTGCAAACCTTATAGAAACTTCCCTAGGAAGACACAAAGCTGGAATTAAAGCTTTTGCAAAGTACAGAATAAATGGCTTAAATCATAACCACTGGAAAAAGTTTTGGCTTCTACGCTGAAGCAAGCATAGAAAAGCACCCCCTTTTAACTGTTTGTGCACATCCACTTTCAACTTTGTGGCACCTGTTTAGGGAGGAGGACACATGGATGTAATATTCTGGTGTCCATATAAACTTGCCAATATAATGTACATATAAACCCATTCAGGATATACTCTCCTCATGCTCTGAGTACCCTGAGATAGGCTCCAGGGCCCCTGTATCCTGAAACTAACACACATGAATAAAACATTTTACTAAAGTTTTTTATTTTAAATTTGCAAAAATACATTAAGACAAAAAAGTCACACACTAAGATTTCACCTTTAGCTTTGTGTAAAGCACACAGTGTGGTGGCCAGTTCAGGTGTGACAATTGATCCTTATGCACGAGCTGCTGAACCGTTTAGGCATTTTCAGGGGTTGAGCTTGTTGAAGGTCTTCCTGATATCTTGTCATCTTACAGTAATGTTCTTCCGTTCTTGAAGCATGTGTGTCTCTCAAAACACCTCGAATGACTCCTTGCAACACTGTAAATTTGCAGAATCATTTCAGACATTTCTGTGGCAGATTTGCACAGTTTCATGCAGAATTTCTCTTTTTTTGTTGTTGTTGTTGCCCAGACAGTGTGCGTTATTAATATGGGTTAGATGTATGACCAAAATTTACACCGAATCAATTTACAATAAACTGTGTTAAAGGGAAGTGTGATTTTGAAGCCATCTATACAAATAATAAAAAAAAGGTTTTGTCTGTACAACGATCAGAACTTGCTCTTTCAATGATAATCTTATGTTTTTCAAAGCATGACACAGCGTGGCTTACTCCAAAAAAGAAAAAAAAAGAAAAAAGAAAGTAGACAATGAAAACTGAACCTTTGAAGATGAATGGCCAGATCAATGTACAGTACAGGTATGTTTATTCTTCCTATGGGAAGTTTAAAACCAGTTTGTCTCATATTTTCCAAAACCGTGGTGCTAATACAAAGCAGTGATATGAAGCGACATTATGATATCATAAAAACACGGCTTGTTAGAGCAAACATATCTGCAGCACTCCGAGGTGAGGGCATGTAAAATACCTGAACAGAGAGCCCAGGCTTATGTGGTCAAATCACAATGTTGAGTAAAAGTGATGTTATGAACAGTGATGTTATGTGCCGGATTGAATAATCTACTTTAAATTAAGCTACTTGCTCAATGTAAACAAACACCTGCACTAATAGATGTTAATTAGAAAAGCTAAACTGAGCATTTTCACTGCTGAAATAACAGCGCTGAAATGAATTCAAGACAAAACTTCATCTTTATCTGATCTACTTTCTCGATTTCTCATCTGTGAGTGTATATGTCTGACCTATGACTTAGCGTAAACAAGGTGTAAGATACTCAGCCTTACAGAATTTCATTTCTTTGTATTAATAAGTTAGACAGAGAGTTCTGCCGTACAGAAAGACAGACAGACATATTTGGGCTTCAACCTGAAATAATAATATCACTGATTACAATAAAGCTCAGAAGGTTTTTTTTTTTAGCTTTAACCTTTCAACTATTTCTATTTCGAGTGCTTACAATAGTTGTATATAATAAAAGGGAATGGAAGCCTATAGACAAATTCTTAACACAGAAGTTGTCCAACCTGGCAACCATCAGGCTTTGGCGGGAGAACGAGCGAGAGAGAGAGAGAGCGAGAGAGAGGGGCGCGTGACAGTTCTGGAAAAGTCCAGCAGTGGAGAAACAGGGGTGGGGTGCACAGGGGTGGCAGAGGGTGGGGGCGCCTTTCGCCCGCGCTGAATCACGTCGCCACCTCGCGGTATAAATAACGGAGCGCGCGCGCGGAGGGAAGCGGAGGACGCACGGATCCGGCTGCGCGACGGACGCCTCGGTAAGCGCTCCTGACCTTCCCGCATTTCAACACTTGCAACAACAACAACAACAATAATAATAATAGAACTGAGACTAAACCTGTTTTTTTTTTTTTAATAAATAATAATAATGATAATATAAAAAATTGTTAAGTAGCACGTTAACATGATGATGATGATGATACAGTGACACATTAAGCTATTGTCTTGAGCACTTTTGCTGTTCATGTTGCATTCTTCTGTCATATCAGTCCTGACATTAACATAAATAAGTTGCAGCTGTGCATGGGTCGGTGGGAATGTTTATGTCCCCAGTTTCTGCAGTGCCCCAGATGCACCAGTCTCCTGTAATGACTCGATCCATGAACAACATAAATAACACATTTAATGCTGGTAAAAAAAAAAAACCAATAATAATAATAATAATAATAATAATAATAATAATAAAAGCAAGGCAAGACCGAAAGTCTTCATATGAGGACCCAACATTTTCCACAATCTTTGTCCTAATAGCAATGGGACATCAGTGGACCCTGGGTCTCCGGAGGATATATGCAATGTTATTGGGATAGGAATGATCAAATTATATTGTTTAATGCCCCCCCTCACCCCCATGATGCATTGGCACCCATCTACAGTGAACCCTTCTCATGCCCTAAGCCTTCTGGGATAGGCTCCAGGCCCCCCTGCGACCCGTGATCAAGACAGCATTTTGCAAACACCTTTGCAGGGAATAATACGTGTTTTTGTTTATAATAATCCTACTACCTAATTATGCACTATTATATAATGTATATTTAAAAAGGACCAAATCTAGTAAAATGTTTATTTTTTATAATGATACTTGCATATACTGTATATGCTATTATAATAAATAAAATAAATAAATAAATACCAGTCGTCACTAATTCCATATGGTTAGGTAATATTGAGATCTACAAAAGTAGATATTTTTTAAATTACAGGTTGATCACACAAACCTTTCCCTTTAACTCTAGCGTTGTTATGTAGTTGTTTAGCTACACACAGGCGGTTGAACAGCGTGTCTGCTTGCTCTCCCTCCCTGAGGTGCATGTGTATTGATTTTTCAGTGCAGAGGGGAATTTGACTCTCGGCTCCAAACCATGACAAAGCGGAAGGGCAAAGCAGGTTCACGTCATCATGCTTTCTCTCTCACTCACTGCAGCACAAGTCCAGGTTCATCAGGACGCCTCCAATCCGTCCGAGCTCACACAGGGCCAAATGCGTCACAAGAAAAAAAAAAATAGAGAGAGAGAGAAAGAGAGAGACAAGTTGCTAGGGATAATATTTTCTGTATGTTTTCGTGGTCACTAAACAAAGGCTAAAGCATTGGCAAGAATTCCATGGATAACACACACACACACACACACACACACACACACACACACACACACACACACACACACAGCACAATGAAGAGAGAAACAGCTATGCTTGTCCCGGCCATAAGTTTTTCTTTATTTTTCCCCAGATGCATAAATGAGTAACATGTTTTACTCATTTGTGGCAAGATTTGACAAAACAGTACCATATAATATCTTTTCAGGATAGCATGATATTTTATATGATATAAGCACCACATTAATAAAAAATAAATAAAGGAAACCTATGAATTTTACACTTTTCTATTCCAGATGCTGAGAAACAATAGGGACATTCAACAGGTGGTTTAAAAGACTACAGCATGATTATTGCAAGCACCATACACCAATCAGCTATAACCACCCCCCCCCCCCCTCGACCCTCGGGCGTGGCTCTGTAGTGCCTCTGGGTGTGTGCTGTGGTGTCTGGCACTGAAGCGGATTCTTTGGGCGCTCTGGGCCGCGGGGTGGGGCCTTTGTGGATCTGACTTGTTTGTCCAGCTACTTCTATGGGAGCTCGATCAGCTTGAGATCTGGGGCGGTTGTATCTACAATTAGACATCGTTTATTATTCATTTCAGACTTGAGAAATTTGAAGCATCTGTTATACAAGTCATGTCGCTATAGTTACTATAGAAATGTATTAAAGATAACTACATTAACATAAATCTGCGAATTAAATTGCAGCCGTATATCTGAACGATTCAAGAATTCGGCATCGCTGTGGTAGAAGCCACACTAACATATCGTCGTCACGCACACCTCTATTGCCAGATGTGTGTGATTTGTATTTTCAGTGCTGGGGACTCTGTAGCCAGCAGCTTGCATCGTTCACATTTTATTAAACAGTCAATGCAGAGAACTTGTCTGCTTCTTATATAACCAAGCTCCCTGCATCTATCTGGCAAAGGCTCGGAGGTCATCTGTGCTGCGACACAGTGAGCAGGCGTTCGCTCAGCATAACGGCACTATCAGTGCACGCTGCGCGCCTGACTAATCCTCAGTTGCTCATCAAGATGGATTGCGAGTGGTGGCAGGAAAATGATTTCGGGTGCCGCCTTCTGCTGATACCGATAAGATTGATCTTCTGTTCTTATTTCTGCCTGTTTAGAAATCAGAACAAAAACTAATCCAAGCCCTAATCTTTCAAATCCAATCCAGACAGAGGTCGCAGGTTATTTAATGGGCGCTGGTGGATTTTGGCTATAATCCAATGCAGAACAGTGATTAGATATTACACTGCATGCTTGACTACTCTGCTGATGGTTTTTCAGGGTTATAATTCCAGTACGGCACTAAAACTCCACAGAAACGACATGCACGGATACAGTCTCTCTGGCTTCATACTGTTCATTTGTATAGCAATGTTATGATCCATGGAGTATGTATGATGATGCCTGGAGATTATGGATCATACAGGTATAAAAGACGATAATAATAGATGTCATCATAAAAAGTACACTTCCTTAAATCTAGCTAGTTATCATCTGCCTATTAGCTATATTAGATTTCGCTAGATAAATCTATACAGATATATTCAAAAAAAGAACATTTTAGTTAGGTATTATAAGGTATTAAATATACAAGAGGCGTTCAAGTCATACCAGGACATTTGATTGAGCAGAATAATAACACAGTTATGAGAGAGAGAGAAAAAAAAAAAACCCTCCCTGTGTGGCAAAAACTTCCAGCGGAGTTCCTGCAACATGCAAGCGGATTTTCTCGGATTAGACGTTCCACTCGCTGAATGTTCACTGGAACGACTGCAATGGGCTCCGAGCTAGTTCGACATGCATGAAGACGTAGCCATCTTTCTTTGTTTTACTGTGGCTGAGAATCTCATCACTGTACTGTGCTCGAAGTCTTCTGTAAATGTCAAGTCCAGGTTTGACTTGAACACCCCTTACGAAAATATTACACTATAAAGTTCTGAATAATAATATAATCCATCTTCATTCATTCATTCATTCATCTTGTATACGGCGATATCCTGTGTACAGGATTGCAGGAGTCTGAAGCCTATCCTAGGAGACTTGGGACGGATGAGACGCGGTACACCCTGGATAGGATGCCAATCCATCGCAGTGCACACACCTCACGCACACTATGGGCAATTTAGGAACGCGAGTTGATCTCATCTGCATGTCTTTGGGTTGTGGGAGGAAACTGGAGTACCCGGCCTGGGGAGATCATACAAACTCTACGACACATCCAGTGTCCGGGTTAAGTTGCCACCTCGGGGTCTGTGTGCATGTTTGTATGTTTGCATGTTCTCCCTGTGCTTGGTGGGTTCCCTCTGGGTTCTCTGGTTTCCTCCCACATTCCAAAGACATGCAGATTAGTCTAACTGGCGTTCCCAAAGTGCCAGTAGTGTGTGAATGAACCTGTGAGTGTGTGTGTGTGTGTATGTGTGTGTGTGCGTGTCCTTCGATGGATTTACAACCCGTCCTTGTGCCCTAAATCTCCTGGGATATCCTGTAGGTCCTCCACGACCCTGTATACAGGTTAAAGCAGTATAGACAATGAGATGATGGCGACACCATTAGACGTTTTACACTTAACATGTTGTCTGTAAAACTGCAAAAAAAAATCTAAAACTGCAACTGCTTGCAATCTCTTTTCCTTATGTACAATGGAGAGTACAGAAAGAGATGTGTGGCTAGTACCACTCCAGTGTGAAGTTTCATTTATCCATGAATATACTCTGAGGTCATGTTAAGTCTCGCTCTCTCTCTCTCTTTCCATCCTTTAGTGTGTTTCCTGCATCTGAAAGCTGAATTTGAGGTGAAGATGAGGTTATGTTGGACTTTGCTGGGCCTTTGGCTCTTCTACATCTCCGCTGAGTGTATTCTTCTCCCCTCCCAGGACGAGCTTAAACGTGAGTATAACTGGCGCCCTCTCTGTGCAGTTAAAATCGCGTTCTGTTAGAGCCGGTGCTTGATAGTAGCTGTGCGTCTACAGATATCTCTCAGCTCGGAGAGAAATACGTGCATAAGGAGATCGAAAATGCCATTGATGGTGTAAAAGAGATGAAGACGGTGATGGAGAGGTCCGAGCAAGATCACGATAACTTCCTGTCAACGCTGGAGGAAACAAAGAAGCAGAAAGAGGTTCAAGGAGATTTTCAGACTGGTTCTGATTTGAATAAAGATCCGGTAACAGTTCGGAGATTTGCTAGAACTCCAAGATTGATTCTGTGCATTAGGATGCTCTAAAGGCCGCCCAGGAGATGGAGGAGAAGCTGAACGAGGAGGAGTCGGTGTGTGACGAAACCACGCGGGCCCTGTGGGAGGAGTGTAAGCCGTGCCTGAAGAACACGTGCATCAGATATTACTCTCGAACCTGCAGCAGCGGCTCTGGGCTGGTGGGTCGACAGGTGAGATCTGAAATCCAAAGCGATCATGCTGCATTTGGGGGCTCATTAAAGATCAAGCATATCCAAGGGCGAGCTCTGAACACACCCATGAACAAAGATAAAGGTTAATAAAAATATTAAATGTGTGTCCATAAGAAAGCCACTTATTACCGAGACTCATCAGAAAAAAGCCTTAATTTTCTCTGAAATTAAAGGTAAAGGTCTTTTTACCTTTAATTTCTATTAAAGGTAATTTATCTTTTTAATCTATTTAATGAAAATCAACCAGTACTGGAAGCTTTGGAATAAAAAGTGTCTAATAATTATTATACCATATTTAAATATATATATAAGAAATGTATTATAATTGCTTTAAAGTCCTTTAAAAAAAAAAAAAAAAAAAAAAACACTTCCGTCCTGAAGACTTACTGAGTTTTATAAAGTGCTGAAACTGGACATTCCTTCCTTAAATTCATTAAATGGGGGAAAATATTATATAAAAGTAGTGTGATTCTTTGCTGTGGCAGTTTATGTCCGAAATCTATGGTAAAATGTTGCAGTTCCTCTATGATCCAACAGGTGGTGCACGATAAACGATTCACACATTTGGCAGGCAGCACAGCATCCTGTGTGGTAGGAGCGGCTTATTAAAATTTGTAACAAAATCTAAACATTTAGAAAAAAGACATTTATAAAAATCACGATACAGCACCACAATACAAAGCATCGTAATATCTTATCGGCTGATCCCTGATGATCCCTATCCTTATAAAGTCATAAATAATAGATACAGTCCTTACAAAAATACAACTTCCATATGTACATTTGCTCTGTTATATAACATCACATTTCATGCTCGTTATTAGGTTTTGATCATCATTCTTTGCAACAGAAACAACTTATTTATATAAAGCTGCGATTTGTCCTGCAAACCATCAGAGCTGTTGTTATAGAAACCAGCACCTTCAGACTTCAGTGGTGCATTAGAATAAGAGCGTAACACCTGCATGTATGCTTTTTGTGCTCCCGTCTCAGCTGGAAGAGTTCCTGAACCGGTCCTCGCCTTTCTCCATCTGGATAAACGGTCAGAACATAGAGACCCTGGAGAAAGAGGACCACCAGCAGAAGCAGCACTTCGAGGATTTGGAGAGGCGCTACACTGACGTCTCGGACGGCGTGGACGGCATCTTCATGGACAGCATGAGAGTATTCGACCACATGCGCTCCCTGCACCAGCCCACGTGGTTCCGCAGGCCCTCGCGCATCTACAGGTCTCTTTTCCATGACCCGCTGTTCCCTGGCTTCCACAGCATGTTCCAGCCGATGATGCAGATGACTCAAGAGGCCTTCGGATCGCTCATGGGCGCCGATTTAAACTTTCCCTCTGGAGGTAAGCAAGCTGTGACGTTACTGTGCCAGAGAGAATTTCGAAGTTTGCTCTGCATTACAGGCAGTTTATTGCGGTGTTTATTGTTTATTATTAGTGATGCACTTAAATAGTGCACGATTCACGAGAAGAGTCTCAGGTCGGATCTTATTTTCTAATGTTGCCTTTGGACAGACGGCAACGTGAGCGAAGACGTCGTCGTAACCAAGCCGTTCGGGAACGATAAAATGACCTGCAGGGAGATTCGCCGCAACTCCGCCGGCTGCGTCAAACTCCGCGAGGAGTGTGAGAAGTGCAAGGAGATCCAGCACATAGGTGAGCTCAGTGTCACGAGCGGTTCATATTTAAGACGCGTCTCAGGTTAACCTTTCTCTTTCATGTACAATAAGTGTAATAACGAAATCGAAACTTTCATAAACCTAGTGAGAAACTCTGGGAGCACATCATATTTCTCTTAGGACACATGGCGATTGTTTCGACTTCATTCATTTGAAATAAAATACAGCAACGCGTGTTCGACTTGGCAGTTCCTCTAATGTACAGTATTACGTTAACAAGCGGTTAAGAAAACGTGCAATTGGTTGATTTAAAATGCATCGTGAAAACATTTCAAGGCCGTATAAACCACGAAACCACAATAAGCCTCCATTAATACCAAGATGAGGCTGCAGAAACTGCTGCAGTTTCACTCTTACAGTTGACGTCTGGTGTCATTTTGGTTAAACAGCCAACAAAACATGCCCTGTGCACTTCCTGTTTTTGCAGTTATTGGTAAGAGCACTGCTGACGGAGCATCACGCGGACTCAAGACGGCCTGTGGTACTTTACACCCTCGTTTGCAATCTGCACTTGCGCGGGTTTTTAATCAGTCTCTCAGGAAATGAGCCTCTTTTTAAATCCAGTTAAGCTGCTCAAGCAGCAGCAAGGCAGCAACACAACACTGAGAAAGCCGTGGAGCTTGTATAGGCCGTTTCTACATGAAAATAAATATAAAGGACAAACATGAATATAAATACATTAGGAGGTAAATCCAAATTGGAAACGTTTAAATAACGGAACCAGACGAACTCATGTAGCCACTCAGATTTAAACTGGAGCTGTGTGTACAAGAAAGCTGCGATTTCCTAGTATTGTCTGATGACAGATGATGCAGGGTTTGTACGGCCAGGAAGCGAGCAAACTTCAAAGAATTTTCATTTGGCTGTTTCGATTTCCTCTCAGTCATCAACGTTTCTTGGTAACATTGGTAAACTTTGGCTAGCTAGCCAGCTATACTGAGACAACCGTTGGATAGCAGGGCACTGGGTGAGTTTAAAAGCTAACAAAATGTAAAAATTAAATAAAAAGGGGGGGGGGGGAGGAATTTTTTAACGCCACTACGATAAATCAGTCAGTATCTGTCATGATGATGCGTTTAATAACAAGAGCGCTAGCAAAATGTTGGCAGGTCAATGCATTGTTTGCAGCAGACGGTGACCAATGGATAAAACTGGTTACAAATTAAGATCATTAGGCGCATTTTGCCACAGTCTTCCATCCCAGTGCTAAGCATGGGTCTCTTGTGCAGACTGCTCTGGGAAGAAACCTCTGGAAGGTCCACTGAAGAAGGACCTGGAACAGGCTCTGGCTTTGGCCGAGAGATTCACGAAGGAGTACAACAACCTGCTGAGGAACTTCGAGGAGGAGATGTTCAACACCTCGAAGCTGCTGGATACACTGAGGAAGCAGTTCAGCTGGGTGTCCTCGCTCGCCAACCACACGGCCAATGACGAGGGCGTCTTCAAAATCCAAACGGTAAGTCCTGACATCGATGCCATGTTACTTCAGACTCGATCAGCGATCTTACACGGTCATCTTCTGCTTTCACAAAGATCATCAGTAAGGACACCGAGACCCCGGAGAAGCCAAGTGACACCAAGGTATCCGTTAAACTGTTTGACGAGCCGGAAATGAGCTTCGCCGTGCCAGGAGAAATCCCATGGACCGACCCCAAGTTCTCAGAGATGGTGGCGCAGGAGGCTCTGGATCGATACAAACAGAACACAGTGTGAGTACTTTGGAACAAATGGTTCCAGAACATTCTCTCCTCCAGGCTTTCTGTGCTGCATCACTTTACTGTTGCACCTTTGAAACGCTGTTTTTTTTCTTTTTTTTCTTATTACAGAGTTGCTAAGTAATCATGAAGGAGGACGAGTGGAACATCCCGTTGAAGAATCGACCCATTAAACATCACATAAATACAGTTAAAAGCTCTTCCTGCATTTATCTCACAAAGTACCAATAGCTGTTGTGCTACTTAGCTGGGTGTTCTCTATCTAGCATAATTCCTGCTGTATCATCCTGGTCTAAGCATCACAAGATCCTCAGGAGCGTGAGGGGAGAAAAAAACAAAACAAAAAAAAGGCTTCCAATTTCTCTGTAATAACCAACTGTACATTGTGAAATGACAATAAAATGTATAAATAAACCCAACTACTTTATCATTCACTTTTTATGCAAATTATGTCATGACTTTGCTTTCCTAAACAGGTGAGTCTGGAAATACAGCTGCTCTTACAGTATAATTGTTTGAGATTATACTTTCTATAAAAATGATGTTGCAAAAATTATTATTTCTTGGTCATAGAAGCAACGGAAAAATAAACACAGGTGAGCATGTGCGTTCAACATTTCTTTGCCTACGTGATCCATTTTCAAATTTTTTGCTCAGTCATATTTTGGGTTAAAATGAACCAAAATTCTGTTCATCATATTGCCTACTTCGTGCTTCGTCACTTTATAATGCACAATCCTGAGGCCTGTACGTTTATTTAAAAAAAAAAACAAGAAAACAAATAATGACTAAAATGCTCCAAGCTTGAAGGGCTACGACACGAAGGTCAGCTGTTCTGGAACAGTTTTCGCAAGAACAGTACCGTCAAGTGCATTTGCAAAACCCATCAAGCACCATAATGAAACCGGCCCTCATGAAGACCTTCGCAGGAAAGCGAGACCAAAACTTACCTCGGGTGCAGAGGAGAAGTTCATTTAGAGTCACCAGCCTCAGAAATCACCAATTAACCTCAAACAGCACCTCGGATTAGAGCCGTTACGAAGGCTTTACAGAGCGCAAGTAGCAGATGCATCTCAAGATCAACTGTTCAATCGAGATTATGGCATATTTTGACACTTTCAGAAGGACATAAAAATCATCCATGAAATGAAAAGAATAGCCATAGAACTGGAGGTCTGTCCAGTCAACACAATCATTCTGCAGACTGAAACTGAATTAAAAGAAGGGGGGGAAAAAAGGGTCGCTGTCTTTCCACTAGTGGGCAAATTTTAGCAAAAAAAATTAATATGAGCAAATCAGTTCAACTACACTTGAAAAGGGCTCATGATTATTTTGTAACCATTATGCTATAACTATGTCCATCTCCAAAAGAACTAACTAGTTTTTTTACCCATGACAATTAATATACATGCAATCACAAGATTTAACAAATTTGCAAACATTCTATTATGGAATATATTCTGCAGATTCATGACATACAGATAATTTCTGACCTTGTGCATTTTGAAACAGCATTTCACAATGATATCAGTCCACCCCCCCCCACACACACACCAGTGCTAGAATCAAAAGGAAGACTTGTGAACGCCAAGCGTCTGCAGTTTTACTGGTATGTGCATCTAAGCTAAAATGAATCATAATTAAAACTCACCTGTTTGAAAATCACGACAAAGGAAAAAGTTATTAAAATATTGTGCCATTTTTATTTTGTGTAAAAATCACACAGCTGCTAGTTCATTCTGCAGAGATACATCCATGCAGTTAAACATCTATGATCCCACAGCCATAATATAAGCAATTAAATAGAATATTTGCTATTAGTCAGCAATTAATGCAAATTTACATATGAGATCAAAAGGTGTGTATCATACAATATACAACAAACCCCTTATACAGTACATCGACCTGAACAGCAGGGGGGAAAAAAAAGGGGGGGGGCTCACATTGATTCAACATGGAGGGGCAGATATTAGTGTAAAATCCTCAATGAAAGGAGCAACTCTTTGGGGACGAGGGGGAAAATGAACAGAACAAGGAACTAACTCAACACTTAAGACATTAAAGTTTGAGTAAGAATGTAAAACTCTAGTACTAGTTAAGATAATCAAGTGGTTCGATTTTAAGAGCTGTTTTAGATCAAATAAGAATAGGAACAACATGCAATAAGTGGTACGTGGTAAAATACGGACAAACAAAGGAAAGCCAGAAAGGAAGAAAGTGCAGTTTCAGGTCTCTCTCTTTTTGTTTAGTTTTTTTTTTTTTTTTTTTAAACTGATGGAACAGGAAAAAACGATTCACTCAGGTTCTGTGCCATACAGGAAATGCTCTTATGAGTGCGGGAGTCGTGAAAGAAAAGATCCGTTATACAGGGTCAATGACTGTACAAGGTAGAAAAACATTATACTACCACAGATGTTAAAAGAAGAAAACAGAGCGGACTTGGATGCATTATTTCAGTGTTTCTCAACTCCACTCATGGTGACATTTTACTCTCTGCTGAGGCATACACCATTAATCATCATCATCATCATCATCATCATCTGCTGAGCAGTGACCTTTAGGGCCGAAGCTGAGAAACTCTATTATATGCCTTATATTTATAACCATCACTCACACACACACACACACACGTGCGCACACAAACACGTATATTGGTGTTGGCCAAGGGCATGTTAGGGAGCTTACGAGAACATGAACGAGTGTCTAGCAATCATTCGTGAACGTACTTCTAAAACAGAGCATGATCTCCCCCAAAATAATCAGTCCACCCCCTGAACTCGCATAATTATCAGGCCACAACTGCCGTCATCACCTTCCCATCAACCTCAAGGAACATAAACTCCCATATTAGCAGAGCAAACCATGTGCTGCACAGGCAGAGGACTGACATTTCTATTTAACTCACACTCTTTTTCATCAAAGTGCCAAAATGTTACATATTCCTACCCGTCCCCCTCCCCCCGGCTGTAAGGACAGCCTCTCTAACAGAGCAGGATGGGGTGTGTGAGAGCGTTATGGAGGAAGCAGCAGAGTCTTTCCTCATACAGCCAGACGAGGAGCAGGAAGAAAGCCGACATGAGCGTCCTCCCGGAGGATCTGTCAAACCTTTCCTGTCACTTTTCATGACACTTGTCTTTTTCTCCCCCACACTCTTACAAATGGGAGAAAGGTCTCAGCTGCTCCAGTTGAACTTCCAACGATATCCTTTCCTCCAACAAATCCTACAACAAAAAAAGAAAAGAAAAACCTAAAATCTGTGAGCAGGAATTACACATTGAATTCTGTTCTGGACAGTTTCCTGGAACCTTGGACCTGACTCTGGACCTGTCTTTTTATTTGTCATTTGTCATATTATTGCTGGGTGTTACATGTACGTTGAGTTTCTTTCATTGTTACAGTTGTAAAAGTAAATAAATAAATAAATAAATAAAAAGTATATACCGCTATACGAAATCACGCTATACATTCAGTACAACAGTGTTATCGTCCTAACACACACCTTTAACTGCTGCTGTAATTCACTGTTGAGTCTGGCCAGGACTGTGTTCGTCTCTTTGTTTCTTCTAATGGAAGCTTGGATTGCCTTTTTATCCTTTCCGACAGACCTAAATTGGACAGAAAAGATTAGACAAGACATACAGTCAGGGCAAACTAGAGCAGACTTGGACTAAGCCGAAAGACTAACAACAATAATCAGATCCAAACATTTTGGGATGATTGAAAAAGTTTTTTCTGGCATGTGGCCTCTGTATACCCCACACACCCAAACACACACACACCCCCACACACACCCCCCCACCCACACACCCACACCCCCCCCCACACACCACAACCCCCACAGGTACCCCGCACAACCCCCCACACACCCCCCACACACACCCCCCACACACCCCCCCCCACACACCCCCCCCACACACCCCCCACACCCCCCGTGATCCATCACCCCCCCCCACCCACCCCCCCCCCACACCCCCCGCCCACACCCCCCCCCACACCCCATCCCCCCCCCACCCACCTATATTCACTGTGTGTCAAGCTGGCTTATTTAACACAAAAGTCATGTGTGTGTACCGTGGTATAGAAGGCTGTGTGGCAAGCACAGTGGCAACAATGTTAGACTTTTGAGGGTGCTCTTCCACTTCAGGTCTGAGCTCATCTTCGGACTTCAGTCTTCGCCGGACAGGTTTGGGAGGAGGGGCCAGTGGAGTCGATCCTTTGGCCTGTGAGAAAATACAAGGTTTAGAAGAAAAGTAATTTGTACAATTTGTGTAATTTGCACATCTATTAGGTGTTCACTGTAACACAGCAGTATCCTGTTAAGGTTCTCTGCTTAGGGAGTGCGTGTATAAATCTGCTTCAACATTGAGATACAAGAAGCAGTGCCAAGATTTGTGATTTTTGACTTGTTAAATTGGAGACGAGACGATATATATATATATATATATATAGTGAGGTTATTCACAAATAAATTGCTTTAAAAAAAAATTCAAACAATGTGATTTCCGATTTTTAGATTGTCACAGTGGAAATGCACCTATGCTGAAAATTGTAGACCCCTCCATGATTTCTTAGTAAGAGGACTTGCAAAATCACAGGGTGATGAAATACTTATTCACCTCACTGTGTGTATATGTATACATACACATATACATACACACACACATATATATATATATATATATATATATATATATATATTATATTATATATATATATATATATATAACACACACATATATACACACACACACACACACACACACACACACACACACACACACACATACACACACACACACACACACATACACACACACATACACACACACACACACATACACACACACATACACACACACTACACACACACACACACACACACATATATATAAAAATATATTTATTATTATTATTATTTTTTTAATCCAAAATAGTGAGGAGACTGAACAGGATTGTTAAATTGAGACAAGAGAGGTTTAAAAAAACTAAATAAATAATAATTAAAAAATACTAATAATAATTATACATATCCTGTTCAATCTCGTCACTATTTTGGAGAGAGAAAAAAATAGCTTGTTTGTTTTCCCCTAAAATAGTGATGAGATGGAACAGGAGAGAGAGAGAGAGAGAGAGAGAGAGAGAGAGAGAGAGAGAGAGAGAGAGAGAGAGACCTACAGAGTTCACAGTGGTTGCAGGTCGTTCCTCCGGCTGAGTTTCATTCTTCACTGCTCTTATAGGCACAGCAGTGTCTGCGCTTTTCTCTACCTACATGAAAACAAAAGCAGTAACTTCAGACACTGACGGGAACGGAGACTCAAGCAGCAGGGCTGCAACGAACAACTTTTTTGATAAATGATTAATCTCTTGACTACTGAAACGATTAATCAGATTACAAGTGGCACGATTACTCAATAGCTCCTGTTTAGCTATCAGCTTTTAACTTTACCTTGACGATAATAAAAGACGAATACTTCATTAAATAATGAATAATAGTTTTTTAATGAACTTTCCTTATGAAACAAAATCTCAATCAAGGAAAAGGAAAATAGTGCCAATAAAATCAAATGATTGTTTATAGCTTAAAGGTGGTCGATGCCAATTATGGTAGTTGAGTTGAAATGCTAAGAGAACTGAGCTTAAGTCTATGGAGAATGGGCGTGATATATTCTTGGAGGCAGGGTCAAGCGAGGAGAAGTGTAAAGAGACCAAGAATGAGATAAGTAGGAAAAGAACACACTTGAGGATGAGAATATGGCTAATTAGTCTGTGTGCGCGCGAGTGTGTTTGGGGCTGGCTGTCCGCTGAAAAAAGTGCATTATCAATTAATCAATTTCAATTCATCATTACACCCCTTACTCCTATACAGTCCTATGTCTCCATTGGCTTTTTAAAATTCCTGCAATTTGACATATTTTCTGTGTGTCATGATTAATATAAATGTGAACTAAACTGGAAAGGAGACAAGGAAATCAGATCAGGGTGATGAAAAGACTAGACTACAACCATGTAACACAAACTGAAGGACATGGCCAGTTTGACAGGACTTCTTCGCTCCATGCCAATTATATTTTATATGCTTAAAATTTTAAATCTCTGTGATAGAAAAAGTAAAGAAAAAAAAAAAAAACAGATCCTCAAATAACAAATAGAGTATGAAGCTCTTTTGCATCCCCACCTGTCCAGTTTCCTGCTGTTTCTCGCCTTCATCTGCTGGCTGCTCCACAGCAAACGTCTGGAACTGGCTGAAATCTGCAAAGTTGGGCTGTTCAGGTATCTGCTGCGGCGAAGTGCTGGAATGTGCTGGAAGACCATCACCATCTACTGAACGGTGCCCATGTGGCACTGACGTCTGAGACCAAAAAACAAACAAACAAAAACAAACAAAAAAAAACTTTAACCAGAGGTGGGTAGTAACGAGTTACATTTCCTTGAGTAACTTTTTGGAAAAAAAAAAAAACTTGAGAGTAGTTTTATTGCAGCAAACCTTTTACTTTTACTTGAGTAGATTTGTGAAGAAGAAACGCTACTCTTACTCGGCTACACTCGACTCGTTACCTTTCTGACCATTTATTCTAAAAATGCAACCGGTAGATCTACCGCATGACTGTTTCAGCAACAATAATCACATGACTCCGTTTGACCAATGAGCTGCAATTACAAACACATCTTCAGCCGTTGTTCTATAAATTCATCCTACCTTTGAATCAGTCCTACATATGCTCACTGCGCAGGCGCAAACGGAAATTTCCGGCATCTTTCTCTGATTTTTTGCGGAACGCCTATAAATCCATGCTACTAATAGTGGGATCTTGCGATTATCCTGCGCCGAGTATAGAATGCCTTTTTTCACTTTTGTGTGATTATATGTTAACTTTATACTTACTTTACTCTTACTTGAGTAATATGTTGAGGTACAGATACTCTTACTGGAGTATATTTTTTGGCTACTCTACCCAACACTGCCTTTAACTATGTGCAGGGCAGACTGATACCCGATTAAATAATCATGTTCAATAATAGAGGAGAAATCGTTTACAATTATTTAAAAATGGTTATATTGATCAGTCTATATTTCTTCAAATGTCCTACAATAAGTAATATTAAATGCTAAATACTAACAAGTGAATGGGTTATCCACAAGCTGAATATTGAATTCTGAAGTAACCCATCAGTGTCATTTTCCCATGACATTGAAAATATGATTGACGTTTTTTTGGGATGTGTAATAAAACGACGTGTACCTGTGTAGCCAGTGGCCGAGGAGGCACCGCAGGAGGAAAAGCCACCACTCCAGCTTGAGGCTGAGCTCCTACAAGAATTAAACGTTTAGTCCGAGTTTCATATTCGTTATGAATATCGACAAGCTAGCGGCCCTCAGTAGAGGTGTACTCGAATGTGATGAGTACCTGCAGTGACGGTCGCAAAGTTCCTGTTCATGTCTAAAGAAGAAGAGCGCGAATGAGCTTGAGGGCGGGGAGGAGGAGGGGGAGGAGCCACGGCTTTCAGACCTTCGGGAGATGTCCCGGAGTGAGATCTGCAAAACACACACTCGTGTTCAAAACGAGCAAGAGAAATCTTTGCAGTCATGAAAGTAGTTTAGAATCCTTTTCCAAATTTCTGCCCAATTTCATCAGCTGCACTGTGGTGCTGCTGCATATTTTTGTTTATTATCCATGAATAAAATACATGTATTCTGCATATAGTGCAAAGAAAGTAGATTAGGAAAACAAAGGTTACCTAAAACTAATTAAACTATGACATAATTAATATACAGTGGGACCTTGGATTACGAGCATAATTCGTTCCGGAAGCGGGCTCATATTCAAAAACACTCTTCTTTCCTCCCATAAGAAATAATGAAAACTCAAATAATTCGTTCCACAGCCCAAAAAATAAAAATACAGAAAAATAATTAATACAATGTCGGTGTCAAAAAAACTTGTAAACCAAGACATGCTCCGTTTTCAAGTCAAAATTTATTAAAAATCTTTGCTCATCTTGTAAACCGAGTTACTCGCAATCCGAGATTCCACTGTAGTACATATCAAATGCTCCAATTGCATCAGCAAATTATGTTCCACCTGCCATCAAAGTTTTTAATAGTAAAAATAAATGTCATAAAATGGTACATTTTTATGAACATATTCGATCTAATCGATTAAATTACTCAAATAGCAACACTAATATTCTGGACGTGCTCAGTATCGAGTAAGTAAATTTGTTAATTTATTGATTGATCACACTATGAGAATCATTTACAACATTTGGTGGACGCCCTTATCCAGAGCAACCTACATTTATCTCATTACACATATGAGCAGTTGAGGGGTTAAAAGCCTGAGACCTTCCAATCAGGAGTCCAATACATTAACCACTAAGCTACGCCTGCAACATCTGTTTTCAGCTATGAAAAATAATCATTATGTGACCCATCTGGCAAAGTCCGATTGAGAATTAAACATGCGAGTTTGAAAAGAAAAGAAAAAAAAAGGATGAAATAGTTGAAGGCTGAAATCAATCTGAAATTGTAAAATGAACAGCTGGATAAATAGAAACAGTTCTTCCAACCGTGGAAACAAGTTATGAAGAAAAAAATATATTTCCATAAAACTAAAACACTAATGATGCGCCTTACCTCTGTCTGGTTGCAGCACATGACATGGGCTCTTGATCTGATGTAAACGAATCAGAGCTGCTATACCCGTCACCTGCACGACAATACAAGGTTTAATGTTGATCTAAAAATGCCTACCCTCCTAAAAATCAAGCTGAGCTCACCGTGTTGAACAACTTACCTACAGTGCCGCCAGGGAATTTAATTGCTGCTAGCTTTTTTTCTTCCGAGAGTTCAGGAGGTTTAGCGATTAATGGACTTGTTGGATGTGTATGGTCTGGAGAACCAAAAGAGAAAGAGAGAGAGAGAGAGCATTTATCATTTATTTGGATGGAAAAGTGTTTGCAGTTCAGGACAGCAGTGTGTGCAGCTAAAACAGACAGATTTACTTCAAAACAAGTCAGAGAATTTCTTCATGCTGGGCCTGGATACAGGATTAGCGGTTCCTGTGTCGTGCAAGAGCCAAAAAAAAAAGTGGCTCATCGCTGACGGACAGCACATTTCTAATGAAAAAAATAAATGCTTGCATTCCCTTCGTCTTTTTTTGTTCGGATTATATCACCTCTGAACAACCACTGACTGATGAATGTAAAGTAAAATGAAAGTAATTTGTGCAAACCAAACTTTTCTCTCTTTACATTCTTAGAGGATTCTGATCTTGATGTGAATGGATGCGACACCACTAAATCCCAATACACATTATAGGTTTGACTTTAGTTTCCCTAAATTTTACATTTGATATTGCAGCAATTTATTAGGAGCAAAACATTTTTATTTGCTTCCTTACTATTAAATGAACTAATATAGATTTTATTTAATAACAAGACAAAAATATAATCATAAATTTTGGTATCAAAAAAAATTTGCATGGTCTGAATTTAGGAGTTACTTTTGCTATACTGAAATTTTTGCAAGGAATAAAACTTGACCGAGCATGTGGTTACTCCTTCAATACAAAGCAGAGTCACACTTCCTATTCCAAAGATTTTTAAAGCATGACCGACAGTGTTTTATTCTGCAATTATGCATTTTATGTGGAACACAAGTTGTGTCCTGTACAAACAGGTACAATCATAAAACAATAATTAATTGTAATGGATAAAAATTGAGTCATGGAAATAAGACCATAATTGTGTAAGAATGTAAAGTTAGTACTCCCTCTTAATTTTTGTGTAAAAACAATGTCATTATCTGATTGTAGCACACCACACCTCAGTATTAGCCAAGTACAACCTCAGACGAATAGCAACATTAAACTTTTACAGTGACATTATTTATTTAACATTTAAATTAGGCCAAAAAAAAAAAAAACATGCAGCTAATACTAAGTATTTTTTTTTCCTAAGCATTGGCTTTTGTTTTGTTTGTTTTTTCCATTACTGCTTCCATAGGATTAACTTGCAGCCAGGTGCTGCTAATCACCAGCCTATGATTAATTGATAATCACCAGGTGTGCAGACCTTTATAAGAGCACAAGTTTTGGCAGTTTGCTGGCGTGGAGAATTCAGGTGTGGGTTCACATTCATGAACACTCATCGTGAACATTCATCTAGTGGAATATCTGATTCTCTCAACAAAACCACTTGCACGTTAAAGGAACTCGGCTGGAAGTTGCTGTTACATCCCCTCGCGTTTCAGACATAAATCAAACAGGCAGTCCGATCATGTCTCCGGTTTACTGAGAAAACTTTCTACCTTGATATCCAAGCATCAGGATAAGTGCAAGAGATTATATAGAGAAATACGTTTTTCAATCGCATAAACTTTTTTTTTTAAATGTTATTCTGCACATCAAACGTCCCAGTTTAACTTGAACGCCCCTCGAAGAATGAAGCCAAAACTATTATAATTAACAACTATACGTTTTCATTAAAAAATTTTTTTTTAAAGTTTGGTTGCCGACACCGTCCTGCAAGTCAAGAACCAAATCATCATTAAGCACTAGCACAAGCTCCTCATCACAAAATACAGAGAATGTTCTTTACCACTTCCAGTTCTCTTCAGCTCCATCTCCTGCATGTGTATCTTGCTAGGCGTCATACGGATGGGTACGGGATGTACGATGGCCGTGTCCTGTAAAATATTAATGCATCATTCCTTACTGCAGTGTTAAGTATCTTACTTTACTCTGCATGGAATGCAACAGCCATTTATTTAGCCCTAACCCAAATGTGCAGCAAATATATATATATATATTTTTAATGAAAACTGACAACATTCAATATGTAGAGCCGTTTTTTTTTTTTTTTTTTTTTTTTAAGTGTGGTTTCTGAGTAAGATTCACTTTATTACCCATGTTTACTTTCACACAAGACGAATAGAAATGCTAAGTGCTCACACACAGCATTTGAATTTAGGTTTGCTGAATCAGCAGGTGTAAATCGATCAATCATTAAATATCTTATTTAATATGTTTTATGTAGTTTTCTTCCACTCTGTGACATATTACTGAGTGGAACAGTATATTCTGCAGCGCTGGAGGTAGAGATACTGCTTGCGTGGTTCAAGATAGCCAGATGAGAAATAAAAGGAAATATTGGCCCCATAAGTGAAGTTCATACTTATTCAAGCTCGTACATGCAGCTGGGAGTAGAGGAAAGTCAAAGTTTAAAGTTCATGTTTTAGACTGCCTCTATAAGCATCTCAAAATAAATAAAAAAAAAAAAGTTAAAAATAAAGTCAGAGATTGGAAAAAAAAAAAAGTCTGCCCTTTCAAAGAAAGAATTCTGTCTTTCAAGAAATTAGTACAATCATGCACAGTTTTAAAAACTTTTTTTTAAAGTTATAATGCCAGTTTTTTTTAAGTTCCACCAGTTTAAATCTAAGAAATCACATGCTTAAATTGAGCGAGTTGAAAATTAGCAATGCAGCTACAATAAATAAAATTTCTCAAAAAAAAAAAAAAATTATCACTCAGCTCTATCATTGCTTTTGTTTTCTATTTGTAAAGAATTTTACAAGCCCGTCAGTAGTCACCACCTAGTCCGAGTTATGTGAACAGAGTGAGCAAATCAACAATTCGTAGGCACAGCAAGCAAATCTAAAAATAAAAAAATTAAATAAAAAAAAGACACTAAATAAAATTGTATTGACTGCTGCTGCAGATGAATTAGCAATGAAAACATGCAATTTATTTTCAGACAGATTCCCAAGGGTTAATGAAAAATCATTAATTATGAAATAGCACTAGGTGATTGACTTACAGGGTCAGCTGGTGCAATGTTAGAATCAAATTGGGTCAGAGTTTGTGAGCTTGAAGAGCGTTCGCTAAAAGTCTCCCACTGCTGGAGAGACAGAGCAGAGACATGGAGACATGTCAGCAGGGTGCACACGCCGGACTCGTGTCCGACTCGACACGACAGCACCAGTGAGCCTGCAGTAGAACTACAGCTGCCACTCTCCCAACACAATAAATCAACAGAGAATAAGAGAAATAATGTGCAACAGCAACACAACCCCACCCACCCCATCCGTCAACCAAAATATCGATCTTCTGGCAATAAATATCTTTAAAGCTGGACAGAAACTAAAGTGTCTCCCAGTTTTACTGAACGAGGCACAAACAGCGCCCACACTTTCACAATGAACAAAGACTAAAACACTTACTCTTTATAGAAAATATGAACATTAAACAAATGAATGCAGTCCATCAGGCAAGACATGTTTGTTTTTGATTTCTTTTTTCTTCCTACTACTGTAGCTGAAATTCTAATGCACCAGTTTAGCACTGTGCAACGTGCATTCCCACATCACCACACCCCAACTTCAAACTTATTATCGCCATTTTCATTAGCCATTTTATAACCAGAGCCATAAAAGCACATAACCAGGTCTATTAGAGATTAATAGATTAATAGACGTGTGTTTATGTAGACATGCACAGTCATGATGCTAAACTCGTGTGCCTTGCTAACACATTAGCAGTATTGGAAATTACACCAACACATTTCCCCTTTAAGGAAAAATTTATTTAAACATGAATGTCAAGCTAAAATTGAGACGAACTTGAACACCACCCTTCAAATGAGGTGCAGAGAAAAAATTGTATTTAACGAATAATAAATTGATTAAATTGTTGTCTAAAGGTTTTTTTTTTTTTTTTTTTTAAATATGTGACAAATGAATTGAGCCGTCCTCCTGAGCACTTTGGATTGGTCAAATACATTCCTACACCTTTCTCTAGTCTATATTAGTACATTCATAACTTTTTTATTAGCTTGTCAACAATTGTATAAAGTATCATTTTAAACTCCGTTAATTGCATTTCAGACAAGTTGTAGAAATGGGCAATCACAATGAGGTATGTAATAAACATGCCTTTGCTGATCGACTACATTTGGAATAATCATCATTATACGGTAAATCTTTAAAAATCGAACAATTATATAAAATGCTAATCTGTTATATGTGACTCTCCGCTAGGTGAGAAGTTCAGGCCAAACCTCGTTGCTCTGGTTGAGCTCGGGCCAGGTCTGGTTTAAGGAAGGCATGGATGGAGACTTATTAGGCGTCACCTCCACTGGGGAACCAGAGTAGCCCACCTCCGGTGCAGGCTCTTGAACTCCTAAAACACACAGGCGTATGAAGAGATGGACAGACAGCCCGACAGATCGCTATCATACATCTGACATGCTCTTCTGCAATCTGCACGCTGATTCTACGTTCCGAAACATTGCATTACTTCCATTATCACTTCGATTACACATTTCTTCTTGTCTGTTCCTATACCTGCTGAGTCATCCAGGTCAATAAGCTTTGGCATTAAGCTCTCCGGAAGCTTCTCAGGAAGGTCATAACCGTTCTTTCTGGCAACCACGAGATGAAACGCTGCACAGAACTCATCCAGGGTCAGTGCACCATCTTTATCAAAATCTGATAACTCCCTGTAGGAAAAACAACAACAAAAATGTATTGTGTTATATTATATATTATTATTATTATTTATTTTTAGATGCACATGAAATAAGCACTGGCACTGTCACTGTGAACGGAGTATACGGTGACAATGTGGACATACCGAATTTGCATTTTAGGCTTTGAAATGTGCATGAATTGTGGCATTGCACAAAACCCGAACTATTGCTGAATATAATTTTAGGTAAATTTACGACGCAGTAAATAAATAATATTTTTTAAAATAAAAAATCACCACAATATCACCATCTTTCATTCAGATGTAGTATGTAAACTCTGATGAAATATTATGATGAGCCCTAATCATGTGACCAAGTACGACCTTTCGAAAAAAGTTCTCAATGCATTTATTTTGTTGGAATTTGTCATGTTATACAATTAACTTATACATTTAAATTAAATGATGAGCATTTAAGCATTCAGGAAGTAAAATGGCCAATACCATTGTCCATACCTTGATGAGCGAGCCAAGGACGATCTACTGATTTGTACATTTTTTTTTTTATTCTGTAAAGCTCTTTTGTGACGATATTAAAAGCAAATTAAATTGAATTTGGTTGAAAAACGCTTGATGGGATCAAATAATATCAAGTCAATTTTTTAACAAATATTCGACACAAAAACCATCGCTGTGTACTTTGTGGTTTCCTCCAGGAAACTGACTTCCTCTTACAACCATGACTCGGGCCAATTTAGTGTGGCTAGATCACAGAGCGAGAACACCACCAGCAAGAACAGCTCACGTCAGTGTCACAGAAACACCCTAAAAACAGCAACTTTATATTTACATTAAAATTATTTAAATATACAATACCAGTCAAAAATTTGTACAGATCTGCTAATTCAAAGATCTTTCCTGATTTTTATGTCTGTCTAATGAAAATCATGAAGGCATCCAAAACATACAATAATCTCCTCTGAACAGTTGATATTGAGGTGTGTCTGGTTACTTATGCTGTGTAAAGCCTTCATAACGGCTCTAATCTGGGGTTCAGTTTGGTAATTTGTGATTTCTGAGGGTGGAAACTCTAATGTGAACAACTTTCTGACCATGCATTAATACTTAATTACTATATGATGTAATATAATCATAGTTGCATTATTAATAATGTTTGATAAAAATCTTTTTTTTTTTTTTTTACCCTGAGGTGACCTCAAGGCTAAAAACCTATTTAATATCTTCATTTTCATCCTAAACTAATAGACAAAAATAAAGAAGCAGGTATGCTTCCTGAGCAGGCATGCCCAACATTTCGCCTGGCAGTGCATGTTTGTTTTTAAACAGGCTTTTTACAAGGTCACCCAAGACAAACTCAAACACACTAATCTCAGTAAAGCAGCTTACCAAATGTGAGACAATTCTAAAATAGGCAGCTTCGACTTCGTAAAAAATTCTTTCGCAGCAGAACCTGTGATAAAAGAAAAGGGAGAGGAAAAAAAAAACCTTCATCAGTCTATCACAGAGACTCACAGTAAATATGAATGAAAAAAAAAAGGGGGGGGTGAAAAAGTGTTAGATGTTGACTCAACATACCTGGGATAAAACCTGTGAGATCAGGTTGAATAGTTTTGAATTGATTAATGTAATACTGTCTTTGCTCATCTGTGATTTTCCAGGGGTCGTCATAACCACTGGCCTGTCTTTGGATCTCGTTAGTAGTACCAGCAGATGCGGCTGTTCGTACTATTGTGCTCTCCTATGGGACACGGTGGCAGATGTAACAGCAGTTAGAGATGTGCACAAAAACAACTTTAAACACCAACAAAAAATGCAAGAGCCAAGGGGGAAAAACAAATATATATTTTTTATACACTTTTCCCTGTAGTCCAAATTACATGTTCGATGTTAGACATGTTGTTCTTTAGCTTTGGACTAAAGTTACTTTTTCTTTCCATTCTTCTACAGCTATATTGATGGCGAGAGTCAGTTTCTGTTACTCGATATTAGAACTAGATAAGATGTTTAAGGTTCATTTCTCATCTAAGAACTTGAACACTAAATTTGGATTTACTTGTTTAAAAACTCTTTTCGAAAAGTGCCAACAGGATAGAACAACTTCCTCACAGGAGTAAAAGAATGGCAGTCAAATAAAATATGGTTGGATGGACAGAAGGAATTGACATGAACACTGTGGCGAATTTTCTCTTGATAGTAGCTTTTGAAGTGTCCTATTCTGCATCTTGTGTAAATGACTTGATACCAACGATTATTAAAGGGAAATATATGTTTTGTTCCAAGATCAGGATTTATTTAAGGTAGTTTGTCATTTAGACATTGATGGACTTGAGTTAAGCCAAAATGTTTGTGGACACGTGATCTAACACTCATACGAAGTAAATCTCAGATCAGATCAGAAGGGTTTACATTAGTTTTTGGAGCATGGCTACAAGGATGTGTGTTCATTCAGCATTAATGAAATCAGGCACTGATGTCAGGTGAGGTGGATTTTGGGTTCAATGGGGTTAAGATCAGAGCTCTGTACAGGACACTACAGGTCTTCCTCTCCAAGGTCAAACTGTGTTCATTCAGTTCAGCCTTTCTTCGTCACATTTACGGTATACGCCTAAAATATAGTGAAAGTAGTGAAAATCGCGCAGCTTGAATGTGCACGTGTGTTGGTCGACGGTGAAAGAGGACTGAATTTGAAAATGGTGGCAGAACAATTCATTCCCATTCCCTCGACCTTACACCACCAGACACCTACTTGTGCGGAATGTTAAACAAGAGTGTGTTCAATTGTGTAAATCCACCAAGAACCGACAAAAAAATTATAATTCTAGATAAGTGTGTGTCTCCAATTTTTGTTTGAAGGAGACCCATATACATGGTTGTGATGGTCAGGTGTCCATAAACTTTTGGCCAGGTATTGTATGGAAGTTACATAATCTAATAACTACTGTATAAACCAAGCCTGACTCAGGACATTATGTGCCGTTTCACTGAAAAAGAAAAAAAAAAAAAAACTTAGCTGAACAATGCCATTCAAAGCACGTATAGGAAGACTTGGTGTGTACTTATTTAGAATTAAAGTACTTCCTAAATTAAAGAAAAGGGAAGAGATGTTTTACTGTGACATGTTGAGAATTGCCTAGAGAAAAGTTGGTTGTTTACTTAACCTCAGCAGCAACCTCATTTCACTTCTTATCTGTTCCAATCAGATTAGCATCACCAGATCAGTATACTAATCAACTGTCAACAACTGAACCTGTTTCTCACTGCTTTAGGAGTTTAACTTTTTTTTTTAATCTTGAATGATTCATAGGTCTTTGTGTGGCTTAACAAAAAAACAATTAACCACATTCCTCTGTAACTGCTCAGGTACAGCGACTGGACTGAAAACGAGAGCAATAAACGAGAGTCCTCTAGGAAGCCTGGAGAACAATTCCTAAAGACGAAATTAGATATACAAGAAAGTCTGGCTCTTTGAAAGCAAAGAAATAATGAAATGTAGGGCTGGTTCCAAACTTTTGAACAGTACCGTACATCAGACTCTTAACTCTGTTGGACAAAAAATAATAATAATAAAAAAATTAAATTTGAGATGACAAATATCTCTTGCTAATCGAATACTTGATAGGGACTGCAAATATACTAGACACAGAGAGCAGAAATTACACTACAACATACTGTATAAACCCCCCCACTGTTTTGGTAATGGAAAATAAATATAGCAGAACAATGGATTCAAATCAAATGACAAGGGCAAATATATAAACTGTAAACATTTTCCTGGCTCCCATGGATACCTGCTTTGTTTGCTGCAGGTATCTGGTAATGAGCTTCTACTGTGTAGGCTTGACTACATTAAAACAGGCCCGTGCTCACCCCATCATGACAGAAGCTTTATAAACAGCATCCATTACACGCTTGGCAAACAAAGGCGCTATTGAAACCACAGGTTGAGAGATGTGGACGGTGCAGTACCTGAGCTGAAGAGGGATGCATCGCTGGAAGTGTGCTGGAAGGAGGAGTGTCTGTAAAACTGACCCAGTTTTCCTGAACAGGGGGAGGAGAGTGAGCGGACCACATCCCGTCACCTGCTACTGGACCTTTAATGGTGAACAGTGTTGGGAGAGGGGGATGGGATGAGGAAAACACCCAACACACACGTTTTAAACAGATCTGCAGTTGTTCTTGGTGCTATCTTTAAAGATCTTTATTTATTTATTTAGGTCTGCTACATGATTTGTGTAAGTCATTGACATATTTGTGTTAAAAACACTTCTTCCCTTAAAATTCCTGGAAAAGGAGAGTGAATAAAAATAAAACGAAACATAAAAATTATACTAGACATGTGCTTGAATTTGCAGCTCAAGTTTAAGTCTTTTTTTTTTCTACAACAAAATACAGAAAATCTAATTTCATAGTCTAGAAACACGGCCAATTCTCACTCAAATTATCTTGAAATTTTTAACAAAATGCGTAAAATCTAACAAAATTTTATGTTTTACATTTAACTGTATTGCTATGCAACAGAAACATCATAAGTATGGCAGTCAACAAGCATAATGTTCACATTTGGGTGGAAAGAAAATCCCCACGCTACAGTTGAGCACATGAGGGAAAGTGAATGTGTTGGAGCTGGACTACTGACTATCGTTTATAAATCTTTATCCATTTGAATAGATTGTGGGAATTTTGATAAATAACACGTTTATTTTTCAACAGGAAGCATATTTAATTTCGTTGCCTAGGACATGTAGTTACTAATAGTTATTCATATTTCAAATGATGTCAAATCTTTTTGGGACATCCTGTATTTAGAATTTTTTTTTATTAAATTAAAATTATTTTATGGCCATTTTTAATAAAGGATGCCATTAATTCTGATGGACTCCTTCACAGTTGGCAGATATCCATTATATATACCACCTGATCAACCAATCCGTGTAAGTAATTATGTGCAGAGTCTACAAGAGAGTGCTTGGAACTTGATTTTTTGAAAATGCATCTGGTTGAGTCCGATTTTAAATGCAGGCTTGTTCACAATAAATACATGAAGCTTATTGCAACAGAGGAAGAAAAAAGAAGTGAAGGCAGATAACATTTATAGCATATGAAATCGTGTCAGTTAAAAAGACTGAATAAAAGAAATAACCCAGATTTTGCTTTCTTTCACAGCCTATAACAGAGCAGCTGTTCAATACTGTGAAGAGTACACATTATCTCAGAGAGGAAGTGACTCAGAGATCTTATGATAAAATGTATTCCGCTTTTTTGAAAAACAAAATCACATGATCAGCCCAAGGGTAAGTCAAAAAAGAAAAAAAAAATAGTCAATGAATCTGTTAAGCTGTTGATTTTATTTGTTTATGTTTATGTACCTGATTGTGCTTCTCTGAACGGAGGCCACGCGGCTCCAGCCACCACGGCCTGCCGTTCCGTGGCGCCACCACCACTGGGTTGGCGCTTGTGCTTCCTCCATGCGGGAGGTGAGGTGGGCGGAGACTGATGAGGGGACACTACGGGAGACGTGGTATCTGGCTGGGATGAGAAGATATGCAACATTAATGTTTCACTGCCACATTCACGTCGTCCATTAAGATGCAACTTCAAACTAGTACACAGTGCTGTGGGAAAAATTATTTTTTTAAAAACAATATTTTTTTTTAGCTTAGCCAAAGTTCGAACTTAAGTCCGATTGAGATGCTTACACGGGCTGTTCATGTCTAAATATCCTCTAATTTGGTTGAAGTAAAACAATTCTGTAAATAAGAGTGGGACAAAATTCCTTCACAGTGACATGAAGGACTCTTTGGCAGTTATCATAAACGCTTGATTGTAGTTTTTGTGGCAAAATCAGTGATCAGGTCTAGGGGGCACAAACTTTTTCACATTTTTTCCCAGGTAGATTTAAAAAGCCCCCCCCCCCCAACTTAATAAATGAAATAATCATTTAAAAACGGAATTTATTTAAATATCTTAGCGTGATTTTAAAATTTGTTTGATGATGTGAATCATTAAAGTGTGACAAATATCCTAAAAAAAAATAAAAAATTAGGAAGGAGCAAATACTTTTTCACAGAACCGTAACTAGGCATAGCTGATAAACATTGCAGAAAAAGGATAAACATTAAAAGGAAAATGTATACAAACTTCCCCACACTTGATTTGCAGTTGATCAACCACACACACGAACAACACTTGTGCTATCTACTGTTTGTGCATAAACAGTTTCAACCTGCGTTAATAAAACAATACACAAATCCACCTGAAACTCTCTCTCTCTCTGACCTAAACTAGACCCGGGCTGACAAACACAACACCCAAGTGTGTATGTGCCAAGATTCAAGATGGCTGCTGTGACTTTTTAAGTCCTCCTTTTTCCTCTTTTCACAAGTGAATGTGTAACGGTGTCGGAAATCACATAGTGTACATACGCTTGTCTGCTGGAGGTTAACACATCTTAACTGACTGACTATCGTGCGGGTAAGGTAAGTACATTTACCAGAAGACATTCATATAAACACAGCTTTACAGAATGTACGTTTAGATTTAAAAGACAAAGACGATCAAAACTCAGACGATCAAAGGAAGAGAGCTTGAGAGGAACCGCATGCAAAAGGGTTCTCATACTGATGAGTAACACCAGATCGTTGACTTATAAATCGATTACTGTAAACACGTCTACATATTTGTATACAAACCACTGAAAAAATATGCAATGAATTTATTGTGAAGGCTAAATATGTCTGCATTTAAACTATTTCTTTATCAAAGGGAATCATAAAAGACACTGACCTGGGCATCGACAGGGGGTGCGCAGGGCTGGATCACTTCGTGCGTGGACACTTTTTTGGTTGGAACCCGGCCCGGGGGTCTGGGGATCACACTGGAGTACGGCCCCTGGTTCTCTGTGTCCGGGTACACGGCCACGTGCCTGGGCTCCTGTTCGTTCTTAGCCAATACAAAGCGAGGGAGGGGCAGGTCTTTGACTGCAAAATCAAATACAGACTTTTACCTAGTGAAAGATTTTATTTATTTATTTTTTTAAAGGAAAAAAAAAATCATGTATCAATAAATTGCTCAACAACAGTGAGCCGCCACGGGTCGACAACTTTGAGTCTTGCATGCAAACAGGATTCATATACATGCTTAAAATAATAAACCCAGGATGTTAAATAACATTTCAGACACGACTTTGACAATATGTTTGACAACTCTCTGAGCTGAAGCAGTGGGTGTCAGATGTGAGCATCTGGTCTGTGAGGGTAAAAGTACAGATCAGTGTTGAGCTTCACAAATTCAAACCATATAATAAACAAACTAAAAATTGTGCAATTTACCTTGAACCCTAACTGATTACGCCAAAACAGGTGAGCTACCTGAAATATGATTATTGGTGAGCTAGTTATCCACTTAAATGTACAAATATAAACAAAAATAAATTAACAGACTACATTTTCTAGTCTGACTTCTGACTAGGAAACATCAAATGAATTCATACTCGTAAGCTTGAGACGTTCACTTCAACTCGAATTTCATTGTGACGAACACAATGGTTGAGTGTACGTTGGTTCCATGTGAGATTTTAGTAGAGTAGTAGCTGGGTCATGTTAATATGACATCAAATGATCACAAATGATCTAAAGCAATATCACACAAGACGGAGCACTGTTGTGCTGGATATCTGTACGGTGACGATATTCAGCACAACAGCACGATGTGTGATATTGCTTTTATACAACAGTTCCACAAAAACAATTTATCATCAACAGGTTATAATTTGTTTGTTTACTTCCACACAGTATAATTAACAGGGATGAAAGTACTTTTAAATTCTAACCGGTACTACGTAGCCAAAAGATGAGAGGAATAAACCATGAAGGTGGTGAACAGCCCTGTAAATATTACAAGTTTCTCTTTATAATTAAACGTTTATTAAAAATTTTTTAATATCAACCAAGTTAAATTGTGTTAAATAAAAAAGCTAGTGCGCGATGTAGGGTGTATAATCACTTGTTCCACACACCCCTAGTGCCCTTGATCAGGGGTTACGGAGGGATTTGTCATTTAGCCTTGTGTTAGGCGCTAGTTAGCTTTGTTAACCGTGAATAAAAGAAGAATGATAGTTCAGATACGATTCGGATTTACTTGGATGAAATTATTACGTAGACAAAGTGTTGTTTAATACGACAGCGTAATCAAATGCGTTTTCTTGTTCACAGTGTTTCCGTGACTGGATTTGAACGTGTTCGGGCAGCCAGCTGCTCTCCTCTCTCTTCACCCTGCTGGCTAACGACGGTTAGCAGAATTAACTGTTATTAGAACACCCAGTGCTGTTACACTCTATTATCACCACTTGTGGAATGAGTCTCGTCCGATTGGATTACTCGGATGGAAATAACTGTGGTATAAATTGATTTCAATTAAAAAACAATGACATCACATTTCAATGAGAAACCAAGTACTTTTATGTAAAAAAAAAACAAACAAACTATAATTAAACCTTACACGCCATATCTTAAATCTGACCTACCGACCTTAATGAACGATGACAAAACTTGCTTCTGATTAATAGCATTTGGCCAAAAACATTTATCAAGATTTAATGAATTGTGATATAGACCAGGTTTGACCAAAAGTACATGTTGCCATGGTAACTCAGCAGCACTTATGATTTGCTGACTGAAATTGACATAAAATACCTTGGCTTGTTGAAATGAGCCGAGTTAATCGACTTGGCAGAGTACCCGTCTAACTAAGTTTAGTCAGACAAATGTCACCATAACCCTATAAATAAAAATCCTCATCCAAGTGCATGGAAAAGAAATTTAAATTATTGGATGTGATATGTAGAATTATTGAAGGTGTATATACACACAACAAATTATACCTTTAAATAAAAAAAAACTTATATTACAGTAATAGCAACAACCATGATGCTGCAGAACAAAACGTTCTTTCAAACTGTATCTCTGCTTTACAGCCCCATTTACTGTGATTTCCTGTTGACTCGTTTTCTATTCTCTTAAGGTATCTTCAGGCGCACAAGGGATGCCCTTATTTCCTGCTCTTTAAAAAAAAAAAAAAATCTCTATCCGCTTTTTATTCATTCTTCATCTATGAAACCGGTCATTTCCTGATCTCTAATACAGGAGCTTGAGCTTTTAGGCTTGAAACGGACAACCCGCAAGACTTTAGGATTTTGATAACAGTAAGACACTGTGGTGTAGAGTTTAATCTGTGAAGTGGAAAAAAAAACCTTGCTAGGAATTAAATAAAAGGGCCATTTTAAATGGACTTACATAAGCCTTAGTGTTTGTGGAATAAAAACAGTCATCCACAAATACATGACGTTTACTAAAAGTCTACTTCTTCTTACCAGTGTTCAGACTCTCGACGCGAAGCGGCAATCCGGACTGGGCTATTGCAATAAGTTTCAAAGCGATGTAAAACTGGCTCCTCCCGAAGTGACCAAGACGAGTCGCACCGCACAGCTCGGTAATCTGAAACAACACAACGAAAAGAGAAATCATGCTGCAGTACTAGAACCATTATTAAGAAAGTATCCACCATGACTAAGCACTTCTGTAAAATTACAGATTAAGTAAGGCATCTTGTTTCCTTTTCTTTTTTTTTTTAGTAACAAAGTGGCATGTAAACAACTCTGGCCATCTCTGATCATCAAGATCAAACGCATAAAGCCTGGTGAGAAAATGAAAAGCTCTGCACCACAGATAGACACGCCCCTCCGCATACAGGTTTGTATACAACCCTGGCAAGGGTCCTCATTCGGCACGCTGGATCCTCGGCGCTAAAACGATGAGGGAGCGAAACTCCTCGTCTGATGACTCACCACAAGATGGGGTTTTTGGCTTCAAGTGTTTCAAAACAATTCAAGGCAAGCGACAGTGTTCGTGGCCTTGATCTTACTTCTGAGAAAGCAAATGCAAAAACACTGTATCAACACCAAACACGTGTTTTATATGTAAAAACAAATACTTTTTATCCAGACTGTCCGTCCCTAGTGAACAAAGAAACAATCCTGTAGAGAAAGACATTATGAGTTGTACATATCGTTTGTGTGTGTTTAGTGCAGACTTCACACCTACGAAGGATAAGACGATACCAAGTACGTGTGCCGAATAGAAAAGTTTCCATACTGACTTCACTTGCACACACAGTTTATAAAATTTATGACAATACACCTCCGATCGCTACGTAAAATAAATGTACAGTGTTACACATGTTCATGGAAAATCTAAATAATGAATGATGTGGTATCGATATCAAAATATGTCAAATCATCCTTTCATAACTTAGTACTTAGTTACGAGTTACGAACACTGGGTAGATGCGAACAAATTACCGTAGTAGCTCACGTGTATTGTACAAAACACAGACAGTGCAGTGCACCAGATACCAATATTTACAAATCATAAACAATATTTTCAGTATGTAAGTGAATGTATAAAATGTCTAAAGTCCAGTATATTGTATGAGTGCGCAGGAGAAATGTGAAACTGGCTGTCCTGTACAGCTGTCCCGATGGTGAATAATCCTAATTTCAACAAAAAACAGTCTAATACAGTGAAAAACAGCTCTGAGACAAAATGGCATCCGTTAAAGTCTGTAAATACCATGTAGCGTTGTCTCTCCATCCCCGGGTTGAATTTAAACGAGGACAGCTGTCTCGTTAGGCATGTTTTAAAAAAAACTTACAGTTTTTGGTCACATGATGGCAGTGTGGGGAAAAAGGACAGATGCACCGCCCAGATTTAGCCAAGTGGATTGGTATGCTTCACATTGTATAATTATGTCAAAAGTGTACAAGAATCACTTTGTCAGACTTCTGAACAAATCCGACTTATGAATGTGCTCCTGGAAGGAAACAACTTTAAAGCTTTAAATGTCTCAGGTTACATTTATTGTTGTTATTATTACTATTACTCTTACAGTATATTTCTTATTTCCTCTTGTTCACCTACCTAAGGGCAAAATAAGCAGAATATTATCTGTATGATTTTGTATACAAAACCAAGATTAAATCAACCAATCTGGCAGAAATTTAATTTCACTTTTAATATCGCTTTAAGAAAAACTTCTAAACGGGTCGACCTGACGCAACAGGTTCCCAGTCTTACACACCCATTATAACTCAGGGAAAAAAGGAAGTTAATGAGCTGCTTAGATCATGTCGGTGTGTTAGAGCAAAGAAAACACTCCAGGATCTAAGGGAATCTCTAAAGTAATAAATAAATAAATAACTAAATAAATAACTAAATAAATAAAAACACCGTGCCCGGTCCAATACAGCATTTCAGGGCTGTATTCATCTATAAACCATCTATCTACATAACCATTAAGCGTAAAAAAAACTGTAATCTGTAATTACCCAAGCAATCTGTTTACAATGGCTGGTTCACACATTAGTTAATCTAGTCTAAACATTTAATCTGGTTTTCTGTGCAGGAGAGATAAAGTCAGGTCAACAACACAAGGAGACAGCTGCACACGTTTTGTGACAAAAGAACTGCAAGATTGTGAGATTACACAATATAAATCTTGCAAATTATTTTATATACACTGCCTGGTCACATTACTGTATACTGCATCAATCAAATGAAGCAAAAGAGGAGATTTTACACAACTTGAATTGGGTTCAGAATTCTTCAACACATTATCAAAACTGTGACGAGAAACGCCTGGTGTGGTTGTATAGTAAAAATAAATAAATAAATGAACAACATTTTATATAGGAGAAATCTCAGCTTCATCAGCATTTCAATACACGCACAATCTGACGAGAACTAACAGGATTTGGACTAAACAAAGTTTGTGACCATAAGAAAACTCATCTGGAAATAAAAATATGTTAGCGAGCATAAGAATTAGATGGAAAAAGGTCATGTGATCTGATTTCAGGAAGTGATGCACCCATCATGCATCCTGTCCACGCCTCTGGAGGCAGTGTTATGATCTGGGGGTTGCTTCAGTAGCTCGGGTCTAGGCTCAGCAACGTTACGTGGCAATAAAATAAAGTCAGCTGATGACCTGAACGTACTGAATGACCAGGTTATCACATCTCCAGTGTTTTTTTTTCCCTTCCCTGATAGCACAACCATATTCCAGAACTCAAATCGTGAAATACTGGTTCCTCAATTTTCACACAGGAATTAGCCACCACATTATGCTCTGAAATTAAAGATAAATGTCAGCCAAAATCTCAGCATGTGCAGCTTTTTGGGCCAGCAAAGTATGATACAGGACATACACTAAATAACCAACTGAATAGTAGACACCTAATTATCACATCTATCTGTGGGCTGCCCCCAAACTGTTGCACACAGTTGCACAGAAAGTCTTGTGTGTGCTGTAGCGTGCAATTTTCCTGCACTAAAACTAAGAGGCCCAAATCTGATCAAGCATGACAATGCACTTGGGCGCAAACCGAGTATCATGAAGAAATAGTTTGCACATGACCTCAAGCCCACTGAACATCTAAATTCCAGGCTGATTTCACTAACGCTCTTGTGTCTTAATGAACACCAAGCCGCATGCCAAAGATACGAAATCTAGGGGAAAAACATCCAAGAAAAGTAGGGACTAAACCTGGGATGAGTGTTAATTGATCGAAAAAGGTATCCAGTCCGATGCACTGTTGCATGGTTTCAGAATACAGAGCAAGTTTGAGAAACTTTCAGTCTCAGAACTGAATGCTAATACGAACAGTGTGAATTATATCGTATGATGTCCAAAGTGAAAAGTCAGGAACCAACACGAGTTAAACTTTATAAACAAGTGTGTTCTCTATTTATTTACACTTAATTTTATAGTGCTTTTTTTGCTTAGAGGTGAAAATTTAACATTGGATGAAAGGGTAGAGATCAGCACTTTCGCTTCAGTGAATGGCAAACTGTGGTTCAGAAAAGTTGATGCTTTTCTGATAAATTTAAATATATTAATATACCATTAATCTCCCACGAGGTGGGCGTGGCTATACGAGTCACTTAACAGAGCCAATCAAGACAGAAGCAAGTTAAAACCAGTTTGTCTCATATGTTGTAAACATCCATGGTGGTGATAAAAAGCAGTACTGTAATGTGAAGCATCACTATAAGACAAAACACAGGCCGTCTGAGCAAACATATCCGCAGCAGTCCGAGCTATTGTAAAAAACCCAAACTGAGCAACCAGAGTGCTTTCACATTCATTTACAGTCCAGCAGCGTGCAAATGTAGATTCACTAAAGAATGATTAAAGATCTCGCTGTATTCCATACAAGTACAAGGAAATATACAAGGCCGTTAAAGTTCAAATTGTACATGCAAACATTGTTGAAATACTATGAAAATATTAAATTGCTTCTTCTTTTCTTTTTTTTTTAGACTTACAGTGACTGCATATATAAAGACCTGAATCCTAGCGCAATCATAAAATCAGACCTCAACTTGAAGAAAATTTTATTAACCGGCCTCATAAAATTTCTATTCAGTACCCCTTCGAAAAGAGTAAAAAAGCAACATGGTGCAAGTGGTAACGTAATAAAGAGTTCAATCACAGTATATAATACAGGATGATATTCTTAGGGTGGCTGAAAACATGGACAGTTTCACCTCAAACAATGTCTTGAATGCATCAACATCCTACTTTAACAATTCAGCATTATTTAATCTGTGTGTATGTATATGTGCTTTAAAATTATGCACGTTGTCACAAAGCAGCTGAACAGAAATAAAAGTACCAAAATGTGTAGACCTATAAACCATATCGACTTACTGCTAACAAGCTCGTCGATGTCAAGGAAAAACTGCCCGACATGGCACGAGTAAGAAACTTTGGAACAGCTCACATAATGATAATGAAAGGATTGTGTTTCACTCCTCATATGCAGGGTGTCTCATAAGTCTCCATTAAAAAAAAAAAAAAAAACATAATGCTTATAACACTTTATTCACGTGATTGTGTGATTTCTTTATAAAACCTACACACACGGTTGTCTCTCCCATTCTCAATGAACTTGCCCTAACACATTTGTTATATCCAAGCAATTGCTTAAAGATGTTCATTTCCCTTTTGCTTGAAGACTTTCAGGAACTGCCGAGTTACAACCATGTCAGTTCCATTAACCAAATATTAGAGATATTAGAGAAAGAGGGGGGAGGGACAAACTCAGTTATGAAATCACAATTCTTTTGTGTGGCGATTAACTTATCAACAGATTGACTCCAAAATCAATAATAAAAAAAGGACTATTTTTACATTTATAATAGAGATGACCCGGTTAATCGGCAAGTGACCAGAATCGGCTGGTTTTCAGTTTGACAATTGGCCGATGAGCCTCAGATATACATGATTCTGTATCGAGCGCAGAATCTTCTGAGTGGAAAAGCTGCGTAGCCCCTCAAGCCAAGCACTCACCGTCAAGTTGAGCCGGTGTTCGAGGAGGTAAAATACTGCTGTTTCTTTATAATCCTACAGTTAGCACACTCTGGACCATTTACACATTTTCATCCTGTGTGGTAGGAGCGAATTATTTGTCAAGTTTGTTTATAAATATTAGTTTTGGCAAAGAATAAGTTAAATATTAAAGTATTATAAAAATTATTTGAGGTTGTTTAAATGCTGCGCCGTTTTTTCCAATGTTATAAGTAACCGGCTACATTTAATAAATTATATAGAATTGTAATGTTTATCGAATCGGCAACTGGGTATCGTGATAATATCGTATCAGGAGGTGACTGACGACTCCCATCACTGCCAAATACTGTCATTAATATGTGCATTGTTAAAGTATTGCCATATGACATTGTTGGAATATCGCCCATCCTATTAACAGGTCGTTTTCAAAAGTAATGGCGCACACACACACACACACACACACACACAACAGCAAGCTAGCTACGGGTTAACTAACTTCACAAGGGTGGAACACACCCTCTTTCATGAATGCACCCCAACGTTTTATTGTTTTTGTTATGTCTTTTTACCTAATCACTACGTGTAGAGATAGTAGCCTGGCATGCACATGTATAGACATACACACACAGCTGAAAATACATTTCTTTGGGGAATAATAGCAGACTTTGTTGCTCTGTAGCTGCTCGACTCGAGCTGGGTTACCTGCAGCACCACGTCGTTGGAGATCTGGGCCGCCCGGAACAGCTCCAGCACTTTGCCGTTGGAGGCGACTTTCTTCGTGTTGTCCACGTCGCAATACACAAACAAATCCGAGTAGTATTTCTGCTCGACGTCGCTCAGGGTTAAACTCTCCATTGTGGCATATAGGCTAAGTTATTAGCGGCAATGCTAACACTTAGCTGGCTAAACACCAATATATATCTGTATGTATGAATAAAAGCCGGATGCGAATGTCAACCAGGCAGATTAAACCGGCTAGCCGAGCCTCGAGTGCTATCCCTTTGCCCCTTTCAGTGTGATAAGCCCAAGCGTTTGACTAGTGCAGCGACCGCTCTAACGTTAGCTTCCGTGCTAACGCAGGTAAAGTTACAAGGAATAAGTTAGCCTGCTAGCTTTAGCGAGCTTCAACCCGCAGCCGGACTTCACTCTCGGCCACGCCAGCGCTCTGCGTGAGGTTTAACTCTGTCCTCGCGTGCTCGGCGACTGCAACGGTGCGGCGCGTGCTCTCGGCGACCCGCGGAGTGTGAGTGTGCGTGCTGTGGAGTAAAGTTTTCAGGCTCTTCAGGCTCCCTCCCTCACACAGACAGACGGCGCCGCCATTCCTGCACCCGTGACGTCATCGCCCAGTCTCTAGCGCGTGGCTGTGCGAAAGCAGAAAGACCCGGATGTCCAATTCAATTAGAATTTAACCATATCCCATTGAACACTTAACACTGAACTCGTGCAAAAAAAAATTAATAAATAAAATTTTATGCAAAAAGACAAGAGAACACATACATTGTGACAAAAGTATTCGCTTGTCTGCCTTCACATGCTTATGAACCTGAGTAAAATCCAATTCTTAATCCATAGGTTTTAATAAACTGTTGGCCGACCCCTTCCAGCTATAACAGCTATTCAACTCATCTGGGAAGGCTTTCCACAAGATTTAGGAGTGTGTTTATGTGAATTTCTGACCATTCATCCAGAAGCACGTTTGTGAGGTCAGACACAAAGTTCTTGGTGTGGAAGAACTTGAATGGCCTGCACAAAGTCCTGGCCTCAACCCGATAGAACACCTTTGGGATGAATTAGAGTAGAGACTATTGAGTAGGCACTGGGGACATCCCACAAGACCAGCAGTTTTGGAGTTGCTCTGACCCAGTTGTCCATTTTCAATATCTCATTACAATGGCGGCTGGAAGCGGTTGGGATATATTAGGCAGCAAGTGAGCCTTTTTTTCCTGAAGTAGATGTGTTGGAAGCAGGAAAAAATGGGCAAGTATAAAGATTTGAGTGAATTTGACAAGGGCCAGATTGTGATGGCTAGAGGACGGGGTCATAGCTACTTCAAAACTGCAGCTCTTGTGGGATGTTCTTGGTCTGCAGTGGTCCGGACATACCAAAAGGAAACATTCAAAGGAAGGAAACCAGTAAACTGGAGACAAGGTAATGGGCCATGGCTTACTGATGCACATGGAGGATGAAGGCTGGCCCGTGTAGTCCGATCCAATAGAAGAGCTAGTGTAGAATTGATGAAAAGTTTAATGTTGGTTGTAGTAGAAAGCTGTCAGAACATACAATGTTATGGTAACAAAAGGGGAAACCTAAGCAGGTGGTCACAATGTTATGGTGGTTAGGTACATACTATATATATCTTCTGTACACACGCAAACACATTATACATATGTTTTACATACCAAAGGTTGGGGGACATTATTAAGGTGCAGCGCTTTTATCATTCATCCCATAATTAAGCAATATCATAGTGCTGTACTGCTGGATATAGCACAGCTGTGATACAGTCGTAAGCATGAGTGTGCAGCCTGTCAAGTCATATATCCGGGAATAAGGCATGACCTTGAGTGTGAGAGTTCTTCTACACAACAGCTCCATTTATTAACACCATTTATTATACTTATAACATATTATGAACTATTATTATGATATTATCTTAATATCTTCATATCCCAAAGCTCTCACAATAAACTTCACAGCAACACCACCACCCACATGAATCACTTCCACCTTGTCCAGCAACAACAATGTGTCCTTTACCCCCCCCCTCTGTTTTAAAAAGTCAGGTGAAGAGGCAGCTGGAGAGACTGAATCAAAACACAGATGCAGGTCCTGATGATATCAGCTCCAGAGCACCTGTTTAACATCAGCATGACTCGGGAGAAGGTTCCCACACTGTGGAAGACATCCTGCCTTGTTTCAGTCAAAAAGAAGTCATCTCCATCCATGCTGAACATCCAGATTAGTTTCTCTTACGTCCCATGTAATAAAGATTTTGGAGAGGATGACTTCTTGGCTCATACTGTGTAAGATCTCAGGTTAGCACCTTCCTAGACCCACTTAAGTTTGCCTACCGTCCTCAGGTTGGTGTGGACGATGCTGTCATTTATCTTCTTCAGCAAACTCTTTCTCCCCTGAATAAAGCACGCAGCACTGTAAATAAACAGGCTCATATACATTATATCTCCATTTATTTCATCCTGTTTATTTAATATTTGCTGGTTATATACTTGCTGGTTTATTCTCTTAATTACTATTTCAATGTTCTGATGCACCTTATGTACAGTTTCTTTCCAACCTGTATATACAATCATCATGCATGTGTATATTCATATTAACTGATGCAATGATATCTCTTTTTGTTTTTGTACTTTAAACATTGAACTTTACGGTTTCCCATTGCAATTCTGCTTGCTGCTTACTTCGTGTATCATATCTGACCTGTCTGCTGTAATGATACAATTGTCGCTTTGGGATTAATAAAGTACTCATCTATCCATCCATTCATCCATCCATCCACCCACCAATACATCTACTGATATGTTTCTTTATAAAAACCAATTATTTTGCTCTGCCAAGAAATGTCCTTTTGTGACCGGCGGAATTAACTAACCACGACTGGAGAAGCTGGCGACTGACAGTCAGTGTATTTAAGGTGAAAAGGTGAAAAGAGTTAAAAGTAGCTTTAAACTCTTGCCAATGCTATGTAACCAAAAAGTGAGGAGAATAAACCATGGAGATGATGAGCAGTCCTGTAAAAAATTCTCTTTCAATTTTCACTTCTTCCTCTTTAGAAAATATCAGTTATATAAACTTCGGGGGTCCGAGGTTAAATTCCAAATAGCGTAAATGACAACATAGGTCACTTTGTTGTACAACCACTTGGTACACGCATACCAAATAAGGCCTTTGATCAGAGGTTGGAGATTAATTTTAGAACTCAGCCTTGTTTCAGGACCTAGTTAGCTTTGATGTCATAAATAAAAGAACACTGACAGTTCAGATATGATTCGGAACTACTTAGAATCAACTACAAAGGAGACGAAGTGTCGTTTAAGATGACATAACGTTATCAGATGTGTTTTCTTGCTGAAGGTTTTTCTAATATATATGGTATAGTCTCATATAGTCTGATGAGTCCAGGCTGACCCTATTGCAGAGCAATAGGGTTCAGGTCTCAAGACAAACTTGGCTTCTGACAAACACATGAATGAGTTATTTTTAGAGGACAGTAAATCTGTACTGTTATACAAGCTGCACATAGACTACTCTAAAATATATCCAAGTTTAATTTCTATAGTATTGTCCTTTGAAAAGAAATACTAAAATGTTTGCTGAAAGTACTCAGTCTTTCCATTTGCACGTTTTGTGAACAAAAGACAACTAAATCATTTGTTATATTTCGATCAATTACTCGATAGTCGACCATGTGTTTATTGTGCAATCCCTACTACAACTTTTAATTTAAATTTTTTTTTTTACATTTTCATGTTTGTGCTTTAGTACGTTTAGATACTTACAGAACTTTTAGAACTTTTGGTATAAACTTTATTATTTAATACTCTACTCTTCAGTGTAACCTTTCGTATTACATACAACCAAAGCAGGTGAAAGAGCGGCAGGCATTCGGGGGAAAATGCGCCCTCTCGCGGCTGTCGTGGTTTAGAATAGACAGGTTGGTTGATCCAGTTCAGTCATATTAACTGTTCCCTTAGAACTAACGAGGACCTGGCAACCCTTGGCTTACGCCCGAATTTTACACTGTCCTTCTAGAGGTCTGTCATTTTAAAGTTCAACATATGTTGAATTGTAGGCGGAGGTTACCAGCCGTCAGGATGGCCGAGCGGTCTAAGGCGCTGCGTTCAGGTCGCAGTCTCCCCTGGAGGCGTGGGTTCGAATCCCACTTCTGACAAAGCTGAAATGTTTTTCCACTTAAACGCCTTTAAAAGTCTTCCGCTCTGCTTCGATCAGTCGATTTCACTACTGAAAGAGATTCACCCCAGAAATTGTGGAAATCGTCATCTTCATATGGCAGTTTTCAGATGTTCATATATATATGTATATCATTATGCTGGGTATAATTTAGAAAGTTTCATTTTAAGAAAGTGTTCATCTTATTCAGCTTTTGTAGCTTTTGCAGACTTCATTTTTAATGCACGTATTTTTGGAGGATTTATCGTGTACAAATTATACAAAATAAATATTTAATAATTGTTTAAACATTTAGCCAATTAAATCATAATTTCTTTGTGATTCTCGGATCTAAAGCATAAGCCGAATATATCATGTGAGTCTGAACACTTCAGTAATTTTGTACACCAGTGCTTCGGTACATTTTGTGCACTTACAGAACTTTTAGTATTTCATATACTTGAAAATGTATAGACTTCACTACTGTATGTCATACATCAGGAGCTTCAAATATTCGGGGAATGTGCGCCCTCTCGCGGCTGTTATTGTTTATTACTACAAGCTGAACACTCATCAGCAGTCAGGATGGCCGAGCGGTCTAAGGCGCGGCGCTCAGGTCGTTGTACTGTACTCCGGTCAATCAAATGGCAGTCGACCATATGTTTATTGTGCAGTCCTTACTCTGAAGGAGACTCATGTCAGAATCTGTGGAAATCAACATCATAAACAAACTATGAAAATATCTAATCAGATGTTCAATGTTGAGAATAAAAATACGACTATGTATAAAATTAAAAGGGAATTAAATTTTAAAACGTATTCAACTGACAAAACTTTTTCTTTTTCGACTTAAAAAAACACTTACATTTTCAAAATTTGTAGAAAATTCCATTTTCAAATGTGAAAAAAAGATCTACATTAAAAAGACCTCCATATTTAAAGCATTAATTGTAAGAGGATTTGTCATGCATTACAAACTACAGTATACGAACTAAATATTTAATACATTATTATACACTTTTTCTTATTCCCTGATCAAAAATATAAACCGAATAGGTACTGCGACTCTAAAAACCATAGTATTTTTTGTATACCAGTGCTTTAGTACTTCACACAACATTTAGCATTTAAATATTTGAAAATGTATAGCCTTCACTATTGCATGCAAATGATCAAATGATCCGGGAAACTGCGCCCTCTCGCTATACATAAACCCTCGGTTTATTACTACAAGCTGAACATGAAACCGCAGTCAGGATGGCCGAGCGGTCTAAGGCGCTGCGTTCAGGTCGCAGTCTCCCCTGGAGGCGTGGGTTCGAATCCCACTTCTGACATGTAGAATTGTTTTACAATTCTACAGCTTTTGTGACCAAGAGATTCTGAATTTGGAGTCAAGGATTAGTGCTCAGCTACTGAGAGAATCATTAGCTTTCATTTTCAACCACTGAAATATAGTACATAATCCAACTGATAAAAAAAGTGCAATATCATTATTGCATTTACATTGTTTTATCTTGTAAAATCTTTAGCTTGTATAATATCTTATATTGTATAAGCTCTTCAGCCAAAAAGGCAGGAACATTGAGCAGATCAGTAAAATATATTTACTTTAACTGACATCGCATCCTGTTATTTAATGGTTGTGAAAATAGCCACCTTAAAAAAATATATTACTCCAGTGACAATACTGTTATAAAAATTATTATGTGCCAGAACAAAATGCAATCACACCAGTGGAAAAAATCATGAACTACAACGCTGCTTGTCTTAGTGAAATACTGAAAACACACTATGCTTAAAAATAAAATGCTTCACTGCATTAACCTCTCTGTTTCTTTAATAAAAACTCCAAAGATGGGGTTACATGCTAGGAATCATATGCTGAGCTTGTGTCAGAAGTATGCTGCTTTTAAACAAGTTTAAAAGTCTTGAAGTTCTCCAAAATTTCTGATGAATTTCTTTCAGCTCTAAAAGTACCAACCAATGAATTGTATATATTTAAGAGTTTTTATTCTTGATTATTTGACTAAAACACAACTAAGAGCTGAGGAAGAGTTGGTTAGTCATTAATCAGATGTGAAATGTTTAACATAAACACACATACAGATTTGAGGATATGTATCAGAACATTTCCACTCCAATAAACCACAGATACTGCTACTTCACTCAGAAATGAATATAATGATGATTTCTGGGCATTCATTTCAAAGAATCGATATGCACATATTTAAAGGGGAAAAAAAAGGTAGATTTATGTATTTGTTTGTTTCCATGCACACATGATTTAGAAGCTTCTCAAAAATGATGAAAACTTTTAAATATATTTTTTGTAGATTTGTACATTCATCCCATATTTTTTACATTTTAAAATAGTAATATCACAAACAGTCATATAAGCATTTCACTGCATAATATACTGTGCATGGTTGTGTATGTGACAAATTTGATTTGTTTGTTTTTTAATAGGATTGTAAATGTCGTAGATTGTAAATGCCATTGTTTCTTCATTGCTGAAGCTGACTGATTTCCCCCCAGAATTATTACTAAACCTGTAATATAGATGATCTTATGACAAAAGTCCTCACATCTCAAAATAGATGTTAGGAGTTACAATACGTTAGCAATTTGGTTTGCTAACAGTGATGAAAATCATTTAAACATAGTTTCATTCTTGGCGGTTTTTGTAGCCATATAACTCTGCATATAATACATGATTCAAAGTTATAACAAAATGTTCTCATATTCGGAAGGGGAGACCCACCTTTGATTTTTCACATTGTTCATATTCTGTTTAATCATGATAACACAAAGGACCTGATTCTGTGGGGAAAGAAACAAATTCCCTAATCGGTTTGCTGATAAATAATAAATAAATATAAAAAACGTATGAGAAAGTATGGAACTGGCAACTAATTAAAAGTTAGACTTAATATATTCTAGTCTATTATCATTAAACTATTAAATAGTAGTATTTTTAAAACAGCGTTTATTGACGGCAAGCGTGCAGTTGTCAGGATGGCCGAGCGGTCTAAGGCGCTGCGTTCAGGTCGCAGTCTCCCCTGGAGGCGTGGGTTCGAATCCCACTTCTGACAAAGCTGTGAAATGTTTTTATCTGACTTTCCAAGTCCCTGAACCATGTGGAGAAACCGTAAGGTTTCTTAAAGGGGAAAATAAAGATTGATCATAATACTAAGCGTGAAAAAGTTCTACGCTTTTTAATTTGTGTATATTTCATACTCGTTTCCATAGTTCCCCCTACAATGACCATTGTTAAAAGCAGTATAAAATCACAATTGAATTGAATTGAATTAAATCTAAAACTTAGCCAAACTTTGCTCATGGTTTCAGTGAACACTTTTAAAATATAGGTTCAATATTAATCTGAATAGATGTTTCCATTTTATTGGCGGCATACAGACTGAAAAAGTCTGAAAATGCAGGAAGGATAGGGAAATATTTAGTATTTAAAATTATATAATTGTATTTTTTACTATTATGTTTATTTTATAAATAAGCACTAAATCGAATTAGACATATAAATGCATAAAAGGCATTTTGTTTGGCATAATTTCTGACTTTTTTTCGAAAATAAAATAAAAATAATGTTGAAAAGTTTGTTAGTACACTGTTGGCTAGCAGTAGCTTATTATTATTATTATTATTATTATTATATTATTATTATTATTATTTGTTTCCCCAATATTCTTCTCTGAAATGAAAATGTACACCTGTCTGTCTGCCTGTCTTTTGAAGTCAGTACGTTTTCCTGTTTTAACACGCTATGATTATAAATATCCACCAGAGGGAGCTGCTGTCCATAAATGTCCAGAAGTTCCACACGTTCAGTAAACTGGTATCAATGGCATGACAATAAATTACAATACTTGGGAGAAAAACGAAATATATGGTTTTGTCGTGTTTGTCCTTCCTCTGTATACACTTACACATTAATGTGCAGAAATGATCATTTATTCATTTATTCCTTCTTCAGTAGGAGTAAAAACCCAGTTCTGAAATTAGAGTCTACTTAAGGCACACTGAGCGCAGGTTAGGAGGGACATCAGTCTGTTACAGTGCTCCATGCACACACTTATTCACACACAAGGCAACTTTGATTATCCTGAACACGTGTGTGTGTGTGTGTGTGTGTGTGTGTGTGTGTGTGTGTGTGTGTGTGTGTGTGTGTGTGTGTGTGTGCGTGTGTGTGTGTTTGTGTGTGTGTTCCTAAGAGGGGAAGAAGACAACTGGAGAACCTGGAAGAACTCTATTCAGACATGGGAAGAAGATGTGACACTTATTAGTCATATGACTACATAACTATATATAACTTATACTATAACTATAAAAATTTAAATATAAAGAGGTAAAAATGACATAATGAAATATTTCCATATGATAAAGCTTTTTGATGGGAAATGTCGCAGACGATATTCGGGAAATGTGACTATATAGACATTTGCTTATCAAACCAGAATCGATGACACATACTAATCTCCAGATTTTCTGAGTGAAGGCTTGATTCAGGTATGACAGTACATCAGGTAACAGGAACGTCAACGAATAATGACTCAGAGACTGCTGTTCGTCACAAGTAAAATAAAAGACCACCTCTTATATACTGTAGCGTATCCATTAGAGAGAATAGCATGAATAAGACGACAGACATGAATATGGACGGGCTAAACAGTAGTGCGTATTCAACTGTTCATAATGTTAACTCAGAGTATGGGAATAAAATGTTTATTAAAATATTTATTGTTAATAAAGACCATTAGTGGAATAAAGTGTTCATTAAAGTGTTAGGAGTGAGTACAAAGAAATAAAGAGGGTAAAGTGTTTGTTAAAATGTTAGCAGTACAGAAAAAAAGAAAAAAAGATAATAGGTTTATTAAAACACCTTGATAAAAGTATATATATAAAGATATGCAGACAGAGATAACGCATTTATTAAACTTTTAAACGTTTATATAATGACATCCAGAGATAAAGTTTTATGTGTTTAAGTGTTTTATAAAGAGTTAAAGAGTGTATGAAAGGAGATAAACAGAGATCTGGTGATATGATAAATAAGGTGTTTATTGTGTACAAGTGTTGAGTGTATACAAAAGTCTAGGCTCAGAAATCAACATTGACAATAACATTACGAACACCGACAAGAGAACTGTGCAAACATTGATTATCAATTATATACAAGTAAACTGGTAACAGGATCATGGGCACCCGAGGCTCATTTATGATTGCGGGGAGCAAAGGCCAGCTCGGCCAGTTTGATCCCACAGAAATCAGGCAAAAAAGATGAAGCTGTCCAGGACAGAAAGGCACCAGAACACTCAGTACACCACAGCCCGCTGTGCACGGTGCCCAGCAGGAAAAGTGCCCAAGACTGCTGACTTCAAGCTGTCTCCAAGCTCTCCAGATCCCAATCTGATCCAGCACCACACAAACAATTCAGAGCAGCACCCAACGCTGATGCTAACGCTAACATACCAGCGCCAGATACCACATCGTTATTGGCTGTGTAAATGCACTTCCACAGAATAGCTTTCAGGAGCAGTTAATTTAAAGCTTTAAGGCATGTTGAGTAAAAGAGAGGAAAATTCATGCAGTGACACCTGTGGCGCAAGCAGAACCCAAAAGCTAGGTGATTATGGCTGATCAGTGTGTAAAGCCACACAGAGAGACACTGTGTGTTTATTAAAGTGTTGGGAGAGAGATAAGGCATTTATATTCACAAGTGTTTATAAAAGAGGGAGAACAGTTTAGTGTTAATTAAAAATGGATACAGGAATAAAATGTATGTGGTGTTCGTAAAACGATCCAGAGTTCATTGAAGCAAAGGAGTTAGTTTTAATCTTAATCCGTGCTGACTACACAGCATAGGGGCAATGACGATTAAAAATTATACATGTGGTTATATAGAAGCCTTTCTGGTGTGTGATAACAGCGAGGCTTCAGACTTCAGACTAACGGCGTATTTGGGTTTTCAGATATGTCAGGTAGAACAAAAATGATCATTTCTTTTATAAAGGATACAATTTACCACTATGTACCAGAATATGGGAATGATGTCACACACGAAAAAAGAACTCTCAAAATGAGCATATAATAATAATAATTATTATTATTATTATTAGTAGTAGTCGTCGTATGGTCATAGAAACCACCAAAATCAACAATAAAAACACATGAGCTGTATGTCGTATTTCTTATGAATTTTTTTTATTTATTTATGCTTTTGCTCAGTTATGTTTGTATAGTTGGTTTAAAAAATTATAAAATTCAGTTCATCATATTACCAATTTTGTGTTAAAAAAAAGGATGTCACTCTATACTGCACAATCCCGAACTCTATATACATGTTTATTTAAAAACAACAACAACAACAAACAAACAAATAATGTCTAAAATGCTCTGGGGATTTATGATCTGCATCAGCCTTAACATATATTCTTCAGGGCATGTGTGCATGTTTTTTTGTTGTTGTTTTTTTGCTGAACACTTCTATCAAATCGGCATCAGTGTTGCATAAAGACCTCCGGCGTTCGAACACTTTTATGCATTTGTGTCTTGATCGATCTGAGGAGTTCAACGCGACGCGACACTGTGGCGCAGCGCTGTTAGTTGTAACTCAGAGCCGCCTTCCTGCGCGCGCTCCGCCGCTCCGGCATCGCCAAGCCGCTCGCGCGTGCCTGTCGCTCGCGCGCGCTGTTCTTCTTCAGGTTCTCCGCGCGCACCCCGACGTCACGTCCGTACTTGAACTTGAATTCCAGTCTTTATTCTTTTTGAGTCTGAGGCAACCCCCTGACCACACACACACACACACACACACACACAAGTACAGGCGCGCACAGGGTGGGTCCTGTCCTCCCTCCCTCCGTCCCTCCCTCCCTCCTTGGTGAAGAGCCCCGACGTAAAACGCGAGACGTAATTAATGACTCGGCCTGTGGGTCGCTTTTTGAGAGGCGGCTCAGTCTCGTGCGCCGTGAGTTGCCGTTGCCGCGCGTGTACACCGGGCAGGATGGAGCGCGAGCTTTCCGTCACCTGTCAGAACCACTTCGGGAGGAATTGGGATTTGCGCGTTTTTTTGACACGAGCGTGCAACTGATAATACTCACAACAACAACAGCAGCAGCAGCAGAGCAGAGAAGAGAAGAGAAGAGGGAGCCAATATTTACAGACAACTTTTAGGTTGGAGAAGTAGCCCAGGTGCATATGCACAGGAGCTGTTCGGCATTAGAGCAGAAATCAGGTGAATAGTTTGAGCACACACGCACACACACACACACACACATACATATTTTTCTTCTTTTTCTCCACTACTCTTCTGATTATTGAAGCCGTGCGCACCGGAGACTTCACCCGTCCGTCCTGGGCACCGGGGACTGAAGAGACGAACAGAAAGTTTGCACAGAGAAAGAGGAAGAGGAAGAAGAGGACCGCGCGTGCCTCACGGACTGCTTTAATTCCTCTGTGCTGAGTGTGTGTGAGATGCCGGGCGATGTCCCGCCGCAAGCAGGGCAACCCGCAGCACCTGTCCGTGAGCCAGAGGGAGAGCGTGCAGCGTGAGTAGTACACCCCCCCACCACACACACACACACACACAATCATGCACACACACACACATATACACGCACACACACACACACACACACACACACACACACACACACACACACACACACACACGTGCACGATCCTAATCAATAGGCCTAATCATTCCACATCGCATTGTCAATAGCAATCTTACACACACTCACACTAACTCTGGACCACCATTTTCATGCAATTCAATGCTAAATATTTTATAACTAAAGTTTTATAACTACAGAGTTATTATCTGACCCTTTAAAGAGCGTCTCATTACTCCTGGTTATAAGTACACACCTCGATCTGGTCTCTGGAATAGATCATTTTTTGATCCATATTTTTTGACGCAATAAAAGGATCCTCGGTCTGGCTGAACTCCAGACTTCCCATTAAAGTCTTCAATAATACGTTTCTTGTAAGTCTTTTAACAATTTTTTTTTCCTGGCTAATAAATATTCCTAGAAGTTTTTAGTATTTATTAAATAATTTGTCCCCAGATTGCTTCTCCTTTGAAAGTGGATCCATGTTTTAAACATTCTGTAAACACACAGTAAGCATATGTCCTTAACTGCAAGACTATCAAATCTCGATTTTTGTTTTTTTCAATCCTAATTTCCATTATTTAATTTTTCCGTTTTAGGTCATGTGAGAAGATTTTTATCAAAAGGCTACTCTTGAGTGTTTGCCTGAGTGTGTAGCTTACACTTTCATTTTTCGAGCTGCTTCATGTTCCCCGGAAAATATAATTTTACTTTGGGAGATTTATTTCTATACATAATTTTTCTGAAACTTTGAATCACGGTGTACTTTTTTTTTTTTTTTTGGTATTCACTCCACGCCTTAACAAATCACCAAAACAAAACAATACTAATTAAAAAAAAATGGGTCAGAGGGAGCGAGAGTGAGAGATAAGCATCAACATGAACATAATAAACTGAAATAAACTGATGCGTGAGCCTTTAGAACTATTTTGAGTGAATAGCAGGAAAGAAAAGCAGAATCATACAGAACTGTTGTGTTTATGTTTTTTTTTTTCTTTCCACAAAGTAGCTTTGCATAAACACATTTACTATTGAATTGAGGATGTCTTTCTCAAACAAGCACACACACACACACATACACATGCACATAAAAAAATCTTTCTATATTACATTAAATAAAAAATCAGTGAGCAAATTTGTGGAACGGTAATACGTGATGTAATTCACACATTCTTTACCAGGACGAATTGTCTTATATTTATCTTAATTCGCAAATTAACACATAGCTCTAAGTGAAAGCGTGCCTCTGTCATTTTACAGCGCAATCATCATCATCGTCGTCATCGTCATCATCATCATCACTTCACAATAATCCGACATTACCTCAATTACGGCTTAAAAAGACTTCACACACGCATAGACTCAAAATTATATTCGATTCATGTCATGTTGCTTCGCCTTTTTTTTTATTTTTTTTTATCAGATGTGAGAGCAGATAAACAAGTAACACCCTGAGTTCCTGTCTGCAGTTCAACAGCAGCTTAATCAGCGTAATTCATTCAGCCTGTTTCCTTTCCCCAGAGCTAAAAGTGCTCGTTTATAGCACTTCAACCTAACGGATGAAGCTCGATTTTTGTGTGTGTTGAAAATAATCCGTGTGTCATACTGGGATTCTTGAGATGATGTGCTGGAGGGCGTGAGTGTGCTGGTAGCGTCAGCGTCTTGGTCAGGCCTGTAAAAAAAAAAAAACCCATCCTGACTTTTAACCTGTATGTCTGTCGGAACGCTCTGTTTTAAAAAAACGAGGAAAGTTTGACGAACTCTGTGCTGGAAACGTAATCTTCTGCTTGTAGAACGTGTTGTTACAGCATGTGCCCGTTTATGAGACCGATCCTTAATTCCTGTTCAGCCCTCCAAGATGAGAGATGTATAATCTGGCTTTATTAATGCGCCACACACATTAAGAGCTTTGAGCAGTGAGTGTAATATTAAATCAATCTACTTGATTTATATGAACAGACAAATAGGCGCGTAAATAATACTCAAGGCTACCACATACCGTATGTTTTGGCTTATGGAAGCTAATGTTTCGCTCATAATATCGAGGTGTGTGAGCGAGAGGAAGCGCCGGGTGACCTTTGAGCCGACGGTGTCGTTCGAAAACTCGAAACTTTCAACCGCTCCAGGGCTTCTTCTCCTTTAGCGCGCTGTACGTCCATGAAGCTAATGCACACACAGTGTAGAGTGAGTTTATGATAGACTTACTGAAAGCATGCCAATAACTTGTTGCACATGTGTGTGTGTGTGTGTGTGTGTGTGTGTGTGGTTGTGTGCAAGCGTGCGTGCAAACGCGTTGACGTCTTAGTGGATATGTTTGAAGTGAATAATGAGATTATGACTCATATAAAATGGTTTGTTTGTGCACGATGCATGTCCAAGAAAACGTGTGCACGTTGTACATGTGCATGTGTCTTGAAAAATTCATGCCAGAGGTATTAGTCTTTACCAAAGGTCAAATGCAAGGGGGGAACAAAAAAAAAAAAAAAAAACCTAGAACGGCCTCATTTGGATAAGCTAACCCTCTTGGAGCAGGACGTGTCGGTTGAGACGGTTGATCGGTGCAGGTAGAGTGAACCTATGGTGGTGAGAGCTATAGGCCAAAAAAAAAAAAAAAAAAAAAAGGGTGTGCAAACTGGAGAATCCGCATATTTCACGGTGTAAAATAAATGCAGACGTGAGCTGCTATATGCAGGACGTGAGCCGGATGGTTGAACAGAAAGGATGCAGCTTTAATGTTCACGACGATTCAGATCGACTGTGTGTAGCTGACGGATGAGATCAGCACAATCTTACTATACATATATATTTATAACCATGTAGTAACGAGATGTCGTGAACTTTAATTTGTTTGGGTGTGGTAGTGGAAAAATGTTAGCGGCGCATGATTTAAAGTACAGGATGATTTTAATAATTAAGTTAAATATAGTTTAACGCAAGTATATATATATACATTTTTATATGTGTGTGTGTGTGTGTGTGTGTGTGTGTGTGTGTGGGCATGCATATTTTATTATTCTTTTGCTGTGAAGCAAATGCCGCCACAATTTTAGGAATATCACTGTTGGGACATTTTTATAATTTTTTAAAATCTTTCCACAAAATTGCATATTTTATTTAAAAAATATCGATTTTTTTTTTAAATTCAGAAGTTGTCTTTTTGTTACTGAGGTTGAATTGTGCGGACAGGTATAAATTACCATTAATGATCGGCGCTAATAGTTATGTCAATGACAACTATAGTGTGTGTGTGTGTGTGTGTGTGTGTGTGTGTGTGTGTGTGGGTGTGATGTGTTCAGTAGTGCCCTTCTGCACACTTTTGCCATTTTCTTTATTTAAATTTTTTTACTAAAAACATGAGTCAATGCATGAACGTTACATAGATTTTCGCGTAGGAGGGGGCTGTCCATCTTGGACCTGCGGTTCTTTTTAGTGTGCATGAGAATGCACGCTGTTTCAAAATGATTTCGTGGACGCACAGACGCAAAAACACACGCCGTTTCGACTGTGCGCCACTCTACGAGAGTGACCACCGTGTCGACTTTCTTGGTACTTGGATGAGGCGTTGGGCAAAAATTCGAAACGTCTCATGGGCGCATGTGACAGGGGACTTCACACCTACGTTAGCCATCACCATGGTGGTGTGTGTGTGTGTGTGTGTGTGTGTGTGTGTGTGTGGAGCCTGTGCAGAAGGGTTTGGTCGGTTTAGGAGCATCGATCTGTTCGTTCCATGAGTATCTGTGTGTGTGTGTGTGTGTGTGTGTGTGTGTGTGTGTGTGTGTGTGTGTGAGTGAGTGACTTCTCCTGAAGATTCAATAGTCAATAGTGTGACTGATAGGGGGTGCTGTAAGTCTTTAGGAGCTTTGTGCAATTGTGAAGATTAAACCCCCCACCCCCTATCTCACCCTCTCCCCCCCCCCTAGTCCTGTTTCTTTTGTGTGTCTGTGTGTGAATATGCTTCTTCGGAATTCGTCCTTCCCTCTGATTATAGCCTTCAGGAATAATGTGTGATAAGTGTATTTATCGTGTACACATCCCCCCATGTGGCTACCTGTCATCCCAGGAGTATCGTTCCCAATCCGCGTTCGCTTCCAACCCCTTATCTTAAGCGGGATATAATTCATTCACTTTATTGTCTGTCAATTTTTCCCCTGAGGAACGTGTATGAAATTGCTGCTTTGTGTGGGTATGTGTGTGTGTGTGTGTGTGTGTGTGTGTGTCTGTATATGTGTTTGTTTATTTGTATAAGAGAGAGTGAGAGAGAGAGAGAGATTTGTCACTAAACAATAAATATAATTGAATAAAGTTATGATACTTGGATGCACAAAAACATTTCGTGAAGCTTGTAGTAATTCCAGAGCATTAAAACGTCATGTGCGTGTTAAGGTTTATTTATTTATTTATTTTTTGGTTCCCCCCCCCCGGGCCTGCAGGAGTTTCACACAGCCTTACCCGGGAACGTGCGATTCTCTGGAAACGCAGGTGGCGAGGTTTGCTGGTGGTTCGATGGTTAAACAGTTTCTATTTATTTATTTATTTGTTTGTTTTATTTTATTTATTTATTTATTTATTTATTTGGCCCGTCATGCTCGTGTCACGATCGTGTGAACGAGACGCTTTTGTCGGACGAACACAGGTGCAAGATTTGGAGTGAACACAGTTTAATGTTGACTGGTCAGTTGAAAAAAAAAAAAAAAAAAAAAACACAATTAAACAATTTGTTTAATTTATTTTTATTATGATTATTGATTACTGATATAATTAATTTATAATAATAACAACAACATTTTAACCTAATTAATGATAAGAATAATCATGACTGCTAAAAGTCAAATTATTATTATTATTATTATTATTACAAGCAACTCTTAAAAAAAATAAAAGTTAAAAATCAAAAATTTTATTTGATTTCTAATTTAATTAGAAATTTGTGTGTGTGTGTGTGTGGTTCGCAGCCCCACCTGCATTTTTTTGCAGCATGCCCCGTAGCAGTGATGGGCGTTTATTTTTTATTTTTTTGTTTGGTCTTTTCTCGGGGGCGAGGGTGCTACTGAACGAGCTCCTGTCCGCCATTCCTGTGCCGTTGGGAACTTTGCCAACTCCGTGACATTTATGTTCCTCCTCCGGCGATCTTACTCAACCGTGTGTGAACAAACAGGCCGATGCCTCTTTCATCTCACACCGAGAACCGAGTACAGATGGCCAGGTGTGTGTCGGCGACACGGCGTCAGAATCGCTGCAACGCAGCAACGTTCGCCTGGACGAACACCGAGAGCCTGAGAGACTCGAGGAGCGCATTTAGAGCTCCGTAGTATTTCAACAGACACATCAGATCAGATCAGATGCTGCTCCGTGCTAGAAGATCTCAGGCCCGTTAACAGGGTTATTAGTGTCAGCGCGTGATGAGAGACGGGATCAGTGATGGAGAGGATAATGTTAAGACGGTGAATTTTGTTGGAGATAGCGTGCGTCTGTTTGTTGGATCTACAGCGACGTCAGGACTCTTCTTAACCGCCTTTAATTTAAATAATGTTTGAACAGCATGCATTATTTAAAAGTAGGCATACAGTACAAGCAGCAAGCGATAGCGTGACAGAGCACAAATATTCACACAGGAGGTGGTTGTTTGTCGAGTATCCTTAACCGATCCTTTCCCAAAGTGCACCTGCGAGGCGGCCTGCGGGCTCTCGCGCCCTGTTTGCGGCTTCAGCAAGCGCTCCTCGGCTTCTACCTGTACAGTGCATGTGCACGTCTCCAGCATCCGGTCCAGCGTGCAGAGAAGTAGACCGGAAATAGACATAGCACTGCAGGATCTTGCTATTGCACGGCTGCGACACACACACACGCACACGCAAACATACACACACACACACACACACACGCACACACGCACACACACACACCTTGTCTGATCTCGGTTTGTAGTTCACAGGTGTTCTGCTTCGCTTTTCTTTTTGTGGTGTGAAGAAAGAGAAAGGCATTTTGTAACTGCAAGACACTACTTGTGCGTTAGAGCAAGCGTGCACTATCAGGATCACGCGCTGAGGTCAGCTCGAGGCTGAGTTTGTGCCCTGAAGCCGAGGACGTGGTATTCGTTAGCATCAAGCTCTTTTTAAAAAAAGAAAAAAATAATATTTTTTTTTTACATGAACATGTCATCAATGAAATACCATTTGAAATCAAAGATGATCTAAAATCGAATAAATCTAATAAAGAAAAAAAAATCTAATTTTGCTTTCGTCCAGACATATGCAGTGCTTCGGGTCTGACTTGTTTTTTTTAATATTTTTTTTGCAAAGCTCACTACTAATAAATATCTAGCAGACCTAACATATTTTCTCTTTACTCTTTACTTCAATCATGAGCTTTAGGACATAGTGTGATCTGTAAACAATAAGAAAATGCTGAAGTGGGTTAACTGGAATCGTGGATAATAATAATAATAATAATAAGTAAATTTCCCACCAGATACACAGTAGGAGGACTTGTATTCGTCTCACTTTTAACCTAGGTCTTGAACTTACAACGCACTTTCTTGCCTGCTTTTCACCAAAGCTCTCCTTTAACATCTTAATAACAATGTTAAACCGTTTGAATTAAGACCCTGTCTCATATGTCCTCTCCCCCGCCCTTCCAGCAGCCGAGGCCAACCATGAAATGGGCGTCGAGCCACGTTCACCAGGGGTGTGTCCTCCCAGTCCGATGGGCAACGCTGGAGAAAGAGACCTGCTGACCTGCGGCCAGTGTCATACCAACTTCCCCCTGGGAGACATCTTGGCCTTCATCGAGCACAAGCGGAGGCTGTGCCGCAGGGCCGGAGCCTGCTACGAGAAACCGGGCGAGGGCGGCGCCACCTCATCGTCGCCCCGCGCTCTGCGGGCAGAACTCGCCAGGAGACCCCGCCCCGTGGAGATCGGCATCCAGGTCACACCGGGCGAGGAAGAGGAGGAAGAAAAGCGTCTAACGCCCGCCAGAGGAATCTGCCCCAAGCAAGAGAGTGTACCGACAGGTACGAGGGTGGAGGGGAGGGAGAGGGGGAGGGCTTACAGAGAGGTAAACGGTATGTGTGTTGGACTGTACTGTAAAAAAAAAAACAACAAAAAAAAAACGTTTGCACATATGTTAACCCGTAGATGTGTGGAGAGGCGGAGCTTAGCAAAGAATAACCGGTCAGGAAGTACCCAAAGGGTTGGGGTGTGCATTACATTTTGGCAGCTCATCTGTGCTTTCATGCTTGAAAAGGCCAGTCTTAATCACATTCGCACACACATACACACCCGCACAAACATGCAGGCGTGCCTCACCTGTACAGTGTGTCTGCATATATATATATATATATATATATATATATATATATATATATATACCTATATATTGTACATACATACATAGAATTTATTATTATTTTTTTACATTTCTTGCGCTGAAAACCGTTCTCGCCATGTTACCTCGTAAGGATGTGTTCACACTTATTGAGGTGCATTCTGAAGCTATCAGCCATAGCGAATAGCAGCTAACTAACTACCTTAACTCAGTATTTAGATAAGATAAGATAAGATAAGATAAATCTTTATTAATCCCAAGGGAAATTGCCCCCCAATAAAGCCCCCAATAAAGTAGACCAAGTAGACACAAGTACTATTTAGATGTATTATTATGAGTAATAAAAATGACATAAAGATTTAACCGTACTGAGGGCTGTGTTTGTTAGAAGAGGCGCCGCTTGGGGGTCAGTTTGAATCTCGGTTTAAATGTTGCTTCGGATATTCGGATAGAATTAACTCCCTATCCGTGCCGTTCCAGTCCATACGAGCCCCGTTTCCAAAAACAGACACGTTATTATTTTTAGTTACATTGCAACATGGAATATTTCCAATTCAACATGTCATAGATCTCATTATATGCGCTCACTTGCAAGACTTTTCCATGATTGTTCTTATCTCCCGCCTCTCTTGGCCAGGATACCAAAAGCCCTTGACATCACTCTGTTCTTTTTTCTTCTTCTTCCCCCCCCCCCCCCACTTTTTTTTTCTTCTCCAAAGTTGACATTTTTCCAAGTTCAGGTCTCAGACTGATAAATGGCAACGTGATCGTTTTCTTTTATAAAAGATGTTGCGTTCCTTCCAACTTAGCGCTTCTAAATCTAGCATTACATTTAAAAAAACAAACAAACAAACAAACAAACAAACAAAAAAACGAGTACTTAGCGTGAAAGCACCCATAGGACGAACATGCGAAAGAAGATGGCAAGAATGCAGGAGTATAAGGAAAAACTTGACATTTATCTTCATTACTGGAAGCTTTTCCGCAGGAGCTAGCTAAGTTAGCTAATCAGCTCAATCAGACGTCCATATTAGGCGCCGCTTGGGGTAAATGAGCAGATATTCAACAGCTGTATTACATATTTAGCGCCTCATTTTCCCCAACATGGTCTCACATTTAGAAATCTGATTGACGTTACTAAGCTTAAGGATGGAGGTTTGGTGTTTATATCATTTCTGATTTGTATGAAATTCAAAGAAATCACATTATACGTGCTTGTCTGGTTTCTTTTTTCTGACTTTTTTTTTCACTTGCGATCAGGTTGTTTTTTTGGTACCAGGTTTTAATCAATGGTTTTGTTGTAGGAAGTGAAAGCACACACTTTGCTACAGAAGTCTCTGCCAATGTTGGGTTGTTGTTTCAATTAAGTCTCATTAGCAAGTCACCACTTGACGTATCCTACACGTTTAGATGGGATCCAAAACATTTCCAGGTGTTTTAACTGTCTCGGGCTCTTCGGCGTTGGACTGAGACTCGGTCGGTCCAAGGTGACATCAAACAAGCGCATGAGAACCAAATAAGCATACATACTACGAAACACTCTTGCTCTTCCTTCTCTCTCTTTTTTTTTTCCTTTTTCCTTCTTTCCTTCTCGCTCTCTCTCTCTCTCTCTCTCTCTCTCTCTCTCTTTCTCGTTTGTAATAAAACATCCCCTTGCAGCCCGAAGCACTTTGCCAGCTGAAACCAATTTTCTATTAAAAAAAAAAAAAAAAAAGAACCCTGAACCTTAGCCTACATGTTGGGGGGATTTAATATATTATGAGAAAAAAAGGTTAGGGAAGCTCATTAAAATACAATGGCTCTAAGAAATAGGAAGGTATTATTTATTATTGCTGTTTAGTCGGATGCAAGAGAAAGCAGAGCTGCAGGAGAACATGTTTAATATGATCAACATGAGCACAAGAGCAGCTAATGTACTGTACATTACACACACACACACACACACACACACACACTACTGGATGTGTCGGGGATTTCCATTGAGGTAGCTAGTCTAGACCTAGCATAACCCCGGCCCTAAGGTTAAACTTAACCTCAGTACTCAACAAAGAAAATCTTTTTTTCTTTCTTTTTTTTTTTTTCTTTTCTCAAATATGAGTATAAGACTAACGCTGGTCCGTTCTACAAGGCCAAAAACCAAGGGTGATTTGGTTCTCAGAAAGAGCACACACACCACACACCACACAAACACCACAAAGACACTGTTCTCACACCTTTGCATGCAATTCTCTCACTTGTATTTAGCACAAATCTGTCGTGCAGTCAAGTGTTTTACATTGTACAAAAACAAAAGTAAAAAAAAAATAATAAAAAAAGAAATACGGTTCTTAAATAATTCTTCGTTTGTGAGTTGAGGATCGGCGGTCTAAGATGACGTAACGTACCGCTAGTGCACTTGTGATAACCGATGGTCGACGAGTTAATCTCAGAGAGTGAGGGCTGCTACGAGGCTCATTTTTAAAAATAAAAATAAAAATAAAAAAAAAGAAGAAGAAGAAGAAGAAGAAGAAGAAGAAAAAAAAAAAGAACCCAGAACTGCTACATAGACAGTACAGGCTATGATGAAACGTGAATGAAACATCTAATGAACAGGAAAGTAAACCGTGTCCTTATTCCTTTTGACTCACTTCTGAATGTTTGTCTTTTCTGGATCGCGCTGATTGGTAACGTAAGCATGATGTAAAAATGTCCTTCATCACAGCTCTATCATTAGAGGATCTCCATGGTAAAACTTGCCCGAGCGAACACGTTTAACACAAAGACTGTTAAAGGATCTTTATTGTAAATCTGGCCTAAGACTGACCTGTGATGCAGATCTTTGACGATCAGAATTGATATAGGTTTGACTGCGATTAAAGGGTTAAACGCTAAGAACAACAGAGGGAATGAAAATGAAAAGCGATTTATATTTTTTTGGTTTTAAAAATCTGTTCTCCAGTTTCGTAAGCGCCTCTGTGCGTATCCATGGAGTCGGTAGACACCGTAACCAATTTTATACTTTGTTTTGGTCATGGTTATGATTAACACATCATTACCCTCCAGAATAGAATTTTTTGAATCCATTTCCAGTCCATATGTTTATGTAGAACAAATTAGCTCTTTGTAATAGTTCAGCCATTAAAGCTATTAGTTGTATAATTGCTTAATGATAATTTTGACGTACACAGTACCGCGCAAAAGTCTTGATCCACCCATCATTTAATTTCATGTAATTAGATATAAAGGAATGAGGGGAGATTCATGACTTTTGTGCGGTACTGTATATGCAAAATTATCATTAAACAAATATATAACTAATTTTATAATTCATACTGTATATAACAACATAAACTCGTTACTGTTTATAAACAGCGACCTCGTTTCCCCTCTTGTCTGTTCCGATCCCTCACCAGCGGTATACAGTACTATGATCACGGGCCTGATCATCATCTGCATGATTCATGCCTTAAGTTAGATGTTTTTATGCTTGAATGATTCATAGGTAGGGCGGCACGGTGGTGTAGTGGTTAGCACTGTCGCCTTGCACCGCCGGAGTCCGGGTTCGATCCCCGGTCAGGCTCGATTCCCGTCTCTGTGTGCATGGAGTTTGCATGTTCTCCCCGTGCTTGATGGGTTTCCTCCGGGTACTCCGGTTTCCTCCCACAGTTCAAAGACATGTAGGTTAGGCTAATTGGCGTTCCCAAGTTGTGTGTGTGTGTCTGTGCCCTGCGATGGATTGGCACCCTGTCCAGGGTGACACTGAATACAGGATTAAGCGGTATAGATGATGAGTGAGAGAGTGAATCATAAGTCACTGTGTGGTGTAACAAACAAAAAACATTCCTTTGAAATTGATCAGGTACAGGGAATAGACTGAAAATGATCTGGAAAGTAACAAGACATGTATAACAATCATGATATCATATCATGCACCAATTTAGCTCCATAGTTATGGACTATGCTTACACTCAGAATTCCTTCATCACCAAAGGGTTGTTTAATTCCTAATCCCGGTCAGAAGGTGTTGATTAATTTTCTATCACTGCAGCTCGGACAATTATTCTGGCTGAAAAGCAAATTCTTGTTTCAATACTTTTGGTTTCTGAACTCACAGCAATATCTCAGTCTTGTACAGTGGATGCTTTACAATAACCCAAGTCAATATCAAACACTCTCACTCACTCATCGTCTGTACCACTTTATCCTGTATACAGGGTGTTAGGGGCATGAGGCGGGGTACACCCTGGACTGGGGGCCAATCCATCAAAGATTATATGAAATAGATTTTTATGAATCCTGGCATTGCTTTGTACAATAATTTTCCATTCAAGTTTTTCACTCCAGGAAAGTCTTTAGTTTAGATGTGATTAGAACAGACACTAACTTCTCATGTTAAATGGATAAAAAAGCGATTGTTGTTGAAAAACGGAATGCCATCGTTGTGTTTACTGTGATGTACAGTAAGAGGGATAAAACACTGGGAAGTGAAGCAAAGCTACTTTTGGAACTGACTTTTGATTGTTTTCCTACAACAGCACATTACACGATATTTTATTCCTCACTTAGAAGTGTCAGGGAAAAGCAGGTTATCTGTCGACATACAGGGTTGAGAGGACCTCGGGGGCAAAACTGCAGTTCCCCAAAGCGTGAAAAATTTGCTTATCAAATTGTACACAGCGACGCTTTATGTGTATCTTTGGTGAGGACGAATGTACGATTCCTGATTGCTCAAGGTTAGCGTTTGATGAGTATGCAGCGTTAACCGCTCAGATCCGAACTATTCACGTCTTTCCGCTGACAGCGGTTCGCCATAGGCATAAAAAGATTAGTGGCAGAAAACTATAAAAGGGAAAGCGGCCTTCATTTATGTCCATAACCTCCCCTGCTAAGGATGGACTGAGTGTGTAGAGATATGTCCCTCTGTCCAGCGAAGTCCCACAGGGTCGATCCTGGCACGCTGGCAGAACTCGATTACAGCCTTGGCCGTCACTTGAACTCATCCCCCCCCCCCCATCCGACATCACGTTCCCGCCGGGGTAGTTTGGCAGCATGGCTGGCTCAGGCGTGTGCAAGTTATCCCTGACCTCCAGCTTAAAGGATCAGTGCCACTAAATTTTTACAGAGATCAGCTGTCCTTGTTATCTTAGTACAGAAAAGTTACTTCCAAGAAGCTGAAGTAGCTGTCAGACCAGACATCTGAACAAAAATCAGGTGGTTCGGAAAAAGTTTTTTAGGTAATCTGAGTTTGCTAAAACAAGATTAAGAAATGATTAGTAATTACTCGGGAGATAATGTTCCAGTTTAACACTCCTGGAGGTGAATTAAGTCCAACATGGCCATCAGTGGGGTTTTGTGGTAGATAGTTGAGCAGCATGGAAATGGACTTCTAGCTTTGGGCCCCTAGTCTCGTTTCAGGGGCCGGATATCTCAAGGGAAACTCCTTAGAGTTGAACTCAGAAGAATGGATCATCTAAAAAAATCACAATGATGAGGGTTTAAAAAGGTTTATGGTTGAATGTGGGCCACTGAGCTGCCATCAGTTGAGCAGATTTCATCTAAACCCCAGTTTAAAAAAAAAAGAAGATAAATATACATTTATGTTTATTTACATATTATATATTTTATTTGTAACATATTCGTATTATTATTAATATTGTCTTGTCCTGCATCCGCCATACTCTCTTACCCGGCTCTCATAGAATCTTGGTATAGTTTGGCCCGCAAAGGATCCAGGCTTGCATCCTTTGATTTCCGGGGAAAGAATGGTGCATTTGAAGGAGCCTTCAAAATGGGGCAGGGTCAGTCATGATGCTGTGACATAATTGGCCCATTCGAATGCATCTTTTTGCGAGACACACCTATAGTGTTACAGGTGTTTCAATTTCAAAATGGCCGCCAATGTCGTCCTAAAGTTCTAGTGTATGTGAAGACACACAAGGGACGCTGCAAAATGTATTCACACGTCAACAAAATCAGCAAAGGCTTAAATAGATTCCCTCAAAAAATATTGATAGTTTTATATTTATACATATACAGTACAGTGGGAGCTCTAAATTGTAAAGCGGTCCACTGAAAAAAGAAAAAAAAAAGAAAACGGACATATATTTTTTTAAGCTTTATTCATTTATGAGGTTTACGTTCGCATATATCCAAAGCAATAATAATAATAATAGTAAAGTGAATGTAATTAGCTTTTATTTTGTGCCATGTTTTTTTTGTTAAAAAAATAATTTCTACAATAAGAAAATTTGATTTATTCATTTTTTTTCGTCTGATCCCCATTTTGATACTATTGTGTCAGTGTTTCTTCTAGTCCTCCTCTATCCATTTTTGTCCCTGCCACGTGTAGTAAAGCAAGTGGAACGTCACATTTTAACTAAGACGTTGCTGTTAAACAGCTACTTAGCAAATCAGTGCTCTATTGAGGTTTCACAATTTCACAGATCATCTAACTTCTCATTCTCCGAAACGGTACTGTTTTGCTAGCTAACTAATATTAAACTAGCTTTTATTTATAACAGTGTCCTGCAATAAGTGACATTAAGGAATTTTAATCGCTTTGCTTCATGGAAGTTCATCGGGTAGTCAGTTTTCTTTTCAGTTTGGAAAACCTTGTCCTTTTGTTTTTATAAAAAGCTGAAATACTCAAAAGCTGAATCGAACCAAAACGCTTAGAAAATACGTTTGGAGCATTAATAAAGTTCTAAAATGGAATTTTGTAACTTGTGAGTTTTCTCTCATTATTTTCCAAAAATGCATTGTAAAATTATTTCGAAACCTTAACAAATATGTTGGTGCATTTATCTCTATCGAGATATCCAATCACTTTCCAAAACTTTTTAAACACTTTTTAAAAAAAAATTTTGCATAACATTCCACTATTTCTAATAGCTTTATATTACATTGTATTATATTACATCAAACTCAATTACTGGCAGCTTTAAATCTTAAAATAAAACAAAACAGAAATATTTCAGACTAATACGTATGATGTAAAAAGTGTTTCTCAAAATGGTGGAAGCAGAGTCAGGAAGGTTTTTGTTTTTTATGTCTGTCTCTGTGTGTTTCTGTGTGTGTGTGTGTGTGTATTTATTATTGCATCCTTTTAGTCATTAGACTGTTTAATTTAAATCTAATTAAATTAATTTACACTTTAATACCTAAAAAAAAAAAACAAGTACATCTATAAATAATTTAATTAGTTCTGGAAGAAGTACGTTCAGGAATAATACTAATTAGAATAAAAAAAAGCCATGAGGCTCTAATAAATAAAGAAAATATTGTTTATACTGTACACATTTAATTAATGAAGTAGACGGATTATAATCAGAAGGGGTTGGAATATATTTATTTGGAGTATATTTTAACACAAATGTGTGAAAACGTCTGAGTATAGATGGAGTATTAAGCCTCTCGTTGTTAAAAAAAAAAAAAAAAAGGAAAAGAAAGTGAACAATTAAATTTTTTGTTTGTTTACATTTATATTCAGGACAAAGGCAAGAATAGCAGGAATATTTCCAGTTTCTAACATTTCAACACATTTTTTTTTAGGTTTGTACCTGAAGGACTTTTTTTTTTTTTTTAAATGACTAATTTGAGTTGAAGCGGTGCAGTGCAGCACTCCCGCCACGGCGCATGACGCAGCTTCCAGATGTGAGCGTAATCACTGGCGAGTGAGAACCTTTGAGGTTCGTCTTGTCTAAATGTTCGCGTCACGAGGCCCGGACCCTGATCAAGAGTTCTCCAAGAGCTCTTTTGTTTCCCTGCTGCATATGGTGGTCTGCACAACTTGCATCCGAGTGTGTGACTGTAAACAAGACCAGAGTGTCACGGTCGAACTGTAAACCTGCTGCCTTTTATTACGCCGTGTCTCTTAGCATATAAGGCGCTACCTGTTTTTTTTTTTTTTTTTTTTTGCAATACAAATGCCATCAATTTTCTCCTCGTTTGCAAAACCCGCGCAGACAACACCTAACCTACCTACACCGTAGCCTGAATCTTTTCTTTTTTTTTATCTTTCTTTCTTTCTTTTTTTTTTAAATCTCCCTAAGCAAGCACACGTCCTCGCGCGCTGGCCCTTTGCAGTGTTCGTCTAATCACCGCGCGTGCTCTCATTTAAATATTAGAGTAGTCTTTAATCATGGAAAGTAATCAGTGTCATGCATATTCATACGGTCCCGGTCTAACAGTCTCATTGTCTCGCTTCAGTGCCAAATCATCTCCGCCAGTCTCTCAGCTGCCTGCTCTGATAGCGAGAGCCTGGTGCCGTGCCAAAAATACAAAAAAAAAAGAAGAAAAAAAAAAACACCACGCTCACCATCTCAAGTTTGAAAGAACTTCTCTCGCATTTATATGTCGTCCCTGATGAGAGAGGTGTGAGCGTGCACGTGTGTGCGAGCATGTGTGTGTGTGTGTGTGTGTGTGCATCCATGGGTGTGTTTGTGTGTCAGGAGAGAGAGAGAGAGAGGAGAGAGGAGAGATTTTCGAAAGATGGCGAGACTGATCCCTGTTCCGAGCGATGAATATTTGCGCAGGGGCTCAAGGAAAACTCCATTTGCATAATGACTTTGTAGTTCTGCATTAATTAAATTTGCATATGAAACTGCGTTAATTACCTCTGATCATCTGGTTTCGACTCCGCTGCATTTGATGTCCAGCCTTCAGGGTTGTGATTAGAGGTTACAGTGGCATTTTCTGTGTGTGTGTGTGTGTGTGTGTGTGTGTGCAGGATAGGTGTGTGTGTGTCAGTTTAGTTAGTGGCAAGAGATTGTTAGCGGATATGAAAGCCATTTTCTCACACTGTCACTCAGAGTACACAGGATGAGTAAACTGTATCCGTGTATCTTCTATACAGATCTGAATATAAAGGGGGAAAAAAAATGAATATAAAAATGTCATGTTTTTTTTTTTTTTTTTTTTTTTTAATGCATCATGGTATTTTAGATTCAAAATCATTAAATTAGGCTTTGGTAGAATGCTCGAATTAATTGGCAACCCTGTCTATAAAAGCCACATGCAGAATGATCCATAAAATGCAATAATGATTTATATATATGATGAAAAAGTCAGTCAGCCTTTATTGGTCACACATGAAAATGCATCATGGTTTATAATAAGGTTTATACATTTACAAGCAGTGTTTAGGGCATACAGTATCACCGAGCATCCGATCTGAAATGTCAAACTGTTTATGTTATACATTTTCATAATAAGGTAATAAGCTGTCGGTCTCTCGGTGGGATTCGTTTATTAAAGGAAATAAATCAGGATCATTATACGCCAGAACAAATGGGACTCCTTTTTTACTCCGCTATTCATGATATAACGTCATATGAACTTATAATGCACCGTTCATAATGAGCTATAAAGTGTAATGCATTATACATAGATAATTATAACAATATGTATAATAAGTCATACGATGTGTCACGTGCTCACGGTTTATTAAGGAAAGTTTTACTGAATGATTTTCATTCAATCAGTGTAAAACAAATTGTCTGCTATTGTGGACAGTGTGTGGAATAGTGTGGTGAATGTGGTATTACACTGCATTAGATCATTATGTGCACTCTTATAACATCATGTGTATTATGTTAAAAATAGACGCCAACATTTAATCTAATCTAATCTAATCTAATCTAATCTAATCTAATCTAATTTGTTGACCATAGCTTTAGTGTTTACTCAGACAAAAGTAATTTTACCCTGGACTGAGTGAAGAACCAAAAAAAAAACCCAAAAAAAATTTAAATGGCAAGTAGTGACTAAACAATACAAATATGCTTAAATGTTGAGTATAACTAATATATTCTGTACAGCTGTTGGGATTTTAGGATGAGACGTGCATATGTGAGGACATCGTCCTAAATCTGTTCTCGTGTACAGTAGTATAATTTTTTTTTTTTCACATTATTGGAGCAATAATTCGTTCCAGCTTGGCTTTTTTGAAGATTCCGATTTTGGAACGTTTCCCTTTGGAAAAAGCCGTCACATTTGATCTCGAATGTATATCAATATAAGTTTGGACACGCCCTCCAACTCCATGGTCTTTCCTGATTTTTCTTTCTTTCTACACTGTAAAGCAATACTGAAGGCGTTTCTCCAAAATACACAATAATCTCCTTTGGACAGTTGATATCGGGACGTATCTGCTATTTATGCTCTGTAAAGTCTTCATAACGGCTCTAATCGGTTTGAGGTGCTGTTTGTTAATTGGTGATTTCTGAGGCTGGTGACGCTAAATGAACTTCTCCTCTGCAGCAGAGGTACGCTTTGGTGTGTGTTTTCCTGGGATGGTCTTCACGAGAGACAGTTTCATCATAGAGCTTGATGGGTTTCGCAAATGCACTTGATGATACTGTTCTTGCAGGAACTGTTGCGGAACAGCCGGACCTTCCCGTCTTAAAATAACAAACTGACTGCTGTTGTTACAAAATAACCTAATTCCACATGTGTTATTTCATAGTTTAATAATAAATAATAAGAAGAAAATCCAGTGTTGTAGAATATAGAAAATAACCCAGAAATCAAAAAGCATTGAACTAGAAGGTGTGTCCAAACTATTGACTAGTGTGTGTGGGTGTGTGTGTGTGTGGGTGTGTGTGTGTATGCGTGCCTACTGGCGAGAGCATCCACCTTTTCTCATGAAGTGAGTCATATTTGTGGGGGGGAAAAAAAAGGTTGCAGTACAAACACACTCTACTGGCTTGTGAAATCCCCAGGAGGTTTGCACTGCCCCAAAGACTTATGGGATGGGGATGGGAGGCGTGGCTTTTGGGGCTGGCCCAGACCACCCGATGGAAGGCTGATTGGTTTCTCGACCCTGCTCCATGCTGGATCGGTTAAAGTGTGGCAGAAAGGAGCGACACGCCATGTGCTTTCCACTCGCCGCCCTGTAAGGAGTTAAAGTCTCCCACATGAAGGCATCAAACGCTCCACATACCGCTTTATGGTAGTCATATGGCAACCGATTTGATATTTTTCCTACCACAGCAGGGAATAAAACTCGCCACTAATTTAGGCTGCAAGCGCCGCCGCTAAATTTCAGCATGTGCTGACGGTGTTCGCCAGATGTTTTCCTTTTGGTCCCTCTCGCTTTTCAGCCCTTGTGCTCTCTCTCTCTCTCTCTCTCTCTCTCTCTCTGGACTTGCCTAATGTTCTCTCACGTTTTGTGAGAAGCTGCCTGGCTGTGGCACAAGTTTGGAAAACAGAGACTAAGTTTTTATTATAATTATTAAAAACATCATTGCTCTGGTTATAGTTCTCAGCTCGTGAGGAATCGTGTCCCAGTGGATCCGTCAGCAGCAGCCCGTTCCCATCGTGTCTCTGCGAGCTAACCGCATCTCTGACGCCCAGATGCGACCCTCTGCTTCTAGAGCGCGTTGATGCTTTGTTTTTTTGTTTGTTTGTTTATTTGTTTGTTGTTTTTTTAACGCATTATCTTTCTTCTTCTGCTTCCTCGAATGCTGCTGATCTGGATGATGTTGGCCATGTAACATCGAGATTACAGGACGTCGCTCTATCGTGACATGCGCTGAACGCACGCGTACACACCCTCGCACGTTTTTCGCATATCCTGTCGTCTCTCTTGCGGCCCCTCGGGAAGGTATTAAGGTGAAAAGCGCAGGGTGCTGCACGCTCAAAACATTCACGCATTGATCTCCTTGGGGGAAAAAAAAAAAGAAAGAGAAAAAAAAAAAACGCTCCTTCCTGCTATTCCTAAATCCCTAAAGGTTTAGGCCGCTGTCTATTAGCACTCAGACTAACATGTTTTTCGAGCAGAGGACTAGCATAGCCGAAGAAGTAAGTGATTCAGCTGCGCCCACTTAAAACAACATTTTCCTCCGCAGATGCTACATAACGCCCACGACGGCGGATCCCGGGCCGTTCGCGGCTTAATTCGGTGGTAAAGTGTGGTGTCGGCTTGAGCATTACCAGCCAGAACGTAAGCTCAGTTACAGCGCCGTTATTGTCGTTGCGTTCTGGGTGGCATTATAAAAACGCCACCGCTTTTAAACACCAAAGTTCTCATACGCTCCTTTTTTTTTTCTTCTTCTTCTATTATTTTTTTTTTTTTTTACATTCGTCTTATTCCCCCCCATCTCCCTAACATCACACTCTTCCTCCTCGCCTCAAAACTGTCTGTCTCTTTCCCTGGCGCTGATTTTGATCTGTCTTGATGTGATAAATGCCACGTGCTGACCATGACTGGGCCATATGCCGCCGCTTTGCTGTGGATACTATTTTTTCACTGCGCAGCAAACACAAGCCAGACCTCGCCGCGAGAAGCGCGCCCGTACGCTGTACACTCTCTCACGGCTGGAGAGTCGATCGTTGGCAATTTCACCTGGCGTCGCCTCTGTATGACATCTCTCGGTAAATTGAAACCGGTTTAGCTTCGCCTCAGGCTAAGCCCTACTAGTCTGTGTCGCTCTCTGAAATGCATGCAATGCTCTCTGAGCTCATGTCATTACAGGACATAGTGTTGGTTTAACTACACGAAGGACACCATGTTACCCTAAGCACCCTTTACTGTCTCAGTGGGAGCCCCTGTGAAATGAAATGAGGCCCCGATCTTATCAGATTCTGTTCGTGCCAGCACAGGCTTGTCCCGACGCGCTGACTGAGTTAGCCATGGCCCTGGCGCTACAGGCGCTGCCGAGATGAAAGAGCCTCCTTAACCATAAGCTATGTAGGGAACCGAGCCAGGGATTGAAATGCATCGGCGTGATAACAGCCAAGGGAAAAACGAATCTCCTCTTGTTTATTTCCCCCACGGCTCCAGCCAGGAGAAGAAGGGTACACGGAGGACTTAGCTTCGAGGTGGGGTAAAATATGCTGGGTGACGTGGCCATTTTTGTTTGAACCTGAGTGGCAGGATGGCGTTTACTGTGATTTATTTGCTTGTTCGCTTTTGAGTTCATTTATTGCTTTTTGGTTTAGCTTAGCTTAGCGGTACAGTATCGTAATCTGATCTATGATAACACAGTCATACTGTATATTCTCTTCATTTGTTTAGTCGTTTTTTCTTTTTAACTTCTCTTGTCTAATCTGCATCTAATCTACATATACTGAACCTTTTAGCTAAAACCCTTTGCTTCTGATCGTGTGATCTAAGGCAGAAATGTACTTGTTTACTAAATCCCAAACCCACACACACACACACACACACACACACAATACACACAGCTCTGTAATACGGGGCACCGGGGCTCGGTGCCAGCAGGCACGGCAATAAGGTGGCCGGCATGTGTGGCGGCTTCTGCCATCATAAGGGCCGAGAAGCATCTGAGGAGCCGTTTTATAGCACACACGCACGCACGCACGCGCGCACACACACACACACACACACACACACACACACACTGATTATAGCAGCCTGATTGCTTTGGAAGGCACTCTAAGGGTCTGCTGAGTTTTTACAGTGGCCTTTAAATGGGTCTAGATGCCTGCGCTCAGCTGGGGACCATTATGGGGTACGTTATCCCAAAAAATGGCGGGGCAATTATTTCCCATACGGGACTGTTTCTTCGTGCCATTTAGCTCACACACACATGCAGACGTGCATGCACATACCCACACACACAGACACAGACACACACACACACACACACACACACACACACACACACACACACACACACACACACACACACACGCAAGACATGGTATAAGAGCCAACTACTTATGATTCCAGGCTTCCTTGTACAGAATCGAGGAGATCAATACACACCTCCCACAGTCATGATGAAGATGTCGGAGTATTGTTGGCGACAGTCAGATCTACCTGCGCTCACTCTGATCTGCATGCTGCTTCTCTCAGTCTTATGTTAGAGCAGTGTGTGTGTGTGTGTGTGTGTGTGTGTGTGTTTGAGAGAGAGAAAGTGTAAAGCCTGTGGGTGTGTGGGTGGGAGATGGTGCCCATCCAGGAGAAGATTGACGAGATGCATAGCGCCCAGCTCACGTTCCCTTTGATCTCGTTCCTCTCGCTTGCTTTTTTTTCTCTCTCCCTTTCCTGCACGGCGGTCTGCGTCTCCCTTCAACCACAAGCTCGAGTGTCATTCATCAAACCCCTCGAGCCCTTCGCCATCGCTGGCACATGCCAGCCGGGTCTTAGCGTAGCGACACATACTGGGGCGTGCGCCCGAACCATGATTCAGGCTTGCTGCGGTGCCATGAAAATCTTAACCAGTGCACTCTGTATCGCTGCGGCCAGGCCAGGAGTCATAGCTCTTATTGACAGAGATGTCTTTCCACTTATTTTTCACTGTCTGCTCCAGCCCCTGGCACAGGATCCCCCCGTCATGCTCCCCTCATGTCTATCTGATGATGGCACAACGCCTGTAAGCCCAGTATAAAGCCAATTACGTTTGTGTATCCAAGCCATGCGCTGCACGACGAGGTGTAGCTTAAATGTTCCGCTTTATAAAGAGAGGCCTTATTTATTTCAATACACACACACACGCACATTATCAATATGAGAATATTGAAATAGACATTATATATATATACACACACACACACACACACACACGCCCACACCACCTGCTGGAAAGTGGGCATCTAGCCAAGCCAAGATTCATGTCAGAGTGTGTGTAAGAGGTGAAGGAAGCATTTATGTCCATTTTTTTTTCTTTTCTCATTTTGAGTGTGTGTGCTATGTGTTTGTCTGTGTGTGTGTGTGTGTGTGTGTGTGTGTGTTTGTGTGTGCTCTACAGCTACACCTCTCCTCGGTCATCCTGCAGGTGGAGCCACAACCGGTCAGCTTCTAAAATGTGTGTGTGTGTGTGTGTGTGTGTGTGTGTGTGTGTGTGTGCACCATTCACTGTGGCTTAGCTGCTCAAAAAAACACACACACACACACACACACCTTTCCCCCTCACTCTTCCACTTTAGATTTTTGCACCACGGTAGTTTAGGGTTAAACGAATACTTTTAACATAACATCTGCACACATGTGTAAAGTACGACATCTGCACTTATGCTTTTTATTCCAATGTCAGGTGATTCAACTCCGCCATTATGCTGTATCTTTCCCGAATATCAAAGCAAGGATAAGCCTTAGTCCATCCTCGCTGCGCTCTCATTTTTCAGCCCGGTGCTTTTCTTTCAAACACGAAACTTACTGAGAAACGCAGAAAGTGAGTGACATCACTCGAGCATTTCACACGCAGGTCCTTAATCACTGCCGATGACATGTCGTGACAGGGTAGGGGTTTATAGGAAAGCACGGCATGCACCGACACACCACGTGCAAGCCTGCAAAAAAATCCTAACAGTGTCTTGTGTGTGTGTATCTCATGCTGATTGGTTGATAAACAGCGTACGTCTTCTATTCCTTAAAGTTGACCTACTAAATCTGTGTTTATTTTTTTGTCACGCTTAGGCGTTCAGATGAGTCTCCGGTATGTATAAATAAATACATCGTTACATAGACACTAAAACGTCTGCACGATTTGATGTAATAAAATCACATTGCCGTTATCTTGACACATATTGTGATGGTTGTGATTTAAACTGTGATAAATATAAATATTAAATTTTATCTAAGCTAAACAGCAAATAATTGATCAAATGATCTCGGTTTGCCAATATGTAATTACCAACTCGAAATTCTATATAAAATACCTAAATTATTGATGAACACAAATTCCTGACAATGTGTCTATCCCCTTGTTTTAAATTTCAGGCTTTTGTGATTAAACAGGTCCATATTGCGATTTCAATTTTTACGACATTAATCGTGCAGCACTAGCATGTGTTTCAGAGATTCTGTTCATTTTTATTCATATGGGGCTTTTTTGTCGCAAAGCATGACCACTGAGACTTAGCTATAGACTTGTTAAAGAAATAGTTTTAAAGGTCCCGTATTTTCCTATCAAGTTATATTACTTGTAATATTTAAAAAAAAAGTGTCAGTTCATGTTAGTTAGATATCAAGTGCTATAGTTACAATATGCATTTAGGAAAGTGTGCAAGTGAAAATATCCCACACTGTAAACCCTAATGCTCAAAGTAATTAAACATATTGAGTACTGTTAACTTACATAATTACAATCAAATGAAAATGAGTATTTTGAACTTTTTGGTATTTACGAGTTGAAGCTGAACTTTTCAAGTTAGCTGAACAAATTTGATATTCGAAGTAACTGTAAGTACTTAAGTAACAGTAACTGTCACCTTAAAGTTCAACCAACTTAAAATCTTTCAGCCTAGTGATTCTGTGTCTGACGTCATCAGGGCAATAGGGCACCGGTGGCTCAGTGGGAGGTGTTTCATGTGAAAGGCCCGGGTTCGATTCCCAACAACTGGACGAAGTGTCTGTCCCAAGTCCAGATAAATGGGAGGGTTGCGTCAGGAAGGGCATCTGGTGTAAAACCCGTGTCAAGCTTGTGTGCGGACCGGATTGTCTGTTGTGGCGACCCATTGCCGAAAGACCAACAACAATTTATTTGATTTGCAACAACTAAAAACAAACGATAATTGCTATTAAATAGTATGAGTTAGGCGACTCAATAATGCAAGTAAAGAACGATGCATATGAATGACTACAACAATCTCAAAAAACTGATTCTGTTTACTTAAAATTGGAAACATCATCACTTAAAAAATTTTATGTAACTGATTACCTCAAATTTTGAGTTTTGCTAACTTATTCGGGTTTACCGTGTGTGATTCCGGCATGGTGTGCTGTATACTGTGTGTTCTATTTTATTATGTGATATTTGTTTATTCTTACCTATTCGAAATTTTACTATGGTATACGGTGTACTAAAATAATGATCGCGTTATTATCTACCATAAGACTTTACAGAGTTCCAGGGTAGAGTGTAGATACTATGGCACTATAGTACAATAGGTTCCGTGGTAGTACTGTAATGTATAACGTATAATGTATACCACACTACCTCAGTGAATATTGAAGGTTTGTATGTACTTGATCACATTAGACACTTTCTAGTATGGTATAGTACAAGCAGTACCGTATTAGACACTTGCTGAACTTGCTGAACAAGTACCATGATATTCACCAAGGTATTGTGTTTTAATCTTTGGAGAGTATCAAAACAGTTCAATGTAAATCCTACCATTGTACTAACATAAATACTACTGTACTATGTAAATATTACCCTTATGGTGCATAAACATGTATAACATATTTTTGACAGTAACCTTGTACATGTTGCGTACTGCTCTACTACTGCACATAGAACCATAAAATATAATATAGTATACAGTATGGACCGTAGTACCAGAATGTGTACCATGGAAGAACCATGTACTATAGTGTGGTACATGTACTATATCGACAAATAAGTATGGCACTGGCAAAACGTCTTATGGGTAGCATGATACTGTACGTCGCACCCACTCATCTCTTACCTCTCATTCTATTCGTTCTACACTAAAGCACCCATACCCAACCTTACATAATCACACATATGCAGACACATGCTGGATGCACAGTAGAAACCAAGCCATATGGCTGTGACAGTGAAGCAGGTGTGAATATATTAGTCCAAATAGGCACCAAATCTAGGTGATCCAAGGCCGCACAGTCTATACACTGGGCTTGAAAGAAATCAGCCCCAGCCCCCTACTTCTTACACTTTGGTGTATTTCTGTTTCGAACTATTTAACTTTAGCTTCAACAGACTTAACCAATATCCCCATGTGTACACAACCCATGTGTACCAGACAGCCCTGATCCACAGCATTGTAATGTACGTGCAATTACAAAGGACAAGAATTTTGAGATGTTTCCCTGTACCGAAACCTGTTTACCTGAAATGCAATTATAATGGAGGCCTAAGGGCAGCTCATTATTCTAAAAAATGAAGTTTGGTGAATGGATGATACAGCCGGCTAACACTGACACCTCAAAGTAAACATGGTCCTGCTTCAAATGTGACCCCGTAGTTATTGTTACAGTGCTAGCGCTTTCGTTATAGACTTTATATTGGTGTGGTTTGTATATTTACGGACTAAATTTATCAGCTGCACATGGACAGCCATTGTAAGTGTTGAGAAACCATTTTCTCTCCTGATCTTGGTCCATAGTAATATGGGAGTGTTTCTTTAATCCTGGGATTTGAACTCACAACCATCTGGTCATGACTCTACATTATTTTACTGTATCTTCTAGTATTTTTAAGATAATCTCCAGGGGGTGTTTTTCTGATAAACCCAATGGATTAGCATTCAAATGATATACCCCAGCTGGCACAAAATACCCAGAATGCCCTGTGGCATGCCCTGTTTGATGTTTCAAATATATAAAGCCGTTGCACTGCATCGTGCTCTTTCATGGGCACACTGACTCAAGGGTGACTATGAATATTTAATGGACAGACTCCTGTGTGATAAAGACATATTGAGAACATCAACATTTTTAAAGAGACGTAGCAACAGTCTTGTGAGGTCCCTCAGACAGGATCTGCAGCAGAAGCAAGTTTCTGCAGCGGTGGCAGCATGTTCCACATCACCATGCATGTGTGTGTGTGTACGTGTATGTGGATATGTGTGTATGTGTGTGTGATTTGCATGCCAGTCTGGCCTCTTGATTAGCCGCCATCATCTGAAACAAGACATCAGCGATGCGAGGTGAGGCCCCGTGGGCGCCCGCGAGCTGCAGATCACAGCCATGCTAATGTGGGCACCGTGCCAGGTGTCACACGGTGGGTGACAGGTTCTCAGAGGGGGCGTGGGCGCCGATGGGGGGGTGTCACACACGGCGCGTTATCACCTCGTCCTTTGTTCTCTATGCAAATCTACCTTAGCGTAGCGTCCTCCACTGCTAGGAATGTGACACATCCTGGAAGCTGAGCTCCCAGAAGTGCATGGCATAAGGCTTACAAACACACACACACAAATTACTCTGGCTGGAAACGTCTCTCTCAGATCACTGAACCTGGATTGGTGCTGCTGTGGTGCTCGAGGTGTTAGAGCTAGCAACCATCTTAGCATCTCCTTTTCTCGAGACATGAGGCTTATAGACTTTCTCAGAGATAATTAAATATCAGCCACCCTCCTTTACCATCACACACATGCTAATCGCCTCAAAAAGGCTAAATATCCCCGATTTAAATGAGAGCTAAACCCTGAAACATTCTCTCCGAGGATGGCTTAATTGGCCTGCCTATTTTCGTAACACCAAACTCCATGAGGGTGGGGAACTTTAATGCCGGACCACCTCTAATACACACACGCACACACGCATCATTAATCAGACACACAAAGACACAATGTGACGGAAAGCGAGCTCCTCCTCAACGATTAGCGCCGTGAGTTGGGCTAGCATGAAAATGCTGCACAGCCTGGCATATCTTATAACAGCCATGACTCAACTTAACCATTTAACCTGTAATCTCTACATTATTTATGGAAGAGTGAGGGACGGTCGGAAACGAGGCCATTAGGCTCTCACTACCAACACCCTGAGAGCGGAGAAGGTGCTCTGCTAACTGCTAGTTGACCTCCACGGCCCACAGCTAGAGCTTTTTTTTTTAGCACGGACCACCGTAATTGCTGCAAATTGAATCACAGAGCGAGTGGCAATGATTCCTTAATGAGCACTTTTATTGGCTGGAGCAGCGCGGTGTGGCACAGCCCTGCCCGCTGCCATGCGGCGCGACCCAATGGGCCATGATCAGATGGAGATTTGTGATCCTGAGGTGGCTGATGGGTAATTTCACACCATCACACCACACAAGCTGCCGTTGCAAGACACGACTCTCTGATGGGTCATTAGCATATTTTAACTTATTCATGATGGGCTCCTCTCATTCTCTCTCTCTCTCTCTCCCTCCCTCTCAAGCTTGTTTTGAAAGTTGATGAAATTTGTCTTTGGTCGTCATTAGGCCTGCCTGTCTGTTAGCTGACACGCTCCTTTGGCAACATATGGCTCTTTCTGTAAGAAGTGATAAGATGCAAATTGCCAGAGCTTGAGCGCACATTTATGGCAGAGTCGAGGCGCACACTCATAAAGAGACCCACACACATACACACATTCAGCAAGTCCCTTTCCTCACACCCCCTCTCTATCACTCTCCCTGTCTGTCTCACTGCCATCTCCCACCTCTCTATTTAGAAAAATCCAGTTCGGCACTAAGCAGTCACTTGAGGAATGTGTGATCTTGACGAGGCGTCATTAGAACTCATGGGGGGACATCAATTACGTCCACTCCTGATCCACACTTCAGCTCCGGGCTGCGTTCCATGCACACTGAGAAGGGAAAGGAGCAGGCACGTTCATATTTTAGTATCAAACCACCCTCCCCCTCCTCTTCCCTTCCTGCTCCCTCCTGTCAACCATGTGTGTGAAGACCGGCCAAACCAAACACGGACATCAGGCCTCCACACTTCTCTCCTTGTCTCCAACAGAGCAGCACCAGTGGGACTCTGGCCATGCTATACAAGCCCCTGGCCATGGCCCCAATAACACCCTTTGGCCCCGGTCAGCCACAGAGACAACATCACACTCCGATTAGCACATAGCAACCACACACACACACACACACACCTCAGACAAAATAGAGCCACCATCTCTGTTTTATATGAAACAATTTCCCATTGACTATAAAGCTCTTAAAACTATAAAATCATTTAAAGCTCACCTTCACTGTCAAATGTTTATCATGTATTTGTCATTTTACATTCTTATTCCACACATGCCTTACTTTTATATATAATGTATGGACGCATATGTGATTATAATACAATTTTATGAGTCTGGGTAAAACTGATCACCGTCTCTCTTGCATTTACTACATGCTTATTCCCATATGGAAATAGCAAATGTGTGTATGTATGTGTGTGTGTCAGCACTGGAATTGAGCTGTATATTAAAGCCTGTCTGGCATTAGCATTAGCATAATGCGTTGAGGCCTTCAGGCTGTACCTGCCATCTGCATAAGGCTCCAGCCCTCAGGGAGTCTCAGGGAGACGCTCACATGCCAACCCTCCACCCTCAGGCCCTTGATCCTTACCCAGTCACGTACAGACACATCCCCTCCACTGAGGGTTTAGCGAACAGCAGGCACCGCGAGGCCACTGATAACCTGGCAGAGTATCAGCCGATTCGGCTCTCCCACTTACAGCGATGCAATTTTCATTTTGTCTCATAAAATGGCTGTCACCAGAGTGCGGTGAGATGCAGCTCACATGTTGCCTGTTTAATTTTTAAAGTGAAATGATCCATGAACCTCATCATAGAGAACTCTTCCCTTTGATTACACCCAAAGCCATTGCCGCGAACAAACAGATGCAGGAATGACATGAAAATCTATTAAAGCGTGTCATCAGAGCCTCTCCTAGGAGTGTGTTGCAGAGTTAAGCGCTAATATTTATGCATTCATTCACACCATGTACCCTTTGTGTTTTCCAGGGAAAGATGAGCCCTCTAGCTACATCTGCACCACATGCAAGCAGACCTTCACCAGCGCCTGGTTCCTGTTGCAGCATGCTCAGAACACGCATGGCATCCGTATCTACCTGGACAACCACCCTTCCAGCTGCTCTCTTACACCCCGTATGGCGTTGCCCCCTCCCCTGGGAGCAGATGCCCTGCCTCGCTCACCTCTTGCTAGTTTTCTGGGCGACAACGGCAATCCGTTCCACTTGCTCCGCATGGCAGCACCTCTTCTGCGTGAGCCGCAGCCTGCTGGATACATGGAGACACGCTTGCCATCTACACCACCATTCGTAAGCCCACCTCCACCACCGCGTCATCCCCTTGAGCGTCTGGGCCCAGAGGAGATGGGCATTCTCACCCAGCATCCCAGTGCCTTCGAGCGGGTGATGCGCCTAGCCCCAATGCCCATGGAACCACCATCCATGGATTTCTCCCGCCGCCTCCGTGAGTTGGCCAGCAACAACAACAACAATGGTGGGCCCACACCTCCCCTCTCACCCAACCGTGTGCCCCCTGTGCACAGGCTTCTCAGCCCCACGCTCTTTCAGCCTGGTGCCAAGCCACCACCATTCCTGGGAACACCAACACAGCCACTTCCAGCTGCTCCCAGGTCCAGCTCCTCACCAACCTTGGGTAAGCTCAAATCCTGTGAGTTCTGTGGAAAGACCTTTAAGTTTCAAAGCAATCTGATAGTACATCGGCGCAGTCACACTGGTGAGAGGCCTTATAAGTGCCACTTGTGTGATCATGCCTGCTCTCAGGCCAGCAAGCTGAAACGGCACATGAAGACCCATTTACAGAAGTCAGGTTCATTGAGTAGCTCGCCAGATCGGGGCAGGCGTGACTCTACAGGAGAGGAGCAAAAGAGCAGAGATGGTAGGGAAATACTGGACAATGATGATGAAGAGGAAGAAGATGAGGAGGAGGATGAGGAGGAGGAAGAGGAGATAGAAGAGCAACAGAATGGCAGTAGCAGACCTGCGTCTAATCTTAGTATGGACTCTGAACTCAGCAGAAGCCGGGAGAACGAGCCCCAATCTTTGATGACCGAGAAACCACTCTCCATTGACCGAGGGAAGGAAAGCCAATATAATGACATCGACAATCACCTGAGACTGCCTTTGGGCAACAGGCCTAGGAACGAGGCAGACATAGATTCATCAGCCAGAGAATCAGATGCACAGGGTCGACCCATGGTTAACGGCAGGGGCTGTGGACCTGAGGACTCCATGACGGGTTTGTTTCAGCAGAAGCCTGCCCCTATCTCTAGCCCCAACCTCTCTGGCTCCTCAGCCAAGAGAATCAAAATAGAGAAGGACATGGAGCTTCCATCCCTGCCCCTCATTTCTTCTGAAAATGTGTACTCTCAGCTACTGGCTGGCTACGCTGCTTCCCGCCACTACATCAGGGAGCCCTTTCTGGGCTTTGGCGACTCCCGGCAGTCACCTTTTGCCACATCCTCTGAGCATTCGTCATCAGAGACAGGCAGTCTTCGCTTCTCTACGCCCCCTGGGGAGCTGCTGGAAGGTGGAGTGTTGTCAGGACGTAGTGGCAGCAGCACACCACACCTCCAACTCCGAGGTCCAGGCCCCGGCAGGCCTCCTGGCTCTAAGGAGAGCCGGAGGAGTGACACATGCGAGTACTGTGGCAAGGTGTTCAAGAACTGCAGTAACCTAACAGTGCATCGGCGCAGCCACACAGGCGAGAGGCCGTACAAGTGCGACCTGTGCAGCTATGCTTGCGCACAGAGCAGCAAGCTCACGCGCCACATGAAGACCCATGGCCAGTTTGGCAAGGAGGTGTATCGCTGTGACATCTGCCACATGCCCTTCAGCGTCTACAGCACCCTGGAAAAACACATGAAGAAGTGGCATGGTGAACACTTGATGAGCAACGATGTCAAACTTGAGCAGGCGGATCGAGCCTAAGTTATGTGTTCTAAAGCACATGCTTCAGACAGTCTGATGAGTTTAGCTGGATAATCTTTTGAATAAATCTAATTAGAGTTTTTGGAATGATTTGGTGTGTTTTTGTTATTTTTTCTTTTGTTTTGTTTTGTGTTGTTTTTTTTTTCTTTTCTTTTCCTAGTGCCACCTGAGAAATACGAACGTTAGTAAATGTTTGTGGATGGATTTGAAAAAGCCCTGCTGGCATTCCCAGCAACCACCAGGAATTTGTCCATTATGAATCCATGGAGCCTTTCTACTGTGCAATAATTTCTGTATTTATTGGATCATTTCTTGATGATACATGGCATGTGCAGGTATATTATGGTATGTGCAGGGGTTTTAATGCATTCCTTTGTAACAATATTATTTTCAGACACCACTTTGACACATACTGAGATTGACGTGCTCCTCACTGTTTTGCCCGGCGATTCCCTTTTGAAAGGAAAAAAAGCACTGTCCTGTTAAATTTGAAGAAGTTGTACTCTAAAAAAAAAAAAAAAAAGGAAAAGAAAAGAAATCAGAGAGAGATTTTCTTGTGTACTACTGCTGGTTGCAGTCACACCAGGCATGGGTGATATATTAAAACATAAAGCACTGAATGTCAACTTGACAATAAATATTAAACTAATTCGAGAGATATGGAATACCAGGGACGTCTCAGGCAGCTGGATGACAGTTTGACTGTGTTTTAATGATGCCCTTTTGACCAGCATCCAGCTGAAAATATGTTCGAGATACGACTTTCATGATTTCAGCTGTCAAGCTTAAACAAAAAAAATTCTCCCCTACAACAATACACCCGTTTAGACGTTGTGGAATTTATCGTATTCTTCATGACGCTGGTAATGCGACATAGCCTGTATTTTTGTGATCCAAATGTTTTCATTACCACAAATAGTGAATCTAAATCTACCGCAAAGTTTAATAACGTACATGCTAATAGGTTTACCTTACCAATTTGCTTATTTTATGCGGAATGAAAAGAAATGTTTAGCTGATGACGACTGTAATATTTTATTACCATACTAGGGTCCAAAGTGTTAAAGACAATTTTAACAAAACCTCAGCCAGGACCGTTCATTTACCAAGTCTCGCAGTATTACAGATGTATTATTTACAAAAATCGTTTTTTAAAATTTGGTTTGTTATGGTAACACGCAAGTGTCCTGACCGGCTGCTTAATCTCCAGAGCATTGTAGAACGAACCAACGACGTCGGAGGCCTCCTCGCCTTCTATTTTTCGCACTTCACCATGTCATGGCTTTAACAAATGACCACTCTTCCCTCAAATCTTAGAAATCTCAGGCTGCTGCTTCTCTTAAGACTACAAGCAATTTATTTTTCAGTACTATTTTCATTCCAAATTAAGCTTATAATCAGCACTTAATAAAGACATGGAAAGACACCATAAGAAAAAATTCCAGCATTCCTTGCGTGATCTTTAAGCCTAGCTTACCACGTGGATCTCTGTATTCGTGTTTTGCGTAGCATAACTTAAAAACAAGGTAGCTTCAATGGCATTTAAAACCTATAAAGAATTCTTTAAGTTATTTGGACCCAGATGCACACGCTTGCGATTCACTCACGTCCAATCCGACGTGCACATAAGCGATTATGCCGTGTGTACACTTGTAAAAAGTCTCAAAGCAGAGGCGAAATATTTTTGCATTTAATGTGCGTACGCGTACTACCGGGCAGAATCTAATCTGATCGCACAAGCTTAACCACGCGGCTGGATCTTCACCAGCTCGGACGGAAAAAATGAGAGAAAAACAAAATGACACTCTGTCTTTAAAATAATGTTTACAGTGTTGAAGTACAAGGATAACGAATTCCTGTGTAAATGTGTTTGAAAAGAGAATAATCTCGTGTTCTTTCTATCATTTTCTTTTACATTGAATGCCATAGCAGGGTTGTTTGTTTGATTGTTTGTTAGTTTGTTTAATATTTATTGGTTTCGCAGGGTCCCCCCTCCATAAAAAAATTTCAATGGATATATTCGTATATGTTTCGTTCACTGTTAAAATACACAGTGTATTTGTATACCAGTGGCATTTTATGAAATGATGCAAAAAAAAAAAAAATCTTTATATTTTGCAGTCCATTATAAAATTGTGAGTCTATCTAAATGTTTTTTTTTTTGTTTGTTTGTTTTTTTTTTTTTGTCTCTATACCTGTTAATAATTTTGGTAAATCCATCCTTGTGAGGATGTAAAAAAAAAAAAAAAAAAAAGGGAAAATAAAAAGGAATGAAAATTCAACCTGTTTAATGGATCACTGTTTAATGTTAAGCATGTAACTGCCGGATGCTTTGATATATACAGTATACACACATACAGTATATATATACACAATATACTGGGCTGTTAAAAGGAGGGTGTCATTTTCCTTATGAAGAACGATTGTGAAATAAATAAATAAATTAAGTGTGGAGAAAAAAATAAATGCACAAGGCAATCAAAATTTCCAATGCAATTTACGTTTTAATACCAATGTACGTGAGTTACGTCACTTCTCCAGAGCGGTGCTTTTCCTGTATCGTTCCACAAACGTCTTCATTCCTTTGACAGAAGATTCTTTTCTTCTGCTCCTAAATCCAGATCTGGACTGCTTCCATAACGTCCTCGTCAGACATTAACCCGTGTCCGCGTAGCTCCTGCAGGTTTACCCGAGTCACGATAGTCGCATGGTGGTAGAGGGCTGTGAACGGGATGAGGAAGACTTTCTAACCGCAGCTATTGCATCGCCTCCCCCGATGAGGCCGCTGCGTGGGGCCGCGCGTCGGCATGAAGCAACTCTTCTTTTGCTGCGCATTTCAGGGCACATTGTAGCACAGGTTATTCATGGTATATTAATCCCAAACATCCCGGAAGAAGGACATTAAGGGTTTTTTTTGTTGTTGTTGTTCTTTACTGCAGAAGAGTGTATTGCACGAGTGCTGCATGATTCATCTCGTTGCTTCCACGTTCCCACTTAAAACATAAGTTTCAATTTAATTTATCACCGTTTGCAAATAAATAAATAAATAAACAGTGCCATAAATAGTGCACTGCACACATTCCTCCTCAGCAACCGGGTTTTTACGCCAGGCGTTTACGATCCAGGTTTCGATGGGCGACTGGTAAGTGCAGCTATTTAAAAGCTCCACTAAATCTCATTCAGGGTTTCATTTCCACCACACGAACCCACTGAGCCTCCAGACAGCAGTGCTGCTTACTGCATGACCTTTGACCCAAGGACCTCACTATTTTGTTTGAGCCCTTCCTTTACACTGCACCTGCGCGCCCTTCTCCGCAGAGAGAGATGCTCTGAACACAATGCCCCGTCTGACCCGTCCTGACCCCGTCAATGTCTCGCCATCCCTTCGTCCCTCGCGAGACAGGTGGGCTTTTGTATCCTTAACAATGTTGCGTGTAAGGGAAGGGAAACTATTTAAAAGCCCCTCGTTGCCTATTTACGCATGGCCAATTATGGCGCTTCGCTGCTGAATGAGGCTCTCATGACTTGCACACTAAGGTATCTTAGCCAGACCTTTTCTGAGAGACCTTCTGTATTTGTACCAACAAACAATTAAATCGTGGTCTCTGCAACTTCTTCCGAAACGTCTTCTGGTGCAAGATGTTGACGTGACTGTCTGCTCAAAGAGCTAGGCATGGATGTGGTTAGACTGACCCTGGACATCTGGGATGCATCTTCAGTCCTGAAACAGCCCATTCCCAGCAAGACTCTGAATAAGATTAAAAGAGAGCAGATTCCCAAAGTCTCTCTCATGGCACCATGTTCCCTTGAGGTCTCACCATTTTCCCATTCTAATTACGCGACTCAGCCACACCGATGCATCGCTAGGCCGTTTTGACCACCGCTCCACACAGCGGAGTGTCATAGTTCACATCTGACATGTGATTTAAAGTCCCTTTTAAGCCTGGGTAATAGAAGGTCCCCGTTTGTGCCGTGTGGCCGATGCCACGGGAAGAAAATGGGCCGTCATTTACTAGGCCGAAACGTCTAGAACGTGAATGGGTCACACACAAGGAGACTTTAGGAAATGACGGCTTTTGGTAAAGCCACAGCCTCGGAGAACAGGGTGTCAGCAGGGGCTGTGGTCGGGGCCTTGACCACACAGACTGGCCACAGGATCCTTTATTTCTTAAATAGGATTGCAGGGGCCAAATCCCACCGGGTCTCCGTGTCTGTGTGTCTATATCCAGCTAGCGATCTCCATTCCCTGACCAAGGCGAAAGGAAATGGCACCCAGCGAGCAGGCTTCACCCCCAAGGCAGAGGAGCAGACAACCAGAGCAAATCCGACCCATATGGACAGGGCTGGGAACGTGGACGGAGCACAGAGCAGTTTTGGAAAACCAAAACAAAACAAAACAAAAAAAAAAATGAACGGGCAGAGACGGAGAGGACGCGGTGTGGTCGACGTGGATCCTTTTTTTCCAAGGGGATCTGACCAAGAGGAACAAAGGCGTTGTGGTGCCACAGAACATATCTGTAAAGCAAAGGGAATGCACGCTCCCTGACTGAAGAGGACAAAGGAAAAGAAAAGTTCATTGTGCCTTTGTTACTGTACATCAATGAACACTCAAGCTCAAAATGCAACTTTAAAACCTTCCCTTCAGCAGCATTAATGAATTGTCAGAAGGTGTTGATTAATTTGTTCATTACTGCAGCACTGTCAGTAGCGCCACATGGATTATAATAAGAGATTTATATTCGCAAGTTACAGTTATTATACTAACTATTTACTGACACAGAAACTTGGCAGACACTCAATATAAACATGTTTAGAAATGTGTGTAATTATCGATGTGGAGAAATTTTCTGTCGTGTGTGTATTCTGCATTCAAGGAAGAAGACTCCAATGTCACCACCTTTTTTTTTTTTTTAGTCAGAGGAAAAAAGTCTCCCACCACAGGAAAGTCAAGACGGAGAGCTTCGCGGTTTCTCTATAACATAACGAGCTGCCTTGTTTTTTTGTTTTTGTCTTATGAACTTCAAGCGAGGGAGAAAAAGAGAGGCTTGTCAGGGAACAACTATTTATAGCTACTATAACAATATGCGATACGTGTTCGCAAGAACTAACTTGTTTTGCAGCGAGTTAGTTCCTGGAAGTACCAGTTAGTTCAAGCGAAGTTATACAACATGAAATGTTGTATCAAATGAAAAATGAGGTATTAAGTATGTTGTGAAAAGGGGAAAAAAAAAAAAAAAAAATATAATATATATATATATATATATATATATATATATATATATATGATAAGAATGTGGAGTATGATGTGCACGAGCTGAAATATAATCTGGGGCCACATCATTGCCCCGTCCCCAAGCCACATCATACTATCCAATCATTTGGGACAAAAACAACTGTTGTCATTACTTTACTTAATAGTTCGATTAAAATAAAATAAAAATATATAAAAGAACAGCTTATGAGCAAAAAAGAAACACATTTGCCAAATACAGTTTCAGGCGCTTTTATGTTTTAGTGTCCGGAACTTTTTTTGAATTCAAATTTTTCAACGATCTCAACTGTCATTCAGATGAAACTCGGCCGATTTAGATTTCACATGGAAAGACATCAACCTGAAGGAAGTGTTTTTATTCTAAAATGCCAAATTGTTAAGCTATTGCAACATGAATTTGACATGGTTACGGACACTACAGATTTTCCTTTTTAAGCTTTTAACCAAGAAACTATGTAAGCAACCATTTTTACAGGTCATATGCTGCTAAAGGTTTACACCAATTTTAGTATCAATACTCATAAAGAATAATTATGAATAATATATGAATAATTAGCATTTTAAATGATTACTGTTTGAAGTGAGACATTTTCGGGGCACATATAAAATCATCTCTGCAAAACGGCTGAAGTTAGCGACTTTTTAGTGAAGCAAGATTGGTCACTTCCATGCTGCATAAACTTCAGAATAAACTTTCTTTCACAAATTCACTGTATAATATGTATAACATAAATAAATAAATAAATAAATAAATAAATAAATAAATCAGCACCAGTACTGTGTATTGGCCATTAATGTACAGTGGTTTCAAGCGACTGTATGAAGATTTGTGGAATCGTTTCTTTGAAAAGATTTTGGGCCAGATGTCTGAAACTTCCGAGCAATATTAGGTCTTGGTGGATGAGCTAAAGGGAAATGTATGCACATTGGATTTTTTTTCTGAACCACTCCGCCTTCTCAGATCAAAACTCGGTGCAGTTTCTGTGATAAAGCAAATGTAAAAAAAAAAAAAAAAAAAAAACAACAACAAAAGAATATAACGAATATGCAGCCAGAATGTGAATAATTACCTCTAGTATCTCCAAGCTGGAGTCATTTGGCTTCTTAAAGCCAGACCTCCCTGAAGCAGATGTAAAATTAGGACTCTTTCTGAGCCGCCAGGGCTGTTACCTCGAGGGGGTCGCTGTAATTGTTGATATTGGACTCTGCTCTTGTCCCAGAGAAATATTAAATCTTCTCATTTGATTTCGAAGCGTAATTATGTCGTAAAAAGTAAACTGGCTGCGAGACGGCGGGCCCCGCCAGTCGAATTTGCTTTCATCAAGTACGGACTGGCTTAATTACAGAGCACATCACCGTCCGTCTTTTCACTGCGCAGCCACACTTAGCCGCTTGTCTCTCCGAGTCATCGCTCTCTCATGTCCACAGCTGATCACAAAGTGACTGAGGCGGTTTGACACTTGATCACGCACACGCACACACACACACACACACACACAGCGAGAACCTTCAAGTTGCCACTTTCCCACTTATTAGGTAGTGTACTCAGTGTTGGGTTACAGATCCAACAAACACTGCGTCTAACCAGAGCATGAGAAAGAAGAGCTCGCATAAATCAAGACAAACGATGAAATGCGAGGCGCAGAATTCGACTTTAATCTGTTTAACACGTTAGCGGCGTATGTCAGTCATCTACTCTAATCTCTAAAAATAATCGATGTCTATAACGCGCTGAGAATATCTATCATATCAGCCACATGTACACTGATTTAACAGATTTATTAACGAAATGTGCTCATGAAGTGTGTTAGGGTTTTCTTTCAGATGGATTCATCTTCACAACCCTGATAACATGACCTTAGTGCAACATACAATACACAGACAGACAGACAGACAGACAAAGAAAGATACGTAAACAGGCACATGAAAAGAAAGCGATAGATAAACAGAAAGGCAGACAGACAAACAGGTAGAAAAAAGATATGTAGACATACAGGCAGACAGGCAGACAGACAGACAGACAGGCAGACAGACAGACAGGCAGACAGACAGACAGACAGGCAGACAGGCAGACAGACAGACAGACAGGCAGACAGACAGACAGGCAGACAGGCAGACAGACAGACAGACAGGCAGACAGACAGACAGGCAGACAGACAGACAGACAGACAGATAGATAGATAGATAGATAGATAGATAGATAGATAGATAGATAGATAGATAGATAGAATTCAATTAAATTTAACCATGGTGATTGTCTCAAAGCAGCTTTACAGAATAAAAAAAGGAAAGTTGTTTAAAAAGTTTAGAGAAAATATTTATGAATATCTATAAGTTATAATTATCAGTTTGTCAAATAGATAGATAGATAGATAGATAGATAGATGAGCACGAGTGGTGTCCTTATTAGCGGATAACTAGCTCCTCTGGCTCGTATATCTGCACGTTTATGGGGAGCATCGTCTCGAGAAATGTTTGCTCAGCACTGGGCTTGTTACAGTGATAAGTGAAGACAGAGCTTCTCTCCCTCAAACGCTCCATCAGGATGACACACACTCCTGGCAGCGGTTTATACACACCAACTCGGCGGAGCTCTGCACTGTGTGGGGAGAAAGAAAGAAAGAAAGAAAGAAAGAAAGAAAGAAAGAAAGAAAAAAAACTTCATCACTCAGCGTAGACGAGTTAACGTCCATGCAGATTATCTGTTTCATCAGTTCGTTCTGTTTGCATCACGTTCGAGCGACGTCAAAATGAGTGAACATCGCACTCAAGACCTCCGTGTTACAGACTGGAAAAAGTCTTGGCAATGTGCCTGAGCAAACTGAGGAGTGTGTGCGTGTGTGTTTTATATCTTGGTCGGGTCAAATATGCCATCAAGGGCTAGAATGAACTGCTGGAACAACATGTTCGGCATTGTGGGGACCTTTGACTATGTACGTCACCGTGTAAACTGCATTTGTTTTGTGTATATATGTTTGTTTGTTTTAGAAAGTTAAGCTTTTATGTTATTCTATTTTCCTTATTTAAAAAAAAAAAAAAAACTTACCAAAAATTGTCTTTTTACTTCCTGAGGTTGAGGATAGGGTTAGATTTAGGTATAAAGATAGCATTAGATAGCTGCATCGATGTATTTTTGTTCAGTAGAAGGTCCTCACAAGGATGGTACGACAAATGTGTGTGTGTGTGTGTGTGTGTGTGTGTGTGTGTGCGCACATGTTTGCGTGTGTATGTGTGTGTTTTATATTTTGGTGGAGTCAAATGTGTCATCAAAGGCTAGAATGTCTGCTAAAACAATTGTGTGTGCTGGTCCTCACAATGTAAACTGTACTTGTTTTGTGTGTGTTTGTTTGCTTTTCACAAAGTTAAGCTTTTCTTTTTTCTATATACTGTATATATTTTTTTGTTATTATAAAAAAAAATGCCTATTTACTTCCTGAGCTTATGGTTAGATTTAGGTAGCGTATAAGTATAGCAGTAGGTCGCTGTATTTATATATTTTTTCAGTAAAAAGTCCTCACAATGATGGTATGACAAAAGTGTGTCTCCATATTAGAGAGATGTGAACTAGGTTACATCTCTATGATACATAATGATGAATTCAGAGGCCCCTGGACTTTCACCTATTTTTTGGAAAGGTTCAACTTTCATTTCGAGTGAATTTGTTAGATGAGTTAGACGGAAGCTAAAGGATTTTTTCAATGACTCATACAAAGAGTTGAGACTTGCCTTTCTTTGTCTGTTGCGGTGACCTTGGTGGCTTTGGGGCGGAGGAACAGGTCACCGTCATGGACATTCAGATTTCAAAACTGCACCCTTTCCCCCCCCCTAAGCTTACGGGCATTGAAGCTCAGCACGCTGATCCGGTCAGATAATGTTCTGTTATGGAAGTGTACCATATTGATCGTGTTGACCCGTGTTGAGTTTTTAAAGCACGTCTGGCTGGTAGCTTTCAAAAATCACATACTTTTAGGATGGACCTCAACCATGACTCGAGCTCAGCGGGTGAGTTTTGTCATACAGTCGCCTTTCCGTCCAGTCATTCTGCATGATGTGTTTTTAGTGATTCATTAAATCTCAAAACTATTCCCGCTTAATAATTAGATTTTCATAAGCTGCAAATTTCCTTCCTCAGGTAAATGACATTGCGTTTTGGGGAGGTTCTTTAGACATACAATTAACTAACAGCAATTGAAGGCATTTTCTGACACTATAGAGGAGTTCCATTCTTGAATCAGAAGGTGTTGATTAATTAACACAATTGCGCTTTGAATAATCTAATATACAGTACTGTGCAAAAGTCTTAGGCGCCATATTATTAGTTTATTAGACGCCATTCTTTTAATGCTTTTAAAAGCAATTGCATATGGCTTTTGTTGGATGTTCCCAAAACGTTTGCACAGTACTGTAAGTAAAACAACTGATAGGTTTTACTGAGCATGCTGGAGAATATGAGTTCTTTTGGTAACGCCGTCACACTCGCTCCTTTCTAATTCCGTGCAAAACCCAGAAGTCTACTCACTCATTCACTCATCATCTACACCGCTTAATCCTGTATTCAGGGACACGGGGGGCCTGGAGCCTATCCCAGGAGACTTAGGGCACATGGCAGGGTACACCCTGGACAGGGTGCCAATCCATCGCAGGGCACAGACACACACACATACACACACTACGGGCAATTTGGGAACGCCAATTAGCCTAACCTACATGTCTTTGGACTGTGGGAGGAAACCGGAGTACCCAGAGGAAACCCACCAAGCACGGGGAGAACATGCGAACTCCATGCACACAGAGACGGGAATCGAGCCTGGCCGGACCCTGGCGGTGCAAGGCGACAGTGCTAACCACTACACCGCCGTGCCGCCCCAGAAGTCTACGTTTAAAATAAAAAAAATCCCATCTGAAAACTGGTCTGTCATGTAATATGTCTCTTTCTTTACAGGCATGCGAATATTCTTCTGTGATGTTATGTATTCATTAATTTTAGTGTATCTTTGTAGGGAATGGTCTTGTACATGATAATGCAGATATAATAAACGTACATAACAAAATTTGTACTACAGGTATCATGGCGCTTTTGCACAGTACTGTATATGGATAGCAATATAATATTTAAAAAAAGAAAATATGTCGATCAGGGAGTTAACATATCCATCACCCAGTCTTTCATTATTTTCCTATAATAGGATGCCTTTATGTCTTTTACCTCTAACTTATTCATCTAGAAATTGTATTTTGTGAATATGCATTAAAATGTAAGTGGAAAAAAAAAAAAAAACCCCACCATTGCTGATACGTTACATCGTTAAGACAATGAAATGCATCGTTCCAATGTCGGCTAGATTTACATTTTCCTCTCATGGAGTATTTTAAGAATTTCGGATGCTAAATTGTTACTCCTCCTGAGCAGTCTGTCTTCTCATTGACCCCTTTTAAATGGTCTGAAAGAGAAAATAGTTCTTCTTTTCTGCATTCCTCTATTCCGAAAATCCAATTAATCACTTGTGTTTGTTGCCATGTCTTCTGGACCGGGGCAATTTCCTGACACTCGAGGTCTCTTTCCTGAGACTCATTAGCTTGGTATTATGTAGCTTGATATTTTTCCTCCCGTGAAGCCTTCATCTGGGCTGCGGTGTTTGGTCGTGGACCACCAGCTGGAGCCACTTATCCTCCCCCGGTTCAGATGTCCTGCGTCCAAGGGAATCGGCGTCATTAGCCTGATTTAACGTGATCACTTTGCTCAGGTTGTTTGAATGATCCCATCATCGCGAATTAAGCTTCTCTATAGCACATGGAGGCTGTAGTTTACATAAACCCGTGACAGTGTGCTGCTTGGCAGAAACTGCCCGCGCTGTTTAGGGCTTCGGCACCCTCCAGGTAACGGCGCGCCGGCCAAGTGTGATCACTCAGGCAATTTGAATGATTTTCAACGGGCGCCCGGAAAGTAGCATGGGGGATAAAGACAAGCACGACCACGAGCAATGCACACACACACACACACACACACACACACACCAACCAAACACGGGCGCTGAAATTTGCATGGTGCTCAGTAATACATTAGTGAACATCACTTGGCAATCTGTTCATACCAGCTTAATTGGATTTTAATACCGCCTCTGATCTTGTTTTCTAATTAATGGCGGTGGCTGGCAACCAAGCAGAACCGTGCACTGAACTACACCTTTGATCCTGGCCATATGGAGCTCCTCCAAGCATGGCTGCGATGGAGAAATCCGTCACCTCAGCGCTGGGTGTAAAGGTGCAGAGGCGAGATGTGGGGGGGGGGGGGTATGGGGAGGGGGGGTGGTGTTGGTTTGTGAGCATGGCACAAACTGCAGCCTCCCTGGTGCCATCCCTATTGATGAATTTCCCTCACGATCGGTTGTGATCACAGATAAATAAAACATGAGCCAGTGAACTGATGCAAATAAGCCCTTGCATGCTTTAGGGAAATGTCAATTGCTTCTCCAATCTGTTCCCCCCCCCCCCCCCACACACACACACCCACCCCCCCATGGCCTTTTTGATGAGCGCCGACTAAAAAAATGTTCCATTCTTCCTACTGGCAAGGTAAGAGCTGCATTTCTACATTTCGCTCTTTGTTTAGTAATTGAATGGCGTTTGATAAAGGGGCTGAGAAAAACAAACGATATACAGTCCATACGTGCGCGTTATATGGCGCTCTAGGACGTTCGTTTTGATTTCAGAGACGCGAGGAATGCTAGGAAACGACTTTGACGCAGCGAATGGCCTTCCAGTGAACGAGCTATTGAAGTGCATCTACATGGCCTCATTCACGCCATGCATGGCCCCATACGAAGGCTTGCTATTGAAAAGGTGTTTGCCCTTCACGAGATAATTAATTTAAATAATGTTCATTACCTTTAAGCTGAATGTCTAATATCCACTTGCTTTTCTCTCTGTGCTCCAGTATAACGATGACAGGCAGGCTGATGACTGAAATCAATTAACTCTAGAGGAAAGTCAAGTGTGGATATTCAGAGAAGGTCTCTGTCTCATTTGAGAGTTCAAGTGCACATCAAAGAGCGCGGAATAATAATAATAATCATCATCATTTTAAAAAAATGTCTATATGCTCAAGGGCCTCCACGTATGTGATTCTTCTGAATGCGAGCGTGAATGTTGTTTTCGTCAAAAGTTATTCCGCTTTGTGTTCAACTTCAATGTCAGAATGTCTCTCTTCTATCAAGGAGGGGATTAATGAATAACAAGGAGCTGCCAGGTGAATACAGTACTGAACATCACTCTGTGTAAGACATGAAAGACATCAAGACACCATGAGGCGATCGTTGATCATGAACCTTTTACATAAGTAGTGTGATAAAGGACTGTAGCACGATTCTTCTTCTTCTTCTTATCACTAGATAAATGCACAGATTTATTTTGTAATGCTGTTAACCGAGGCAAAAAATATACATCAAGATCGTTTATTAAATACTTTTATTTATTTATTTATTTATTACAAATAAATAATGAACTAATTTGTTCGTGAATTTATTCATAGGTGCAAACCTTATCGTGAGTGTCGAACACAAGGCACCATGCACACACACTCACTCACTCACTCTCACTCACACTCACACACACACACACACACACACACACACACACGTTCACACTTAGGGGCAAATTGAGAGTAGATAGTTCACCTACTGATATAGAAATCCCTACACTCATTGTGAGAACACAGGAAGTAACCTGCGTTCCCCTGAGGGGTCAGGGGTAGCTCAGTGGTTAAGGCATTGGACTACAGTTTGGAAGGTGCCAGGTTCAAGTCCCACTATCACCACGTTGTCCCTGTTGGGCCCTTGAGCAAGGCCCTTAACTCCAACTGCTCAGATGTATAATGAGATAAAAAATAAATAAATAAGTAAGTCACTCTGGATAAGGACGTCTGCCACCACCACAACACCTTTAATAATAAGCTGACACAACAGAAGAGCTACAGTACTGCACAAAAATCCTGAGCCCCCTCTCATTTCTTCATATTATAAGAAATTACATTAAATAAATGGTAAAAAAAAATTTTAAACTAAATTTTTTTTTAAAAAAGCTACTGCTTGTTTGGCAGCGACCTCATTTCCCCTCTCGTCTGTTCCAATCCCCCAGCATTCAGCATCACCAGGATACTAATCACTGGTCTGATCATCTGTCACCTGCACCTGTTTTTCCCTGCTTCCTGCCTTAAGTTAGATTTTTATATGCTTGAATGATTCAAAAAAACAAACAAACAAACAAAAAAGCATTTCTCTTTTTTTTTTTTTTTTTTTTTGGAGAACTATTCATCGAAACTACATTAACAATTATTTCGCTCCCTGAAAGCAAAATATGAAGGAATAAGGGGTGGCTCAAGACTTTTGTACCCTCCTTATGCCGCTATGTATATGTACAGTATATGAATAAACGTTCCCTGAACTCTCGAAGTCTAGTAGAATGTTAATAGAAAAAGAAGGGGGAAAAAAAAAATCCATCTCTGTGCTTATAAGTTCCATACAGAACAGACTGACAGGGTTGTCATTTTTTCCCTTTCGCATACTGTATAAACCCTTGCAGAAAGCGATTACGTAAGATTCAGCATGTTAAGAGGAGATATTGGTTCACCAAGATGTATCAGAATGAGAATTGTGTTGACTGATATTGCTTGGTGCTACTGTACAGCTCTAGCTTATTTTGATGTGAGTAATGTTTGCACATAATGTAGCTAGCCAGCCTGATTAACTAGCTTGAAGCTCGCACATTTAGACATGAGTGGGACTTCAATATGGGTGTCTGTTTTTCATCTGCCTGAAGGATTTATTGAAAACATTTCCAACTTTTTGACAGTACAACCAATTCTTAGAGTTTTCACGGGAAAAAAAAAACACACACACACACACACAAAAAACCAGTGGTTAACAGCAGCAGCACAGACTTTATGATGATGTGATGTGATCACATGCTGAACTAATGTGTTCGAATTCGGTGTTTAAAAGGATTTTTACTTACAGTAGATGCTGCCTATTTATTGAAACTTGCATGTGTTATATTACAGTAAGAAGCCCAAGAGAAAGAAGTCAAAGATTGTTTTGTGGACAAAAACACAATGATCTTGCTTTGGCGCTTCGGAGTAGGTAGCTCAGTGGTTAAGACATTGGACTACGGTACAGAAGGTTGCAGGTTCACATCCCAGCACCACCCATTTGCCACTGTTGGGCCCTTGAGCAAGGCCCTTAACGTTCAACTGCTCGGATGTATAAAGAGATAAGAAATGTACAGTAAGTAGCCAGGGATAAGGGCGTCTTCCAAAAGTTAATCTTGCCTTTAGCTGTTTTTATTAAGGAATCAAGCTAAATGTGAAAGTTTAAGACTTTAACCAAACACAAAGATTGATAATTGAACTAAATGTGACATTAAGAAATGTAATTGAATGTGAGATTAAGACGTTTATCCAAGCACGATGTTAACAAATGCAAGATTAACCAAACGTTAAGGCTTGAGGAAACATGTTTAAATGCACACCTAGATGATTAGCGTCAAACAAGTGTTATCTAGTACCAAAAAACAAACAAACAATTAAACAAAAAAACAAACAAACAAACAAACAAAAAAACAACAACACTAGGGATTGAAATGTAAACAGACAGCGAGTTAAAATGGAATTTTAACATACGTACCATGTTGAGAAATTTGACTAATAAAATGTGTTAACAAATTTGACCAAACACAATTTGACTAAACATCCATGACAAGCCAAGCATTTGCATAATGTGTCGTTGTATTCAAGGGTATTATAAAGGACAAGGTTACCTAACCGTTTGCTTCAGGCCACTGGCAAACCCTCAATACGCCACCATTATTTAACAAAAAAAAAAAAAAAAAAAAAAGATCACTCAACACTATTCCCTCTGGCCACAGAGCAGTTTTAAAGTTAGTGTGATGAGCTTTGGGTTCATCTCCAAAGGTGTCAGTCAAGTTGGAAAAAGTAATAAAGAGCACCTGGCATAAGTCAGCTAAGATCGCATAATGATTCATTTTTTACTTCCTGTTTTGTTTTATGACTGTGGGTACGTGTGTGTGTGTGTGTGTGTGTCTGTGTGTGCGTGCGTGTGTGTGTGTGTGTGTGTGTGAATGTGTGCTGAAGGAAAAAAGGGTCGAAAGACAGAGAATACAAATTAATATAAATTAATGGCCATAGATCATCTCCTCAATGACCAAGTACACGAGCTGAAAATTGAAGCATATTTAAATAATTGAGCGAGATTGCTAAGGGCAAGGTGTTTTTCAGGTTTCCTTGATAATACCTTTAAGAGCTGTGCCATGATGACTGGCGAGCTTCTAAAGCAACCTGTGTATTTCTCTTCAGGGCAGTTACTTATGGGAAAGTTTTAATCAGGGTTCGATTTTTTTTGCTGACGTGCCACATGCCACATGAATTTGCACTGATTTGGTGCTGGAAATGAGCTCAGCGTTCAATCCAGAGAACACGTAATTAGCTGATATGAGTCAGGTATGTTACAGCGGTAGAACCACAAAGCTTTTCGGGGCACAGGGTGGCAATGACTGGAATAAAGAACCACAGATTAGCATAACATTTTGCCCAAACCAACCAGGGAGGTCTGTTCTGACCGTCTGATCATCGCGCGAAATATTTGTAGACGTATCAAATCATCCAGATGTCTTTGCGCTGTATATCGCTGAGTCATGACGCCCACCAATTTCATCTCATTCGAAAATTTGGGATGTTGACCACTTTTTTTGGTGACAATATTTAACTTACGTTTTTTTGTGTCACACAGTCGCTCACTCATCATCTATACCGCTTACGGCACATGGCAGGGTACACCCTGGACGCCAAATCGGGAACGCCAATTACATGTCTTTGGACTGTGGGAGGAATCCCACAGGGAGGACATGCAAACTCCATGCACATAGAGACGGGAATCGAGCCTGGCCGGGGATCGAACCCGCACCCTGGCGGTGCAAGGCGACAGTGCTAACCACTACACCACCGTGCCGCCTGCGTCACAGAACTATTTTCTTCATTATTACTCACTCTCACTCATGTTTCTATACCACTTATCATGTACAGGGTCATGGGAGGCCACTGCAGCGCACACAAGCAACATGGGGAATTCGGAAATGACAAATAGCGGGGCTAAAGAAAACACAAACAAAGATCTGCAGGGGGAATCGAAACCCTCAACCCTGGACGTGCAACACGACAGCGCTAACCACTACGCCACCATGTGACTATATTATTAGTAGTCGGAAATCCATGACGCCGATTTTGAAGCTTGTCTCAAAATAGGTTTGATAAGACACGATAGGAGGTAACCAATTTTGTGGGTCATGACTGGACTGTGGAGCTTTTACCAGTCCATGGAAAGCTAGCTAGAATGCATTCATTCATGTATCATCAGTAAATGAACATTTGGATACCAATACGGAGCCATTTCCAGGGACACCGGACACTAGATGCACAGATTGTACCTCCTGAATTTAATGAATTTAATACATTTTTATTACTTTCCTATTAATAAATCATTTTCTATCTACAGTGACTTCACTATTAAACTGTGAGACTCCGACCAATAGAAGACGCATCACTGTCACGTTGAACACCGAGGAAACACGGTGGCGTGAGAATTAAACAGTCAAATTAAAAATGGTTTATTCTCACTGGGAATTACTCGATATGGAAGCGTTCTCATCGCTGCTGGTATACAATCCCCGTAAATATGAAAGAGCAGACGAATCTATTTGGATGTCTAAGTTTTATTCATGATCGTCCTAGAAATGAGCTTCACTGGAAACACAGGGCTTCCATCACAGACTGCGATATTTCACAGAACGATGAGATCATGTTCACAAGTTGTTATTGCCCGAGCATAAAGGGAATATATGCGAGCTGTGTAATAGCAAATTAAGCTCGTTGCGAATGCTCAGTCTGACTGCACATAACAATGATCTTCAGCAGGAAATGAGCAGAAAAGTGCACTCTTTATCAACTTTTTTTTTTTTTTGGAAGTGTGACATTTGCCAGCCAAGTTTGCTCTTTTAGTTTTCCGTTGAAGCTACGACATTAACATATTGTTATTGCAAATAAGGCTCAAACGTATACAATGCAGCTCAAAATACAGTACAGTACTTTCCAATATTATGTCAATGTTATGGAAAAACATCTAAAACAGTCCTGAAAACAGTAACATGGATAAATAATATGATCAATATTATTATCACGTTATCACCCACATATGGACGGGTTTCCTTTCGAGTCCAGTTCGAGTTAAGGTTTCTTCCTCATGTCGTCTCGGGGAGTTTTTCCTTTGCCAGCATCGCCTCAGGCTTGCTTAAGTGACAAACCTAAAAGCGTACACATTTTTCCAATTCATGTCCAGAATTCTTGCTCCGCTTCATGACGATGTTCACTGTTAACATAAATTGGAAATATTTATAATATTAGTGCAACAAACAAGCTGTTGTTTGTTTAATTGCTATGTACAAGCTAGTTTAATAGTTTTGACTGTCACATGAGTGTCAAAACACTTCATTTGGATAATTAGTGACATTCATAGAGTGAATATTTTGACTATCCAGCTATTGTCTTATCCTGTGTCAAGGGTTGCAGGGGGTCTGGAGCCTATCCCAGGAAACTAGGGGGGTACACCCTGAATGGGGTGCCAACCACTGCAGGGCACTAGCACACACACTCACGCACTACAGGCGATTTGGAAACACCAATCAGCCTGCATTGCATGTCTTTAGACTGTGAGGAAAAACCAGGAATACCTGGAAACATACGCAGGGAGAGAACATGCAAAGACCAGAGGTGAGATTTGAACCCTCAACCCTGGAGGTGTTAAACACCAAACATGTCTTTTGACTATACAGTACAAGGCAAAAAAAAAAATAAATCAATATTTTCTGATCGAGTTTCTACATTCTAGAATAGTACCGGTGATTTTAAAACTATGAAATAACACATCTGCAATGGATTGGCACCTTGTCCAGGGTGTATCCCATCTCGTGCCCAAAGTCTCCTGGGTTAGGATCCAGGCCCCCTCCCACGCCCAAATAAACGAATGAATGAAGTAACAGATATAGCATTAGGTAATTAAGTAACAACGAAATGACAACTGACTGTTCTTGTTAAGACACGAACGTCAGCTGTTCTGGAACAGTTCTTCCAAGAATCGTATTGTCTGAGGCAAAACCTGCAAAACCCATCAAGCACCATGAGGAAACTGGCTCTCATGAAGAGTCTCCCAGGAAAACCAGACCAAAACCTACCTCTGCTGCAGAAGCGAAGTTCATTTAAAGTTACCAGCCTCAGAAATCACCAATTAGCCTCAAACAGCACCTCGAATTGGAGCCGTTCTGAAGGCTTACAGAGCGTAAGGAGCAGAAACATCTCAATAAGTTCAAAGGAAATTATTGCATATTTCAAAAGCCTTCTGCATTGTTTTACAAAGTGTATAAATAAATAAAAATCAGAAGAGGACCATGGAATTAGAAGGTTTATCAAAACTTTTGACTGGTAGTTTAGTATCTCCTGAAAATATTACTAAATAAAGACAACTTTAGGCCACAGCCCCTACCAAAGTCTGTCGCGTGATACCAAAACATGATACAAAGGGAAAAAAAACTGATTCTGGTTCAAGATTGCTGCTAGCCCCATTTCAGATCTGCAAACCCTTTGCTTTTATTGATTTTAATAGATAACAGTGCACACGGGGTAGAAACCACATACCGTAAACAAGTCTGCTTGAGACACACTGTGCCATTTGCTTGGAGTTAACCCGTAACCCATTAGCTTCCTGTACTGTCTTGCTCTTGTGCAAAACTAAAAACTCAAGAAGCAAACCTCAGACACAAAGCATGTCTTGGCTAGATGGACCACACTTGTGGAAAATTCCACGTTTGACCGCACTATGATAAATGATGATTCCGTAGCTCTCTTAATACCTTCGGTGTACTGTACATTGCTAACTGTATGCTGTAGATACATGTCGATCTTTGCTGCATGATTATCAGACCATTAAATGTTATTAAGTCATGTATTAACTCTGCTCCCCAGTCATCAGTTCAGCTTGGCTGAAAATAATATTCCTGAGAGTCTTTAGCTGAAGCTCTGCCCTGCCGTCCTTGTCCAAGCCTGCTGTGTGCACAGTGAGAAATCTCAGACTGTCTGTGGGAGTGCTGCCGTGAGTCACATGTCAGTTCGCTCCTTCATCAGTTTAGACGAGATTAACTTGTCAAACAACTGGTCCTTTGCCAGTCTGCTCTTTCCAAGCGGATCTGGGACTCTGATCCTTTCTTGGACTGATAGTTGAGGCTTAACAGAACGCAGGGCCAGCGAGAAGCACGGAATAAGCGGCTGTGGATTTAAGACCACTTTACCTGGATTCTGTGGTGCAGGATGGTGGGATTAGCTGCTTGGGTCTGGCGGCATAATAGTCTGTTTAGCTTAAGGTAAACAGTGTCGTTCTGTGTACACACACATACCCAACTCTGAGACTGCAAACAGGATTTCTTTTAAAAAGACTTTTGAAGTTTCTATAGTTAAGGGCCCTTACACATCAACTTGAATAATGGCCGTCGATCAAATGTGATGAAGTGCCTATGGTTGACCATTGGGTAGAGGATTTGGAGTGGGTTTCTATGTCAACGATATTGACCTGCCCATTTAGAAGTTTAAAGCTAAATGATATTATCCTATTACCACTGGGGGTTAATTGACTCATGACTTGTCAGTTATAGACCATTTAAATTCCAAGCAGGATATTTGGTAGCTAAGGGCATTGCCATGTGAAAGGCCTGGGCTCAATTCACTTAAAACCCCAAACCCCAGCCAGTAAAAGCAGTGCCGGTCCAAAGTCTAGATAAAAATGGAAGGGTTGCGTCGGGAAGGGCATCCGGCATAAAAGGTGGCGTAAAAAGTTGTGTGTGAGTCCACTGTTGCGGGACCATGTGGGACCTTGATGGGAGCAGGTGAAAGATCAATGACATATTTGCTATCTAAGCAAGGTTCCTTTGGCCATGTTCTAATACTACACACCCCTGGACTAAACATACACCTATAAGGAAACATACCTATAGGATTGTGGACACCTGATCATAACACTCACCCGTGCTTTCTGAACAGCCATTCCAGATGTAGACCCCCTTAGCTGTTATAAAAACCTCCACACTCCTTGTTGTGCATGCAAAAGTCATACAGTACCTACCTGTCCATGCATTAACACAACCAAGAATGTGAAATATGCCTGGTTCTAGACTTTGTTAATAGGTCCTGTGGGATCCAGATGCTCATGCAAAAGTCTGTAAAATACACAATAAGCCCAAAGGTTTATGGACACCTGACATACAGGTAAGAGGTGAGCCATCCACAAAGCCCTGTGGCCAAGGTGACTGGTTTTACATACTAGAAAAACTAGAACAATTAAAGCCCAGCCCTTATTTTAAACCTAACCTGTTAGATCATGCTGGTTTGATGTTACACAAGAACCTATGCTGCCGTACGTATGAATCTATAGAACTCTGAACAGGAGACCCAACGCTCTTGTTTCTCAGCCAGCTACCTGACGCCGTTCATCCTCTCAGCTCTAATTGGTAATTATTTTTCGAGGTTAATGCCTTTATTCAGGTTGTCACCATGTGGCAAGGAGTGAAGGATTATGAACCTCATGGGGGAAGCGGTATGAGATGAGACCCTGGCAGAGGCAGAACTGATCATTTTTGTGCAGGCAGAGACGGAGGACAGCTCATCTTTGATCCACTGGGGTCTTCGCAGGCCAGAGGGGTGACAGCTGCACTTTCTTTAGCCCCACATTTGAATTTGAATTCTATCTTATGATGCAGCTATGCGCCGACTTGGCAGGCCAGTGGGGTAATCTGTTCCGCGCAAAACGCAGAGCCTTTCTTCCTGTGTGCCCTCACAGAGATTTGAGTAATTAAAGTTAAATGGAATGCATTAGAAAAAAAAAAAAAACTCACTTGTACCGGTGGCTGTCTAGCGAGTGCCAAGCGTGAATAGTCAGGGCTGTCCTTCGCTCTCTAATCCCTCGTACTATTTCTGCCCCTGTGACTTTGGCTGCTGCGGCACTGGAAGCTCAGCTCTCTTCACAAGCCTTCTTTGCAAGCTGAAAAGTGGAACTTCTGAACTGGTGACAGTTATTTGGAATAAACATCTGTGTTGGTGTTGCTTTTTGGCCCTTTCTGTGGTACTCTGAGCGAGAGATTCAGGAACCTAAATGTTCTACATCGTGCATTAACTTGTTAATAGTTTTTACGGTGTTGCATCATTAAAGGAAAGCTCCACACTGAAATATATTAAATATCTTTCGAAGGAAATAATTGTGATGCGATTATTGAAGTGATTATGTTGCTAAGTTGTTGGATGATACAGTATTTTATCTATGTGAGAAGTTAGCAGTTACATGCAACACCATTCTTATAGATGGACATTGCTAGTGGAGCTTGTGCTGAGTGATGTTCATCCATCCATCCATCCATCCATCCATCCAACCATCCATCCATCCATCCATCCATCCATCCATCCATCCAATAAACTGAAAAATTAGTGAAGAACTGGGTATGTGACAATGGATTTCAGCTTCTGAATGGTTTCCAGCCATGGCCTGGGTCATCCCCAGAACTAACCATAATAGAAAACAGTTGCAGGCAGTAGCAGTCAAGAAACCATCTTCTATACATGATCTTCAGGAAGCAATCAGGCAGGCATGGATTGAGCAAGTGACACCAGAGTATCATAGATGTCTTTTGACTCTATGCCCAGCTGGATCCAGCAGACTTTTAAGAATAAAGTACTTTTGAACATTGATTGCTGCATGTATAACCATTTTGATGCATAAAGTAACAAATTCTTATTATTTCCAATGTCATTATTTTTGAAATTTGAGAATGTAATTAAAACATTGAATTTCACTTTTGTCTCAATACCTCTGGCCAGTGCTGTATACTACTTACTCTGTGTAAGGTATAAGATACTACGGGCAATTTGGACTAGAGGACTAAGGACTAGAGGAACCACTTATCCCCCCCCCCCCAAATTCTTGATGGAGACAGTGCTAACCATTGTTAAATGGATTAATATTGTTAAATGGATTAATATGGTTCCTTGTGTCCAGAGGTGACAGAAGAACACAATCTCAATACTCAATTTAAAGTGCAAATACGTGTCTAAGAATGTACTAGGCATATGCTGTAAAATGTACTTTATACATTAAAATGTACTCCAGAAAGAAACAGATTTTTCTGAATATCTGTCTGTCCGTGTTAATGGAGCAGCATTTTAAACACAATTAAAGTTGATGCTGTTTATAGTTGTAGTAGTAGTAAACAAGGCGTAAGATACTCAACCTTATACTGTATATTTGATTTTTGTTGTTGTTGTATTAATAAGTTGGACAGGGAGTTCTGCAGTACAGAACGACACGCAGAGATGTACAGTACATGGGCTCCGACCTGAAATCATAATATCACTGATTACATTAAAGCTGATCGGCTTATTTTTTAGCTTTAATCTTTTAACTATTTCTACAAACTCGTTTCCTGTAAAGGATGCTAGTTATGAAGAAATAAATGTACAATTCATTTGATTTGTTCAGATGTCTTACAAGTTCATGAAAAGATAAAAAAAAAAAGAGTTTAAGTTGAGTTATAATTTAATCATTATTTTTCTGGTTATTTAGACATGGTCGAACAAAGAACCTTACGTCTACTGTAGGATGTTGAATAACGTTCAGTATTGATGGGTTTTATAGATAAAGAAGAGAGAACCATACAACACTGCAAGTAGCCACTCTGCCGTGCTTGTGGTTTTATTTCAAGGCAGCTGTGGTTCCAAATGCTAACAAAGAATTAGTTGATTATCTTTCTTTAAAAAATAAATAAATAAAGGTTTCACCTTCTAATAGTCAATGCTGTAGTGGTTGTGCAGTTTGCCCTGAAATAATATATTTTTTAAAATCAACAAGAAATGTTTTTTATTTTATTTTTTAAAAACTTTTTTAATGAAAAAAAAAATGTTTTAACACAGATTAATAAGTTACTGAAGCTAATGAAATTGCCGCCCTAGACATGATGCCATGACATTAATTAAAAAAGTGGCGGGCAGCATCGTTTCTTAACTAGTTCCTCTCATCGCCACCCTGTATTTTGTCAGTAATCTATGCAATTAAAGGTGGGCATACTGCAAGCATACAGAAACAATATGGTTCTTAAGACTTCACAAGCTTGTTGTAAAATATAAATAAACACATGAGTTTCCAACTCTATTGCTCAGTATGTTAGCTAAACAGCTTCTAATCTTACCTTAACAAGTGTTCCATACGAGATGCTTGAAAAAGGACCAAATTGGGCGGGGAACCGTCGATCATTTTGCTGCATTAACCAATCTACCCGTCATTTAATCTATGTTTATTTTAGAAAATCAATGCACTTTCGTGTTATCATACAGGTAAAAGTACAGGTTTTTCATCAAACAATGTAGTGAGTGAAAGTAAAAAGTATCGCATATGGAATATAATAAACTACAGTACTCAAGTAAGGTACAGATACTGTAAACAAAATAAATACTAAAAATACAGTAATGAAATGTTTGTACTTTGTTACTTGCCACCTGTTTTTGTGACATAACTGACATCCGGCTGTGAATGACTCCTGACCATGTTCTTGTTTGTTAGTAAACATGTTTATTAACAAACATTAACATACAGGTGTATCAACCACAATTATTACTGAATTATCACAGTCTGCTACAATGCTAGGTTAGCATGTACTGTCTGGTTTGTTTTCGATTGCTGATTAACAAACATAAAAAAAAAATATATATATATATATATATGAAAAACACCAGGAAAGCGATTGAAGGCTTTAAACACATTAGCCCCGCCCACATTGCATAGATGTTTATATCGGAAGGTTTATATTGCAAGTTCTACTGCGTAGTGCATGTTGTTTATGTGCACAGATTTAGTTCCTGTGAATGTAAACAATCATATCAGAAGTAACCGCATTCTTACTATACTACGTCAATGCAGGGAACAAATGAACAAACTGGAAATTCATACATTCAGGAGTAAAATAAGTAGGTTTCTCATGAATTAGTCTTTTTTAAACTTTCGATTTGGCAAAAAAAGAAAAAAAAAAAGAAAAAAAAAAAGACAAGTATTGCTGTGCTAGACAGTTTCATTAGTGTCACCGTTCGAAAAGTAAGAAGGTGGGGGAAGCTGAGAGACAAACACTTTTGCTTTGAGCTACGATACTTAAATGATAAAAGGGACAGCCCCAAAACATAAAGGAGTCCTAAACTGAGTCGAACAGTTCCTGTGTTGCATAAAAGACATTAAGTTGTGACTGACAGGTTGGTATACAGTACATTTAAAGCAGGAGGAAATGCTCGGTCTACATTCATGTCTCAAATTGTAGCACCTACAAAACAAAACAAAACAAAAAAAAAGTTCAAAAGGATAGCAGACGTTCTCAAGCCTTTAGGTTTCCAGGTTTCCAAGAGTTCAAATGAGAACCATATTAAAAACCATATTCATCGGGTCTATTGAAAATGTGTAAGTAGTGAACTGCACTAGAGCAGGAGCAGTTCATCCTGGACCAGTTTGTGATCAGTTCAAATCAAACCTCTCTATTATGAGTTCCATACCATAATATTCTCCAAGAGGCTTTTTTGTCTATGTTTATGGAATTACACAATGTACACTGATCAGCCATGGCATTATGACCACCCGCCTAGTACTGAGCAGGTACCCTTTAGCCACCAAAACACTGATGCACTGTGTGTTCTGAGATCTTTCTATCAAAACCAGCATCAACCTTTTCATCAATTTAGCTCTTTTATTGAATCAGACTACACACACCCCAATGTGCATCAGTGAGCCTTGGCGACCCTTGACCTTGTCGCCAGTTCAAATGGTATTCCTTCCTTGAATCACTTTTGTTATGTCCTGATATGGTATTTTGGTATGAACATCCTACAAGAGCTACAGTTTTGGAGTCGCTCTGATCCAGTCCACCAGCCATCACAATCTGGCCCTTGTCAAATTCACTCAAATCCTTATGCTTGCCCATTTTTCCTGCTTCCATCACATCAACTTTAGGGGAAAAAACCTTCACTTGCTGCCTAATATATCCCATCCACTCCCACTCCAGTGCAGCAAGTATCTACTGTTAGAAGGGTCCAATTAGAATGGTTAAAGGACTGGATCAAGACACGTCCAAAACTGCAGATCTTGTGGAATGTTCTCAGGCTGCAGTGGTCAGGACGTACAGTACCAAAAGTGATCCAAGGAAGGAAAACCAGTGAACTGGTGACAGGGTCATGGGTGGCCAAGGCTCATTGATTGGCCATGAGGAGCAAAGGCTGGCCCGTGCAGTACAGGGCTTCTTGGTGTCACTTTGAGCGTCTACCCAAGACCATTCAGCTGGAACCTTTGGTAGTGAATCAGTGGACAATACAACAGGTCCAGTTCAAAAAGGATTCGATCAAACGGATCAGATCATTGATAACAAACACCTTCTTAGCTAGATATCTTGATTATGATATACAAATCAAATCAAACCAAAATGTTGTACAATACTGGGCAAAAGTCTTGAGCCACCCATGATTTCTTCAGTATTTCCTTCCATAGAGCCAGACTTTATTGCATTTTTTATATAGTCTTGGGGAATAGTTCTCCAGGCTTCCTGAAGGACCTTTTTCGTCTTTCATTTTCAGTCCAGTCCCTGTACCTGACCAGTTTCAGAGGAAAGTTTCTTGTTTGTTAAGCCACACTGTGACCTATGAATTATTAAAGTATAAAATAGCATCTAAAGCCATGAACCAGTGGGAAATAGGTGCAGATGTTGACAGATGATCAGGTTGGAATGAGAGACGAGAGAGGAAATGAGGTTGCCGCTGAGGTTGTGACATAATTTTTAAATCGTATATTTAGTCACTTGTCACCGTAAAACACCTTTTCCCATTTCTTTCCTTTTATCCCCATCATTTAATTTACTTTAATATGAAGAAATGATGTGTGGCTCACGACTGCTGCACAGTACTGCAAGTCATTAGGCTCACAGGAAGTACAAGCCCACCTGAGAATGATGTTAAATTTCACATGGCAGAAGTCACACATCAAGCATGAGACACAGAAGTTATTTCGACTCATGTGAATTTATGTGAATTCACCAATTATGAGATCTCGGTTCTCATGCACGAGGTGACATATGGTAAAATTAAACTACGAACAAACATAGTTACGATCGTGAAATAAATTTGCATGTCACTCCGGAAAAAAAAAAACGTGTCTAATTGCACAGGTTTTTAAGAAGCAAACACTGGAGCGGAGTGCGGCAGCCAAGTTCTGGCTCATCCCTCATTTAAAAAAAAAAAAAAAAAAATCTGAGATCTTAGGTATAATACCCGTCGAATTGGATGTCGTTTTTTTTTTTTTTCCAGACGGATGAAGATGGAGACAGAGGATACAAAACGACCATTGTAATGGTCTTTGGCTGGATGTGTGATGATCTCCCTGCCACTTGGTAAAATGGGAAGAAGGTGAGGTCCAGGTTTACTCGGGCTCCCATCGCAGGCGCCATGAGACAGACTCCACATCAAAGTGTGCGTAAAAAAAAAACGAAACAAACAAACAAACAAACAAAAAAAAATACACTCCTGGGCAACCTGTTACGACACACACCTGAGACGACGAAAAAAGCAAATTGGTTACTCCTTAACCTACAAGTGCTCACCAAGGTAACCCTCTGATATGACTATGAAATAATTATAACCTGCAGTTCTCAGTGGGCATTACATCTGTATGTATATTTTCATTGACTTATGTGAAGACCTCCAAGGTCTGGACGAAAAAAGACGAAGAAAAAAAAAAAAAAACTACTTTAATAGCTACCTGTCAAGTGTAATTAAGTGTGTTTTTCCTTTTCTATGCTTTTCCCATAGCCTGCAGGGAGACGTTTCTCTTAGCCGTGTCTGCCTCAGCGCCTTTGCCACCCAAAGTTTGGAGACAGTTTTAATTGCAACACGACGACCACAAGAAAAGCCCAGAATCCCCATAAAAGCGCAGCAAAGCTGGCTGCAGGCCCGCGGAGGAGAACAAGACACACCGTAATTACAGGTAAGCGACCTCGCGTTTTCGCAGTCTGCTCTGGCTGAGTGAGAGAGTGCGAGCGATGTATTATATTTCATCATTTCGGATCTCATCACACCTTTGAGCGATCATGGTGCATCAGCACTTCCAGACCCGACTGTCCGGTCTTTCCTTTTCTTTCACATTGGTCTTTATAAACAAGATTTTTTATAAAAGTGGAAGAGATTCCAATTTCTTCAATTCCTTCTAAAAAAGATTTTAGTCTCAGACATAAATTAGCCTTGATTCCGCTAGTCCTGAAAAAAAAAAAATAAAATAAAAAAAGCAGCTTTCTGGACTAATCGTTCGATCCGGGTTTAAAACGTTAGCTTGGAAAATAACCAACTGTGATTCACTGATAACGTGATGTAGCTTAAAAGAAAAGGCGAGAGCACAGGGAGAACATGCAAACTCCATGCACACAGACTTGAGGCAGGAATCAAACATACTGCAGACTCTGGTGGTGTGAAGCGACGGTGCTAACCACTACACCAACGTGCTTACACACACACACACACACACACACACACACACGCATATGCATGCACGCACGCACTCCGGGACCACAACATCCTTTGATAGTACTCCTCTGTGTTCAGGCTTCAGCTTGTTAATAAGCGTCTAACGAGCACTGTTGAATCTTTTTTTCGGATGGTGTTCCAATACTTCTGGCCCTTGAGAATCTCAGAAAGCTGTAAGCGTTGATGAATTTTCCAGCCGATGGTTGACTCGGATGTTTCCGTTCCGTACTCTGCCGTTTACTCACAGGCTCGTAGCGATGAATCCGTGTCTCGTCACCAGTAATGATTCTCTTTAGGAATTCTCTTTCACCGTCCTCATGGTATCGGTCCAAATTCGTCCTTTAGCCTTACATACCATGTGTAAGCTCATTTTTATGTCTGTTGACATTTATACGAATGTCAAATCAGCACTTCCAGTTGGAGGCATAGTGGTTACAACTATGTCGCCTTGCACCTCCATGGACGAGGGTTTGATTCCCGCCTTGCGTCTGTGTGCATGGAGTTTGCCTGTTCTCCCGTGCTTGTGCTGGTTGGGTTTGCTCTGGGTACACTGGTTTCCTCCCAAAGTCCAAAAACATGCGGATTAGGCGAGTTAGCGTTTCCAAATTCCCCGTAGTGTGCATGAGTGTGTATGTGTGTCCTGCGATTGGTTGGCACCTGTCCAGGGTGTACCCTGCCTCATGACCTTAGTCTCCTGGGATAGGCTTCAGGCCCCTGCAACACCATATAGAGGATAATGTGGTATAGACGATGAGTGAGAGTTTCTGGTCGTTTTATACTGTATATCCAGCTGTACAAACAAGCAAAAATAAAAAAAATCTCTGCCTTTTGTCCTTTTTTCGACCAAGATTCAAACAAGTCGATCAGATTTCCCACCTATTGTGACCTCATATAAGAAGATACCCTTCAACCTTCCCTGGCTTGTTCCTCAGCTCTGCATTTACATAAACACTAAGATGGTGCATTAGGAGGCGGGATGAAATGATGGGAGTTTTAGGCATAAAAATATGTTAAGTGAAGGATATTTCAGCTGGAGTACTAACAGATATGTTTTGGGTGAACTGCTAAACCTGGGTAAACCAATTAGAGAAATATTCAAATAGGGGACGTTTAAACCTTAATTAAAAACTGATCTTTCCCTTCTGCTCCGTCTCCGTCTCCTGTCACTGGCCTTTTTCTCTTTAATTACTCATTTATCCTCTTCATCATTGTTTTTTTTTTTTCATTGTTCTCTTTTTTCTTGTTTGTGTGTGCTGCGGTTCAATGTCTTCTTTTCATACTACACATGCACTATGGCCTTTGTCTTTTGAAGAACAAAATATATATATATAAAAAAAAAAAAACATATTCTTGTCTGTTTTTGTTTATCAAGTTCAGGGTCGTGTTGCTTTTCCATTAACCACTGGAATAAATGTGAGACACAACACAAGAGTCCTATCCCTCATGGAACATCACACACAGCCTCACCGAAACTGGACAACTAAAGATCGAAAAAGAAAAAAAAAAGGCATGTTTGTATAATTTTTACGTACGTTTCTGGTTTGGGTGACGCCGTGCCCACTGTGGCCTCAGTTTCTTTTTCTTGGCTGAAAGTGCAGTATACGAATGCAATATTGTCTTCAGCTGTCGTACCCCATCGACCTCAAGAATTCTGCACGCTTTGTTTTCCGAGATGCTTTTCTGCTCGCCATGATGGTAAACAGTGGTTATCTGAGTTACTGTACACATCTGGTCACCTCAAGCATGCCTGCCCATTCTCATCTGGTTTCTCTTGTCAAGAAGACATTTCCAGTTGAATCGTTTTTTTTTTTAATTTTTTTTTTAATACTGTTGTATCCCAGGAAATCCTTAGTTTTATGAAATATTAAACATTTTATACCCCTAAAAATGTGACGTACCAACACTTCGTATGACACCACCATATGGTGCATGCTGAAAGCTCATAATTGTATGCATTCTTTACAAATGCAGTAAGTGTACCTCCAAAGGTCAATATGAAAATCCCTCGGGAGTCAACAGCTTGTCCGAGTCTGTTTTATATAAAAAGTGATTATATAGTTGGCTTTTTGCATCCATAGATGGAGTACTGCCTCAATTTCACCTCCTCCACTCATTGATTTCATTCTCCATTCTCCTTCCAAGTGGTTCAGCAAGTGGCCTGTCAGGACGCTCACCGCATAAAGCTGAAGACAGGAGTGACTGCATGCAGCTGGTGTTTATTAAAATATTGACTTTCATGAGACTGCCATTGTTTCTTTCTGTCATAGGCAGAGCACTTAAGGCGAGCATGTGCCATGATCAATGAGACAGAGAAAAGGCTGCTGTTAGCTCCTTGTCAGGATGGATGAAGCTCTTCAGTTGTCCATGTCCATTTCAATGTCTGGCCTTAGTAAGTCAAAACAACTGGACTTGAAGATTTCTTTCCCCACTCACAGCTCGTTCAGTCTAAACCACCGATCCTCGGGGACCGCCAGCGTATCACTTCGTTCTAACCCGACCCGCCCAGCTCAGGGCAAAAGCAAAAAATATAGGTTGTCATCGCTACTGTCTGGAGGGTATGGTAACTGCCACGTTAATTGTAAGTCTGGTAGCTTTGATTTGCTGATGTCTGGCATTTTATTTTTATCTTATTTGATATGATGGACACTTTTATCCAAAGCAAATTCAATCTGAAATAGAGGTCGAAGCACATAGTGAGGATTAGGGCCCAACCGTGGTTTGTTCCGTCATAGTCCTGGAATTTGAACTCGTACTCTGACTGATAGGGCTAAGCCCATCAAGATTGCCACTCCTTTTGGGGAAAGTAGCTAATGCATGCTCAAAAAGTCACCAGAGATCATTCATTCGCCAATGAGGTCATTGACTCATTTGCATATTAATTAAATTATAATTATATGCATTTCAAAATATACCAACATGAAGAGAGAGGAGTACAATTAGGACCCAACACAAGAGAAAATAAGAGATTACTACCTATTCATTAAGAAATAAGACATTTCTTGTAATGGAACCGTATGTTTCTCCAGTATGTGCACCCTAACAAAACAAGGTGTGTCCAAGTCAAAGCAGGAATCATGAAAGTAAAAACCTCTCTTTATTTCTCTATATAATCCCCTGTCACATTAATGCACTCATCCCAGTGTTTCCCTAGTGCTTAGATACCTTCAAGGTAGAAAGGTTTTTTCATTACACCGGCGTCAAGATCGGACTGCCTGCTTCATGTCTGAAACGCTGGCCTCCCAGGAACTCCTTTAATGGCTTAAACATGTGGAAATGGCTTGAGGTGAGGTCAGGCCGTCCTGGCTATAACTCCCAGCCGAGTTCCTGTAACGTGCAGGTGGGGTTGGTGAATGATTGTGTGTACGGTTCCCACAGACAGATGCGTCTCGTCCACAGGTTGGCGACAAATTGTGCGTTTAAGGATTTTCAAGAGTTCCACTCGCTGAGCAACCGCAGCGGGATTGCCGTGACCATCCCTCATATAGCTTGATTTTTATTTATTTATTTATTTGCTTGATTTATACTTAAAAATAAAGAAATAAATAAAATCACGAACAACTTTAAATGTCACCAAATATTTATACTGATATTGACAACACTGAAATATCAATTTCGTCCAAATATTATTTTGCAGATTTTATTATATGGTATAAGCAAATAGCTTTTTATTACCAAGATCTACTGTGTACTCTACTTTTGTGTGCAGTGCGGATAATGTCTTTACTGGGCCTTCACTGGCACGTCCATAAAACGTCAAATGCGTATTCACTGAGATGGCGCATGTGAGAGACAATTGAACATGGAAGTACAATGAAAGGGAAGGATTATTTTCCCAAACACAGATTTTTTTTTTTCCAATCTGGAGGTAAATCGACTAAATCCAATCAAGTTCAAATTACGCAAAGAAACAAATAAACGCCAGAAGAAAAGATTTGTGCGGTTTGAATGAAGTGAACGAGCCGGCTAAGAGTAAGCGCAGCATGCTCGCTGTTCAAGAAGACCCATAGTATAAGTGAAATAAATCTGTTTTTCGATGTTTTTTTTTTTTTACCTATTTATAATAGTTATAATAGTGGTTTCATGAGAGTAAATTATGCAGCCAAGTCCCCCTAACCCTAATGATCTATGCTGGACATGATGATGTGAGACAGCGCCGGAAGTGATCCCACACTTCCTCCCTTCCTCCATGGTACCGTCGGCCGTTATGTACTGATAGTGAAAACCGAATGAGACGACGCCAACTTTTTGTCATTGCCTTGTTTCCTCAAATCAAGAGTCCTCCCTCTCAGTAGGCACCACGAGAAGCCAAGAGCAGCGTGCTGAAACGTGTCCCTCGCTGCTTCTTTCACTGTCTGCATAATAACCATCGACGCAGGGATTCTCTCTAAGAAAGAGCGCCGCTCGTAAGTAGAGCAGCCAAGCTTCTCCGGAGACAGACAGAGACTCCAGCAGGAGAGGGGAAATCAAAAGTTAAATTATAAAAAGAAACAAAAACAGCAGAGGCTTGCTGGTTTAATGATAATTTCAGGAACTGTTCAAAAGGATGCTCGCACAATCACATAACAAGGGGCCGAGGAGGAAAGACAGAATTATTTAATTACCTCCTAGGAGTAATACATTTTACTTTTTTATTTTTTGTGTGCCCTACTTTAATGAAGATCTCATTCAAGTTATCATTTATTTATTTATTTATTTTCCAGTCTATTTGGTCAGGCATTGTTAGAAAGAATATGTAGAGAAAATAGGAGACTACTGTACATATGTAGGGCATAGTAGCAGATTATTTAGCATGAGGTTTAGGCACACATGGGTCAGTTATAGCAGTGGCAAGTGTCGAAAAATCACGGCCTAACTTTAAGCAGCCGCATTGAAGGTTTTTGCAGTATTTGGAATCGAAGCCAAAAAACGTCTCGAACGCAACCAAGCATGTCTAATGCATGTGCTGCATTTCAATTTTGGGCCAGAAATGGCCCAAGTGTAAGTTCTGCTCCATATCGTGCCTGAAATACGGTCTCATCAAGGCTGAGTTGTGGCTGTGTTCTGGCAGCCAGATCCGGATGAGTTCATAGCCGTCATTCCGAGGTGGTATGCGGGCCAGATGCAAATGGGAAACACGGGCCAGCACTGGGCCATCATTCATCTACTGGGCCATCATAACTGTGACTGACAGGATCATTTCAAAATGGTTTTTATAAGAGGTAATCATAAGTGCTTTGTCATTTTATTCATTTGTTCATCTTCAACAAAGGTTGCGGTAGACACAGATCCTATCCTGGGATAACCGTGTACTGTACGAGATGCTAATGCACCCTCAATGGGACGCCAGCCTCTCCTACTACACACGTTCACACCTAGAGGCAATGTCGAGTAGCCTCAGCAGGATGTGCATGTTTTTGGGATAATCGAGCAGGCACCGTGAGAACATGCAAAACTCCATCAAACCTTCTGAAACCGCGAGGTACCAATGCTACCCACAGTGCCACCATAATACCAACTCTGCTGCTTATTATCTACATGTAATAGATGAAGAAAAAAAAAAGTCTTTAGCACATGATAGAACTGACCATAAACGCAATATAAACCTGAAAATAATAATAACTCTTTACTGATCTGACTTAATCATAGGATCCGGTCTCTTCTCGGTTTCATATTGGATTCTTGAAGTGACATGTGATTGTGATGGATGCTCTAAGCTTTATGTAATTATTGTACGTAGTTATCGTTGTCAGAACTGAAGGTTTATATCACTTTCATCGCTGTGTCCACCTCTGTAGAGCTATGATTAATAGCCACGGTTCTGGGAACAAATTAAGAACGCCTCTGCGATGGAAAACTGTTCGGTTCATATAAACCTAAAGATGTCAGAACACAATATATAAACATGCGTAAATGATTCGGATCAATAACAATAATAATTCGGCTCTATCAGAGGACTCCCAAGAACTTTATTTTTTGTTTTCCCTAATGAGTACACTTGAATGTAATTATGGTTATTAAATAATGATGCCGTTCTTATGTAATATTTTTGACACATTCCTTTATTTAATCGATCGGGGTTACGCTGATTCTGGAACCTGTCCTGCAAGACATTCACACACTCCTGCACCCCTAGAAACAATTTAGAGTACACAATCTATTTGCCATATTTTGAAGGTAGAAGGAACCTGGAGAACGTGATGGAAACCCAGGGAGAACCTGTGGCAATCAAGAGGTCTGAATTCTCTGAATCAAGAACCCAGGAAGTGTGAGACAAAACCTGTTACTCACTGTACCCAAGAATATAAAATCCCATCCATCCATCCATCATCTACGTATGCGGCTTATTCCGATTCAGGGTTGTGGTGGTTGAGATGCCCAGACATTCATTTCTCCAGGAAATTCCAGTTAATTATATATTGCCTGACTTTTTAAAATGTAATAAATATTATATTAAAAATATCATATCAAACCAAATCTTTAATACAATTTATGTTGGGATAAATAGTAATATTCTATATGAAGTTTATATATTATACACACTATTTCTTATGGAAATCTTAATATTTTTATGCCAGTTGTAACATTTCAATAAATAAATCAAATTAATTCTGATATTGGACATAGATCCAAATATTAACTATTACCATATATATATATATATATATATATATATATATATATATATATATATATATATACACACACACACACACAGATATATGCTGATATACTGTACACTGACACTTTCAAGTGTATGCAATCCGTCCTGTCTTGCGAAGCAACCTTGAGCTGTTGATGGAGATGACAGAACATACCGCCGCTTCTCAGTGACCTTGCTGAGACGTAAACACACCAGCTGGCCTGCACTGACGACTCTTAGATACAGTATCTGACATCTTCATTTGTCTTATCCGTTTTCCTTCCACGATGGTGGTGTGACAAAGCATTCAAAAGATCCTCATAGCCTGCTTGTTATCTGATCCCATCAATTACTGTCGCCGCTTCCATCCGGCCCCGTCTTATGTCTCTCTTTGTCATCTTTTGAGGAAAGGTGTCACATCTGCAATCCCGGGGGAGGGGAGGGGATATTAAAGCACACAGGACTTCCCCACCCGCTCCACAGAGACCAGCTGAGATGTTTGTCCCTTTTTCATGAGGTCATATGGTCACTCTTTAGAGTGACTAGTAATGAAACCCAATTTGACAAGGTCGAAAGAGCATTCGTCATTCTCTGGGCTTGGTTTTGAACGACGGTGACGTTTTATTTCACGAATCTTGGTGCTTACAGTTTCTTCCTGTGTTATTTGTTCTTTTGCATTATTTTTTACATTCCGTTTGTTCGGGTGACACTTTCACCCAAAGGTTTATTGGCTAAAGTAGTAGGATCTGCTCTCACAGCCTGTCAGTCAGTAGTCATATACACCAATCGGGTGAATTGAACGTCATCGATTATCAATTGTATACCAGTAAATTGGTGACAGGATAATGTGGACCCAAGGCTGTGGGAACCAAAAGCCAGCCTGTCCGGTCCAATCGCACAGAAAAGCCAATATAGCACAATTTGCTGAAAAAAAGTTCATTAATGCTGGCTATGAAGAAAGGGATCAGAACACCCAGTGCGTCACAGCTTGCTGTGTTTTTTGCAGAGCAGGCAAAAAGTTCAAGGTCATTGATCCGGCCTCGAAATTCCGCAGGTAATAATCCTACTGAGCATCCATGGACATCCCAGTGCCAAACACAACAGCACACCTCCAGTGGTTTTGGAGGCATGTGAGCGCTGCCAGAGCTGCCACAGCGGCCCAAAGGCAGCCCACACAGTATTGGGCCTACATGTATTGAAAAGTATTCATTTTGGCTTTAATATGACTGATTGGTGTACATTACCCTCCTATCCTCCAAAGGTCCAGGTTGATTAAACTTCAGTCCTAAAACGAGCCTCTTTATCGGTCAGGGTTCAAAGTCCAATGTTCTAAAGCATATACAAAAAATAGCTACATCACACTTTGAAAAAAGAAAGTAACTCAAGGGAATCTTTGCTTCATAAGATTTTCACTTCAGACCGTTTAAGTGTTTGAAGGGATCCAACTTTTAGGGTAAGTCAAACATTTAAGGAACAAACAGAACAACCTTATAGGATTTTCACTCTTCAAGAGTGTCTGGTTACAATATGAGATTTACTACCATTCTGGCAATATATTTAACCATAACCATATATGGCATATTCATACTGTATTATGTCATTATGTGTTAACACAAAATAAGCCTAACATCAGACAAGTTTGAAATATAAGCACTTTTAGAAACGAAAACAAACAAACAAAAAATCACAGCATATAGAGAAATATGAAAAGGAAAAAGAAAATTATTAGGCCACACTGCTGGTGAGTTTACAGTTTTGTTTGGTCAGGAGGTTAGGTTTGGGCAGTAGTTCAGGTTTAAGGCAAAATCACAGGGTTATATTAATTGTAATAATTTACATCATCCCTTCCCTAGTAATGATACTTAATTCTTATTCAGTATCCTTCGACTTGTAGGATCAACAAGTACTTATATGGCTGGTGAGCCAAATTCATGGACTAAAATCTTAATTGTAAATATAATACAGTTTTCTGTAAAGAGACATTTACATATTAATCCTCCTTACGGAAGGAGTTTCAAATTTCATATTTCACAAACATAAATTTGATATAACATGGTTATAACAAGGCTCTGATGAATAAACAAACGACATTGTTCAGAGTCGAATGCAGGTCCACCGTTAGTTCATAAATGATAAGGACATAAATAAAGACTATTTGAAACATTTTAATTGAAGGGCAAATTACCAAACTGGTCTTTTTACTCATCGGTTTAAAGAACAAATGATTGTTTTTCTGCAACAGTTCGCATCTGTCTTACTTTAATAATTATCAGGTTGTAATCAACTATATTTGAGCACATTTACGAGGAGGTGCTGTTGTGATGAATATCAGCACGGCTGTGGTGCCGGTCGTTGGGACGAGGGTGCGGTCTGAGTGCCGAAGGCATTACAGCTGTGCTGACATTCAGTATAACAGCACGAGTTTTACATTGCTTTTATGCAACAAACAAACAGCATTTATCATTAGAATATGATTTCTTACTTAACTGAACCAGTTATTTTGCTCCGGCAACACTCAGCCTTTCACGACTGCCGGAACTACAGTGACTAATCGCGACTGGTGGTGCTGGAGACCAAAAATAGTTTAATTAACAGGGGTGAAAGTACTCTTAAATTCTTAGAGGTACTAGGTAGCCAAAAGATATTGATAGTATTTACAGTATACATGTCGTAAAGTAAGCAGTAATAGGAAAGCACTTGTTTCATGGATTAAATGTAACTATTAATGGGTAAAAAAAAGTTTCATATGTGTTCCATTTTTTCATTAAGAACAGTCATCACTGGTATGGGTTAAGACTTTTTCCTAATAAAAGCAGGTACAGGCATGTTTATGTCTTATGTAAATGAAATACAGGTCCTGTTTATGGCGGTTAACATTCCTGTTTTTTTTTCTTCTTTCTCCCATACAATAACGTCCAACCAGTCGAACATCTCCAAGCAGAGCTCCAGGGAATCCTTTCAATCAGGTTTCTTAGAAATAGGTTCTTACCCTACTAGCTTTGACCTTTTCTCTCAGTCCTTCAAGTCACGTAGTTGTTCAAAAGAGCTTTTTTTAAAGTTCAGTTTGTTTTGTGGTTAGAGATATCTGTGATCCTTATACAGGGCTATAAATGGCCCCCAGTCTGACTGAGAAAATCACTGTGGGAGAAAAGGAAAAAAAAAAAAAAAGGCTGTTTATCAAAGCCAGCTGGCAATGTGTGGACCATCAGAGAGACGCCTGTTAACACTTACCTTGTTGTCCTTCTTCACGCATATGCGCACCGTCTCCACTGTTTGGGCTGGCTGTCCTCCACTGCATTTTCAACACCGACCAAATAAATAAAGAATAATAGCCGCAGACCAAGTGTATGGAGTACAGCAGATGTCGGTGCCTGAAATCAGAGCTCTATCTGTTACACCTGTATTATGTGTATTTTCCTCTACAGACATGCATACGGCGGGAACAGACACCGTGTCTTGGGGAACATGGCGCAAAATGGAAGATCATGTGAATTAAGTGACCAGCTGACAGACTGGAGTTTGTTTTCTTCTCGGGGATTCTGCTTTCGGAAGAAACAAACTAACATCGCTGTACTTCCGAAAGTGAATCGGTGTGACTTTGATGTTGGTTTTGCAGCAGCATAACGCTTTTTCTTTTCTACTGTAACATTTCACAGGGAGGTGTATGGAATAAAGTTCACATAATACAGCACATTAATGGCAAAAAGTGATTGCAGAAAATGCGTAATCATTGGCTTCTGTTGCATCCATCTAGGAACCTCTGTAGTCCAGCTAGCGAGCGCGGAGGCCAAGGGGATTACCATTGTACAGGGTGGGCCATTTATATGGATACACCTTAATAAAATGGGAATGGTTGGTGATATTAACGTCCTGTTTGTGGCACATTAGTATATGTGAGGGGGCAAACTTTTCAAGATGGGTGGTGACCATGGTGGCCATTTGGAAGTCGGCCATCTTGGATCCAACTTTTGTTTTTTCAATAGGAAGAGGGTCATGTGACACATCAAACTTATTGGGAATTTCACAAGAAAAACAATGGTGTGCATGGTTTTAACGTAACTTTATTCTTTCATGAGTTATTTACAAGTTTCTGACCACTTATAAAATGTGTTCAATGTGCTGCCCATTGTGATGGATTGTCAATGCAACCCACAAACCCACACCAACCATTCCTATTTTATTAAGGTGTATCCATATAAATGGCCCACCCTGTATTTATTCCTATTGTATGACTGTGGTAGGACTACCGTGGGAAACCCACCAAGCATGGAGGAAAGTACCCAGAGGAAACCCACCAAGCTCAGCGAGAACATGCAAAGTCCATGCAAGCAGACCCCGAGGTCGGGAATCGAACCCGGACCCTGGAGGTGCAAGGCAGCAGTGCTAAACACCAAGGCACAGCAAAGTCTTTTAGTCTTAAGGCAAGTCTTTTGTTAGGACATGTTCATGTAATATTTTACGGAAGAAGCCTCCACAACAGTTTTACAAGATTTCTGTCACGGTTAGGTCTACAGGACAAATGGAAACCCACCAAGCACGGGGAGAACATGAAATCTCCATGCACACAGAGGCGGGAATCGAACCCGGACCCTGGAGGTGCAAGGTGACAGAGCTAACCACTAAGCCAGCATGCCGCCTGCTCAACATCATTAAATATAAAAATTAATCTACTCCCTTTCGTTTAAGGCTCGATCCCTGATCAGAGATTTATTCTTTACTCATCAAGCAAATATCAGTATAACATTTAATAGCAATACAAATGTTTTTTTTTTTTTTTAATAGATCAAGTGTTTGCAGTCCACCATTTTATCAATTGTTTGTACAACCTGGCTGAGATAATGCACTTTTTTTTTTATAGTATGCATATTGTCGTGTGCTGTTCCTCACCCAGGACTACTTCCTGTTTACAACCCCAAGCCCCTCCCCCACCTCATGTTACCTTTGCCGTCCATACAGTAAGAATTATAAACCTCGTACTCTTCTGAAAAGTTTTCAAGATTCCAGATGTTTCTTTTGAGTTCTTCTCCAAGGCACTTGAGACTGAAAGGCCACATCCTCACCAAGTTCTACTCATCCTCTTCATGTCCACAGATTTGACATTCAATGCTAACACAAGGTAACAGACAGACCAATATCATGATATCTTCACATTTCATTTCAGATGCTTGCTTCTCCACCCTGCAGTGTGTAACCCTGCCCCGCTGCCGCCACTGCCATTGAACTCCAGATCTTTCAAAAGACTTCTTTATCCTGGCCGTACAAAAAGAATGTGTGTCTGCCCCACCGCAGCCGCCATTGCCATCATTAAGCCCCTGGACACCCAACCTGCCCCCCCCCCCCCATTCCTCCCCTGCAAAACATTCTCAACCCATTTAAAGCAGCAGACAGCCTCCATGTCCACATTTGTCACTGCTGGTTTGGTCTGTCAACGCCGTCCAGACAAAAGATGTGCAAAAAAAGATTGACCAGCAGCTTTTAAACCTTGTTACACATGCAGGCACAAAGAAACCTTGTGGGTGGGGGTGGGGGGGCAACGACACACACGCACACCTGCGCCTTTATGTCGCCGACTCTCCGTTGGCCGATGGCGCATGAGAAATATGAGAGGACGGATAACACTCTGGGACACGAACGAGATGTTCGATGTTCATTATGATACACCCGCCCTGATTTCCCTAATGAGTATATGTGTGTACGGTATCATTTCGGAACATCATTACAGAGAGAGAGAGAGGGAGAGACGGCCTGAGGCATCTCATCACCACTCGACTCTATCGCGGGCCATTTACACTCATACTATACAGGTATGAAGTAACGCATCTGAAAGGAAATATACTTCATTGTGTTGCCTTCAGGAGCCGAAAGTATGATTTATGCCCGAGAGTCTAATCAGCACCTGGAATGTGTGTGTGTGTGTGTGTGTGTGTGTGTGTGTGTGTGTGTGTGTGTGTGAGAGAGAGAGAGAGGGCGTGAGATAATCACTAGACCACAGCCTCTGCTCTGGAACTGGCTTGGTCAGTCAGCAAAAGAGAAAAAAAGAAAGTGTGGGGAAGGAGAGAGAGAAGAAAAAGAAACAGAACAGATCAAGCCTCCTATAGTTTTGACTTCGCTTGAAAGGCTGCATTTTCCCATGTACACAAGAGAAAACCTGTCCCGCTCCTGGACGCCTGCCAACTCAACATGCTGAGACCAACTGTGATCTGTGTTACATTTCGGCATTAACTGCACTCCCACCAGCTTTGCCAACTATTGATAGCATATCATTGTATAATTATGGAGAATGCCAGACATATCTACTAACTTTGATTTATGCTGGTAAAAAAGCACCACGTCGTACAACTGTGTTGTGTGATTCGATATTTCGGTGCCCCTGAATATGTCGAGGCTTGCCATTGACTAGCAAATATGTGCATGATGCTAACTGGAATTCGGACCAGCGCATGATAGGGGTTATATTATACGGGTGTGTGCACACCTTCTCAGGTCTAGGTGTGTGTGTCTGGAGGAACAAAAACAAAGAGATTCTTAAATAATTTTTTTTTTTTTTTGTACAATTGCTCATCTGATGCTTATATTCTCTTGGAATAGTTCAGAGTAGATAAAGACGGAGAATCTCACTCAAAAGCAGTGCAGGCATTTGAACTCACGACCGTCTGATCGGCAGCCCAAAACAAAGCCGTGACCGCTGAGCCGCCAGTTGACCGCTAATGGAAGTGTGTGAGCGGTGCTGTCCCCCCCTTGTGGCTCACGGCTTCCGTTCCATCTCAAAACAGAAAGATTTTTGTACATTTGATACTTGCTTTACACTAGCGAGTTTACAGAGTGTGACACTCTGACTCATGTGATGTTTTAACTCTGAAGGAATGCAATGTGTGTTCTTTTTATTAATTAATTAATTAATTTATTTATTTATTTTGGGAATTGCAAATAACAAAAGTATGACGTTTTTTCTTTTCTATTAAAAAATTTCTTAATCCCTGTTAGACGTATGTTTTTTGTTTGTTTGTTTGTTTGTTTGTTTTTTAGGTGATGCTTCAACACGGAGTACAGGAAAACATTGATTTAACTGGTTAAATATGTATTAAACCATCTCGTGATAAGAAACTCTTATGACAGCAGACAGTGGCGGACCCGAGGCGGGGCTTGAACCCTTGACTCTGGAGGTCAAGCGTACCCACGCCACCAGCATGAAAAAAATTAAGGGGTTGTTTTAGATTAGTTTAAGTCAGGATAATTCACTCATGCAGAATTTCTATGGCGAAGGTGGACCGTAGATTCATCAGTAGCACAATATCATTCAAAATAATAAGATAAGAGCACTTCACTTACTTTTCTTCGTCAGTGACATTCAGAGGAAATTCGGATAAATCAGTTTCCTGCATTCGTTCCTGTAGATTTTCAAGTATGAAATTTATTCACATATAAATACACAAATTATTAAAGTATTATAGAACTATTCAAGTATTTTAATGATTATATTTAAACATAAAGCGTAGCTATAGTGTCCTGGGAAAGACAAATGCTGTCTTCCAAATCCTATAATTAGATCATTTATTAATGTGTTTATTAAAGAATAAACTGAAACATGGTTTCAGAAGGTTGTGGAGAAGAACCCTGCACTGTACCCGTGTTTAAAGAAAATTTCCCAATATATGACATATACAGTATAACCGTAATCTCACTGTGATACACACCCTGATTGTAGAATCACTAACATCTGAGTGAATAAAAGGTATGGAGTGGTTACCAGACTAACCACAGCAAAGCAGAATTCCAAATCCAGTGATTTCACACAGCGATCCCCCGCAAATACTATACACAAAAACACTGCATTAAAGCACATTCCTTCTGCATCTAAGTGGGACAGTGGGATCTTTCATGCTTTTAGTCTGACAAAGGTTCAGTTTGATTCTTGCGCTGGCTTTGTCCAGAGAAGGACTGTTGCATGAGAAATTTAAAGTTCACATCACAATACACAAGATTAATCAAGACCTGGTTGCAGTGGCGGCCGGTCAATACGGGGCGCAGTGGCTCTACCCCCTTAAAGTTCGGCAGAGAAGAATGCTACTTTAACATGTAATTATTTAACATTATAATTATTTATTTTAATAATGAAATAAAGTCATTAGTCACAATATTCCGCTGTATTCCGTAATTTAATTTATTTGCACTTTAAAAAACAATCTAACCTGTATTACGTTCATTTGTGTTCGTGCACGCGGGGCGCCGGACGAACGAGTGTCTGTTAGGCGCGTCCATTTTTGAAAAGCATGTGACTTGAGGCTCAGCTCTGATTGGACCTTTTCAAATCGTACTTGGAGCGCAGCACTGCGCGCTCTGAACCCGCCCACTTTTGTTCTTAGCGAATCAATATTGTTTTTTAAATATTTGGGCGCATGTGATTGGACCGCTCTCAACGAATCTTCCAGCACTTCTTACGGCAAGCGGAGCTGCTGACTGAACGCGATGTGCGTCAGGACTTTATTTTATACTAGTAGTAATGATGCTTAATCACCTGATAAAAGTTTAATTTTAATTTTGTTTGCACCCCCAACCCCCCCCCATTTTTTTGACACTCTTAAGCTAATAATATAGAAAACATTCATTTAGATTTAGCTTCTGAGAGCCACACTTCTTCCTTTCTTCTCATCCTTTTTGTTCTTCCTTCCTACCTTCCTTCCTACCTTCCTTTTTACACTTTATGTTCTTCACTGCCCTTCCTTTCTTCATTCTCATCTTTTATGTCGTTCATTCCCTCTTTCCTTCCCTTTCATCCTTTATGTCCTTCTTTCTCATCCTTCCTTCCTTCCTTCCTTCACCTGTATTCTGCTTACGACTGGTGTGGACTGATTCAGACTGCGTTTATATCACAATCCACATTGCTCAATTCCAATTTTTTTGGTCAGATTGGATTTGCATGTCATGACGGTTCACATTCATAATTACAAGTGACTTTTATCTGACTCTAATGTGGACGCGTCTGTCCTCTGAAAAGCACATCGATAAGTCTTCGCTCGCGCCATCTGGGTTAAAACACATCATGAATTTGTGCAACCACTCGTTTATTTCAAACAACTGATGCGATTTTAGCAACAAATATGCTTAGGATGTTGCTCTGGAGGACGGCAGGCAGTTAGTCGTCCGTATTTGTTGCAGTCCAGAAGAAGGAAGAAAGCCAGACGCCTCGCTTCAGCCGTTTCAGGAGCTATCGCCGCTATGAAATGCCGATCAGCGAGCGCGCCACGTACATGCAGAGGCACAGAAGTTGCATGAATTCCGATCTGCCTGTTCTCGGTTGAGTCGCATGACAGCATACCGGATATGCATCCAATCTAGGACATATGAAAGATTTGTGCAGTCAGACGGCCCTAAAAAAAAAATTGGATCTGTGTCACATTAGGCTATGAAATAGGAATTGAGCCACTTCGGGCTGGTAATTTAACCTTAGTCTTATAGAACGCTGGGTGTGAGGCGGGAAATCATCCCAGATGGGAGTTAGTCCATATCAAATCGAGTCCATTTCACACCTAGGGGCAATATAGAGTAGCCAATCTACCTATTAGCGTGGTTCTGCAGTTGGAGGAAATTGGAGAACCTGGAAGAAAGTTACACAGGCAAGAGGAGAACATGGGGGAAACTCCATACAGACACGCAAACCCGAAGGAAAACGCTACCTGCTGTGCCAGGATGCATAGTACGCTTTACCGTAATCTATACATAACATAAACATAATTTCATCATACTGCGGAATTAAGGAGGAGGAGGTAAAATTCACTTGGCTCTTTGGCATCATCCCGGGCTTTAAAAGGCAGAATTGTACCATTTGTGTTACATACAAACTCATTCTGTTTAAGAGTGAGATTACAGAGCAAGAACCTAATTCGACTAAAATAAGCTACCATTAGCTCAAGTGCGCAACTTAAAAAAGCAAAATGTCACACACCACACAAGTCTTTGCTGATTGACATTTGCTTTAATGACACAATTTGGTAAATTAGTTTTTTTTTTTTTTTTTTGTGAACCCTCCCTTTAAGTGCGTTGTGTGTGTTTGCGTCAGAGAGTGTATAGTGAATCGAGGCATTAGTTCTCCTCATTCACACGCAATCTTTTCAGCGTTACAACTCTGACATACAAAATGTTCAGCGAATTACAGTAAATGTGTTTGCATTGGATGCCGGAGCTGTAAAAACACACACACACGCACACGCACACATACAGTACACACACACACACACACACACACACACACACACGGCACCAGACCACCTCTAAAGACAGGACCACCTCAATGTTTTTCCGTCGGAGGCTCACAGAAGTTCTGGAGCTGTAATGCTTTAATTGCTATGGGACTGGAAGGCTAATAAGCTTTCTAAATCGGGCTGCTTTTATTTGTTTTGTTTTTGACTCGCGGCTAGGAGGGAAAATGCAGCCGCTCTAATTGGAACGCTGTCATTAAGAGATATTCGGTATTAAAGTTTCTTCCTCCAGTAATAGTTTTGCGGATTTCTTTATTACCGACTTGCGTTCCCCTTGTCGAAGCGACTTCAAGGAGGAAGTTATTTAAACCCAATATAAAAGTGTCATAAAACGCAGTCGTTGCTCACCAGTGTCCGGATTCTGAGAGATGTGGTAATGAAATGGGGCCCTCCATCTTCTTACTCCATCACTGATACCTACTGCTGGAGTTTGTGTTTAATCAACTTTTGGGAGAGTCAGTGGCTTTCGTAATAGGCACCAGATGACCTTTCTTGTAACATAATAAGCATTTCGGGTTCTCCCCCCCCCCCTTTATTTCCTCATCTTGAATTTTCCTAACACTAATGTGTCCTTCATGCTTTATGCTTCATGCTTACTCACCAAGCCTCAGTGTTTGCTAGTTAGTTAGTAAGAAATTAATGCAGTACGCGCGGCGTGTACTCATTATATCAAGCAGCTGAATGAGGATGTTTACATGTACAGTACAAAATACTCTAATAGCAGAATAAACTCGGATTCTGGCGAATACTTAATCACATTCACAACGTGCCTTTTTTTTTTTTTTTAAGTAACATGATAATGTGCAAACTGCCAGTCAATCAACAGGCGCATTTCTTTTTCCACAGCAAACCTGCCAATAAACCCACTACAGAAAAGCGAATCAAAACATGACATTCAAACTTCTTGGCGAGGATTCTTTTCTTTTTTTTGTGTGTATTATTTATTTATTTATTTTTTATTTCTTGTAATATAAAAAGTGTTCCATTGCAGAGCCCTGGAGAGAAAATAACTGTAACCGAGATGTAACTAAATATGAATAAATTATACAGATAATACAAGTTTCAGACTCGAGATATCACCAGGACTGGGGAGATAAAAAATAAATAAATAAATAAATAAATAATGAGTGGGAGGATTTTACCGTTATGCAGATGCTCGCAGGACAAACAACTGCCTTAAATATGCAGCATTGTACAAATCATTAAGGTTAATTCTTTATTCATTCATCCTTAGTCCCTGTCTTGCACGGGTCAAGATGTGGATCGGCTCTGGGTTACTGATCAGAAGGTTGATGGTTCGAGTTCCAGCTTCACCAGGTTGCCTGTTAATGGCTGATTTTGTTCTTTAACAGCAGCCTACTCTCAAAGCTGGGATATGAGAAGAATAAAGAAATTTTACTGTGCAGTAATGTACAGTATATGGTGGCTTAAGCAGGTTAGCACTGTTGTCTCGCACCTCCGGGGTTTGAGTTCGATTCCCACCTCGGGGTCTGTGTGCATGTGGAATTGCTTGGTGGGTTTCCTCTGGGTTCTCCGGTTCCCTCCCGCAGTCCAAAGACATGCAGGTTAGGCTAATTGGCGTTGGCTGTAGCGCGTGAATGAGTGTGTGAACCAAAACAGGAATAAATACACAATGGTCCCTAGTTGGACTACAGATGTTCCTAGATGGATGGATGGAAGTAATGCATATGTGAAAAACAAAGACTGATCTGAACTGAACTGATATTTCATGTTTGGCTATGCGTTATTCTACAGGATATTTAGATAAGGCAAATGTAAGTCTTTAAAGAACATCATGCTGAACATGAACTAATCATAAAAAATAAAAAAACAATAAAAAAAAAAACACAACAGACACCAAACATACTGTAGACTGAAAACTGGAACTTAAACAGTGTGTGCTTTATAAGATAAAGAAGAATAAAGAAGCTGAAATGTGATGAGAGTGCTGTGATGTGCAGGGGCTGATGGGAAGTGTAGTTTAGTGCCACACTGACGCTGCCATGAAAGCTACTAATAGTTCAGGGAATACAACTATATCATGAGTAGGTGAAACACAAACGTATAACTCCATTAGTGGGATTAAACAAACAGTCCCACATGGCTTTCTTAGATGTTACTGAGAGATTATGTAGATATCTGTAGTGATGAAGCTGTGATTGAGGTTGGAGGTTCAGCTTAAATTTCTTGAAATTATTGTTTTGTTTTGTTTTGCTTTCCATTTCCCCAGTGGTTTCCCGGCTTTTTTCTGCATGCTTGGTTGCATCACTGATCATTTTGGGGAAAAAAAATTAAAGAAAAGAATAATTGTTAGAAATTGCTTTTATGTGCTCTCATAAAGAAAAGGCTACACCCCAGCAGGAACTATAACATGACATGGCCATTTTAATATCCATTCTGTTCCATGTTGTTTTTGAAAGTTAGAGTGACATTAGGATAACGTTGAATGCCAAAAACAAACACAACTTCGTTGTACTCACTCACTCATCATCTATACCATTTTATCCCATTTACAGGGTTGGATGGGGGCCTGGAGATTATCCCAGGAGATTTAGGGCAAAAGGCCAGGTACATCCTGGATGAGGTGCCAATCCATCGCAGTGCACACACACACACACACACACACACACACACACACACACACACACACACACACACACTCACATTCATACACTATGGGCAACACCAATTAGCCTAATCTGCAGGTCTTTGGAGTGTAGAAGGAAACCGGAGAACCCAGAGGAAATCCACCAAGCACAGGGAGAACTTTTTGCTGATTAACTTTCATTCACCACAGCATCTGACCACATCCATGCTCTCTTCTTAAGTTTCTAACTGGGCTTAGAATTCGGATTAGAGATCAGGACGGACATAACAGCTTCCCCACACACCACAAGTGTATCCCACACACACACATGAGTGTATGTCATGTCACGCACCTCTTGGTGTTGTAATGTAGAGTGAGGTGCATCTTAGCTTTCAAACTACAGCCACCAAACACCATTATGTCTGCTTTTACGAAATGGATCTGATATTTTGGTACTGTTACCAAATTACCGTCACCACGACGTCTCGACAACCATAAGTTCCTGCTGGGACTTTTATCACATGCGCCCATATGCACGTATGCATTGCAGAATATGGTTATACTTCAATTAAAGGAGAGGACAATAATCCTTAATAAATGACAAAAGGATTATTTTTAATCTTGTGAAATAAAAAATTAATTGTGCAGTATACTATACGTTATCATTTGAGTCCTGGAATATGGCCGTGCCATATTCTCTATATTGTAGATGTGATAACCTGGCGATTCAGTACATTCAGGTGGTCAGCTGACTTCATTTTATTGCCCCATAACGTTGCTGAGTCTCGACCTGTGCAATTGAAGCGACCCCAGATCATAACACTGTCTTCAGAGACTGTCTCCAAAGTCTAGATTTTTAACAATGCAACTTCACCAAGCGTGGAGTCAGGGGTGGCTCAGTGTTTAAGGCATTGGAGATACAATTCGGAAGGTCCCCGGGTTAAAAACCCACGACCACCAAGTTGCCACTGTTGGGCCCTTGAGCAAGGCCCTTCACCTTCAACTGCTCAGCTGTACAGTTTAATGAAATGCTGCACGGCTCATAACCCATTCCAGTCATTTCAGGCTTCCATAGTTGTTGTCTTTGCTTGGGGCAGACCATTTTCAAATGGTGAGTCAATTTAGTCGAACAAAACACCTAAATATTATTGTTTCTTCTCCAAAGTTTGGTAGTTTCTTATCTGGGCTAGATCCAGTTATGTTCTCTAAATAAAGAGAAAACAATGTTATATCAGATTTAATGTAATACGTCTGCTGAACACGCAGAACGTTCAGGTAAGTTTAACGACATGGTGCACAATGATGTGAAAAAGAGATCACATCATCAATGCCTGACGTTTGCACACTTTTTGTCGGGTGATTTGTTACCACAGCTACATGTCTGTATTTGTCGCTTGACTGTAGCACCTCCTGAGCCGATGCCGGAAATCAGACGGAAGGAAAATCTAACACTCAGTGTCCAACTTTGTCTATTGCGTTCCGTCTTAATTGAATTTGCAGCAATTAGCATCGAAAGGAAGTGTGACGCGTTAGCGGTATCGTTCGCAGGTAAAAAGGTTTTTGTCGCCGGCACCCGAGACAGGTCCAGATCCTCTCACCTGTTCCCTAACACAATGGCATCGGAGCCTCAATTTACACCTTCTGCCTGTATATGTGATGTCAGGGGACGGCACATCTGCACAACAAGACCTCAATCAACACGGTGTCACCCGCATGTGAGAATGAAAGACGTTCATCTCGCTCAGCTCCTTTTTTTTCCCGAAGAGACTTTAACACGTTTCATTTTAATTGGAACAGTTCTGATGTCGTCATGTTCCTGCACGGTGCGATATGTAACAGGAGGTTTGATCGATCGTATTGTTGCGAAAGATTTTCACAAGGCCCCGACTCCTTCACGATTAAGAAATTCTTCTTTTGTTTTGTTTGTTTTTTTCTCAATTGATGATGAAAACAAATCTGACAAACCTTTCCTAGATCTTTACTTTCGCTTAATATCCGTTTGATTTTTTGACCCGCTCCGGAAAATCCCCGCTTCAGTTTTCATCTTCGGTTCTTCCATCTGAACCTGCTCTCGCTGATGAGCCAGAGTCGGGGAAGGCGCAGGCCCAGAATAAAAAGCGAGCCTGACAATGATTGATGGGTGAGCTCTCTCCCTGATTCGCTGATTAAACCCATCAATCTATATGCAGAGGAGTTGTCCAATGCAAATGGATCCAATCTGCTGAAACAGAGTGGTATTGTCTGCGCTTTATGGAGAGTGCCAAAGTTAGACGCGGCAGGATTGGCAGCTCGGGCTCGTCTCTGGGAAATAGCGCAGCGGGACTCCGCCGTCAAAGGTTGTCCGGCGCTAATGGACAAACTATTACACATGATGATATTCATCCACGGCGGGGTCATTAATTATTTGCAGTTTTGCAGCAAGGAAAATGCGCTCTCCAACAGAATAATGAAGGCAAATCGGTTCCTGTTATGGTAAACTCCATTATCGTGCTCCTTTATGGCCTTCATGCTGAGTAGACTATTAGGTCAGGGGTATTATTCTGTCTAAAACTCAAACCTTAGCAATCTGCAACTTCTTGTTCCTACGTCTGGATGCGTCGACTTCATTAAGTCGTGACACCGTGTTGCAAATTGTTTTCAATATTACGGAAAAGGGGACGCTGTGATGAGGTTAGGCTCACATGTAGAACTCCTGGGAATAAAACACTCCCTGACGGACATGTCCAAAATATTTTGTTCCTATTTGTCTTTTCTCTACACGTCTAGAACAAAAAAAAAGAAAGAAAGTAAAAAAGGACACGGAGAAGACAATACCGATTACGACATGTCTGTATGTGAATGAAGGTATTGAAAAAACTGAATAAAAAAAAAAAATCAGACTTTTAACCTCGATGTGACCTTGAACAGATCAGTTCCTCTGCTGGTTACAGTGATCATTTCATTTAAATGTACACACACTCGACTACACGTTCTTGAAGTATCTTAATGAAAACTTCTTGGATGGACAGAATGAAAAACATAACCCATACTGGCTAAGTAAATAAAAAATAATGAACTAATAAATAATTAATCTTTTACATACAGTAAAAAAAAAAAAAGATTTGTCCTTTTTTTTATTATTTGTTTATTTATTTGTTTGCTCACCTTTCCTTTCTCTTCTTTTTTCCTTCCCTTTCATATAAGTAGCTTTAAAACTGGAAATGTGTGAAAACATGAAGCATCGTCGAGTTTCTGCTTGGCGCTGAGTGAATTCACATTAAACTATTTCGCTGAATGCAGCGCAGTGAGAAAGGAAGGAGTTTTCAGGCTCCGGTATGTACTGTATGTACTGATGAGGCCATTTGGAGAAGCAATTAATGGAATAATAAAAATCAGGACAGTTGTTGATAATGCATCCATTGAGTGTGGTTTAGATCTTAATTAAAAATGTGAGGAATTTCTACAAAAACAGCCTTTAGTTAACAGCGCATGAGCGTGGACATCTTCGACAAAAGTGATTCTGGAGGAACTAAAATACTTTTTTTTTTTCTTGGAGAGAAATGACTACTTGGAAAAGATTTGACGTGAGACGGATTTGACTTTGCTCAACTGAAGAAGCAGATCCTGGACGCGGATACGTCTTTGATGATTGTTTTTTAAGAGGGAAACAGTGGAGCTGACCTTTAAAAAGTCAAGATTTCATCAATTAATCTCTTCACTATTCAAGGATCAGGATGTCATTGTGACCTTTGACCTTTTCATTGTCCGGTCCGAATCACTGTGGAGTAAAGTCAATCGAGCAGGTTTGGTTCTCCTAATCCAGAGCTCCACCAGCTCCCCCCCCACCAACCCCCCCCCCCCCCCCCCCCCCCAGGACGCCCTGCAGGGAGACGACCAGGGAGCGAGTTAGAGAGAGTGAGAAGCCAAAGCCAAACGGAAGAGTAGAAGGGGAGGAGGAGGAGGAGGAGAAGGAGGAGGGGGGAAAAAAGAGAAAAGGCGGGCAGGAGTGATGCCAGGGGGACCACGGGCTGCTCTCCCCATCTCCCATAATCACCAGGGCGATGCTCGGATGCCTCCCCTATTTGCATAATGCCATCCTGACACTTTTACTTCCGCCATCCATCACCAGCGGCGTGAGTCCTGCGCCCGGCTTCATGCCTCCGTCTCCCCTCTGATTGCGTCCTGTGTTTATCTGCCCAAGCACAAAAGATTGATTCCCCGCTGTCTCGCAGCCTTATGTTCGGCAGATAGGGATTTCTCGCAGAATGATGAAGCACCCAGTCAGCTAATGATAAACAGAAAAACACATATTCAAAAAGGACCGTCCCTCTCATTTCTCTCTCTCTCTCTCTTTAAACAGGCATCTTTTTTACTTTCTCTTTTTGTGTGTGTGTGTGTGTGTGTGTGTGTGTGTGTGTGTGGGGCGTGTGCAAAAAACGGATGTCAGGTTAAGGAACTGAACATCCTCTGCTGGGACTTCAATTTGAAACGCAATTGTTTTCCTGTCAGCTCTCGGCTGCTTTTCTCTCTATTCGCTCAGGGCGGGGACGGCGGGGTGGGGGGAGAAAATAAGAAGAAACAGGAGGAAAAAGGGGATAGCAATTAAAATAAAAGATGGCGTTCCGATGGACGGTCTTGTTCCTGAGCACATTCGTTTTGCGGCGACATCGTCGCTTCTGAAGAGTCGCCGTGCGCGTGTAATGAGGAGCGTTTAAAGAACAAGAACAGCGACAAGGTCATCGCTGCACCACTTCAGATCCCTCCACTGATCTCTTAGGCGCTTGTTCTGAAAGGCCGAACCCTGCAGTCGGGACCCCGTGATAGACGTAGTGAAGTGAAGTGGACCCCCACCGGCATCACCGGCAGCACCACCTTCACCACCCTCCCTCTCACCCCCAAGTTTCAGTCCGAGCATTAGCGGCTGTCACTTCTAAGAGGAGAGAGATTATTTTATTTATTGAAATGAGATTGAAATGATAAATCTCCCCTCCTCCTGATAAAACACTTGGCCTCATAAGCCTCGGCGTGGGGACGGGGATTTGGGAAGATGAAGGAGAGAGAAGAAGAAATTCATAATGCATAATAAAACAAAAGGTGTCGTGGGAAACGTCGCCGATATTAAAACCAGTGGCAGACAGATCTATATGAAAAATGCAGATTTTAAAATGTAAATAACCTCGGCCGGCGAGGGCTTTTGATCCAAAGATGGGGTGACAGCACAATGGAGAAGGGGAAAAAAAGACACTTAGCAGACAATAGATTTTACTTGCGTCTGTATATATGTGTGTGTGTGTGTGTGTGTGAGAGAGAGAGAGAAAGAGAGAGAGAGAGAGAGAGAGGAGAAAGAACGGAGAGACAGGGAGCGAGAGATCAGGAAACAGGCCCGTGTTAACGTTCACCTCTTCATCATCTAGACATGCTCAAAAACCTGTAAATAATGTCACAAAGAGCATCATCAAAAATAATGACTATAAGCCAAAGTGCACAAGGAGCACAAAGACCGTTACAGCTTTAACAGTGAGCATGGATCATCAGTTAGAGCAAATATTAAGCTTTTATTAACCTCAAAATTCCCAGCAGCTGCATTTTAACAATTTCTTTTTATTTTTTCACAGCATTATGCAGACAGTCTTATCCAGAGCAACATGCATATTAAAATATTCTTACTGTAAGATAATTCAGTTAATCAGGCTCTGAGAATTCTAGCGAGAAAAATCCTAAAATCCTAAAAGAAGTTTTTCCCCCCTAAAATGAGCTCATTTAAAACCCGTAATCTAAAAAGGGAGGCAGGGGTGACTCGGGGGTTAAGGTGTTGGGCTGCGGACCAGGACGTCCTCGGTTTGAGTCCCAATGCCATCGGGACGCTGAAGCGAGGTCCTTCGCCCCCAAGTGCTCAGATCCAGTTGGGCATCGAGCTGAAAGCCTGACCTTGCAAAGACCCGACCTGTAAACGGAAACAGTGGATTTGTTGCCCGATGTGCCAGGTGGCGTGTAGACAGAAACATCTGTCCAGTGGGAACAAAAGTTGTCATTACTTTTATAAAGGGCACATCTTACCATTACTGGAATATGGGAACGATGTAGCAGAAAATGTAGAATCACTTAAATGTATTAGTAAATGTTTGTATGGTTGGTTAAAATAAACTAAAATTTAGTTGATCATATATTACCCTATATATAGTATATTTTTATTAAATGGTAGCAAAACAAATAATGGTTCAAATGCTCTGAGTTTTAAGGGATACGTGCTTGGTGAAGAACTATGATCTTCTGGAAGCTAGTTACAAGATCATATCATTTACTACACGTCACAAATGGATGTGTGGAATCATACAATATTGCTTGGAGTTTAGGAGATTAAAATACATGTGATTTATAAACAAAAACATGCATAAATATCACATAGATATGGATTAATATGTGAGACAAAGTAAAATGAAAATGAAAGTCCATTGCTCATAAACCCATGCATTCAGAACTTCATGTTCCTGGGATCTGGGTCCACTGCTGATCCGAATCCTGCTCAGGATAAAGTGGAGGCTGAAGTGGAAGTTTAGTGTGTGACGGGTCAAACTGCCTATAACAATGACACCAATTCCAATTCCAGTAGGAAATTGCATTTATATGGTGAACCTTTCTTTTAAAGAGGCCAATTATGGGGGGGAAAAAATCACATTTTGGTCCTGTTTAGACGTTCAGATGGGTCTCCAGTGTGCATGGGGGAAAAGTGAGATAAAACATTGTCTAACTTTGCTTAAACAAGCCAATTAATTAATTAATTCTTTACGTAGGTAGGAAGATGGGTGCTTTATTTGGCAACATGTTGGCCTAGCGGTTAGCACTGTCGCCTTGCACCTCCAGGATCTGGTTTTGATTCCCGCCTCAGTTCTGTGTGCATGGAGTTTGCATATTCTCCCTGTGCTTGGTGGGTTTCCTCCATGTATTCCGGTTTCCTCCCACAATCCAAATACATGCAGATTAGGCTGATTGGTGTTCCCAAATTGCCTGTATGTCTGTATGAGTGAGTGAATGAGTATATATGTGTGTGTTCCGTGTGATGGATTGGCTCCCCGTTCAGGGTGTACCCCGCCTCTTGCATTATGTGTCCTGGGATAGGCTCCATGGCCCCTGTGACCCTGTATACAGGATTAGGCTGTACAGACGATGAGATGAGTGAGTGAGTGATACATACTTTAGTGATCCCGAAGGAAATTCAAGAAGAAGGAGCTACCGGATGCGCTGCCACTCGCTTCGGCCCCCGGAAGTCATTGATGCATTCTCACCCTAACGTGACCTCATATGAGGGAATACGTTCTCTGGCTTGTTGCTGCGCTCTGCAGTTTTCCGGAGGGGTGAGCATCCTGAATACCTCATTTACATAGGCACTGAAACAGAGCGTTGAGGGAAGTGAACTATAAAGCTTGATCTATAAACAGTACAGTAACACACACTTTGGGGGAGCTCTGGAGCCCGCGGTAACTTCTTGTAAAATATGGGACCTTAAAGGACATTTCTTTATGTAACTTTTACAGAATGCATCTCCAGTGTCAGAGCTTTGTATACAGAGTCAGTACATTTAAAAGTCTCCAGGCATTTGTGCTAAATCAAAAGCACAATGTGTTGTTTGTGACATAATTAAAATGGTATCGATGGCATAAAAGGAAAAACACTTCAAGACAAGTGACTGGAAAATACAGGCCTTCTGGGAAAACTCTGCATCACTCCACCTTGTTGATGATTATTTTCCTGCAGCAGCGGACCCATAGTGTTTTATTCGTACAATACAATCCACGAATGTGATCATGAAATCATGGAGAGAATCTTGTCATTTTTCAAGATATAGTACCAGATATAGACGAGCTTCAGTTTAGGGTTCTAGCTGTTCCTGTGTCATCACTGCTGCTTGACATTAATGCCAGACGTCTAAACATCTTCATTCCTCATTCGTCCTACTTTTCCTAACTTTCCACTGACAGATAAACACAACGGCGGCTGTTTTTCAAGACAGATCACATCCATCATTTTTGTCTCATGGTACGCTGCCGTGGCACGAGTGGCTTTCAGACTCGGTAAAAAACAACAACAATGGGGAGTTGAAACACTTTTTATTTTTTTTTTGGATAACGGGGCAAATACTTAAAATCACAGCATGATCCCTTCCTGTTTGTCTGGTTGGTTACGCAACGAAAACCTTTAATTCAATTACAATAAACTCACAAAGCTCTTTCTTTCAAGTTATATGTTTGGAAAGAAAAACAATGGAGCGATGCTGTTATAGAAAATGAATCAAGCGGAGTTACTGTTGATTTATCCCGTAAAAGCATGAAAGCAGAAGTGTTTTCAATGCTGACAATTGTTCAATTTTTTTTATGAATAACTGTACATTTTATCTATTTATGTTTACACTTCATACTGTCAAACCCGTTGCTTCCAGTTAGCACTTACACTATAGCAACTATAAACAGGCATTTCAACCTCTATTTATTTCTAAAAAAATAAAAATAAAAAAAAAAGTATTTCTACTTTTTATTCATGGGATTATTCCCTTTTTCAAGGTCACTGGATTGGATCATTCAGGCCACGAGATATTGAGGAGTTTTACACCAGATGCTCTTCCTGCCACAAGCCACCCATTTGTCCAGGCTTGGGACTAACACTGAGGATGCTCTATATATAATAAACTTCTTTTGAGTAAAAACTATCTTGAAGAATATTGTCATCAAGGCAAGACAGCTCAAGGGTATTGGGTGGGAATTGAACCCAGGCCTTCCAAATAGAAGGTGAGACACCTACCAATGAGCCAATGCTTTTTCCCGTATGGGCAAAACACAGGTATTGGCACTTATTTCTTTTTTTTTTAAAGTTCTACATATAAGGGGGCCTCCAAGTGGCGCAGCGGAGGGAGCGGATAGCGCTGTCCTCCGAGTGTGTTACGCCGCCCCCAACGGTGCGTGAGCGAGCAGTTCGAAAAGATGCGGTCGGCTGGCGTCACGTGGTTCGGAGGAAACACGTGATAGTCTTCGGCCCTCCCGGCTGAGTGGTAGTAGTAGCCTTAATATGGCGCCCCCTAGTGACGGGGAGGAATTGGACACGACTAAATTAGGGAGAAAATCGGGGAAAAATCAAAAAAAAAAAAAAATTCTACATATAATACAGAAAATGTGTGTGGCCAGAGAAGCTACTTCTGAAGTTTATGCAACATGAAATTTTTGGGGACACGAGATTGGTCATTTCCAAGTTGTTAAGTTCAGCCGTTTTGGAGAGATTATTTCATATGTGCCCAAAAAATGGCCAAAGTAATCGTTTAAAATGCAAATGATTCATATTTCTTTATGTGCATTGATATTAAAATTGGTGTAAGCTTCTAGAAGCAAATGACCTGTAAACATTCTTACTTAAATTTAAGCATTGCGTCTTTAAAAAATTAAGGACTTTTTCAAGTAAAAAATCTGTAGTGTCCGTAACCATGTCAAATTCTTGATGCAATATCTTAACAATTTTGCATTTTGGAATAATACACTTTCAAAGGTTTATGTAAATCGGCCAATTTTCATCTGAATGACAGTTAAGTTCGTTGAAAGATTTGAATTTTAAAAAGTTCCGGATATTAAAACATAAAAGGGCATGAAACTCTATTTAGCAAATGTGTTTCTTTTTATCTGATAAAAATATGTGTGTATGTATATTTACAAAAAAAAAAACAACAACAACAACAAAGCATAAGGTAAGAAGCATTAAGTATTATGAAAAATGCTATCTGAAAATTCACGTTTTCACCAAGGTGAGACACCTTTTAGCACCGATACCATGTTTTGGCCATTACAAGGCTAATAAAGCAAAACAAACAAACAAATAAATACATTTAAAAAGCGAATTGTGGTGTTACTGAGAAAATGTAAAGTGCGAAATCATTTGAAGACTTCGACAGTGGTTCCAACAAACTTATTTCCTGTTACAAAAGCAGAGACTCCTTTCATAAATGTTAAATAAATGTCCTTGTGAAAGAGTTGTTATTATTATAGAAACAATAAAGTAATAAAGCGAGCACATTTGTATAAGCCCGTGATTTGCCTTGGAACTACTATCACTAATGATAACACAATTCATGAAATTCGTTGAAAACAATTCGTTGAAAACAGCCAATCAGAATGGAGAATTAGACAACACTGTGGGATAAAAGTAAAAATATGCAGTAAAGAATGAGTCTAATACTGGTTGAAAGAAAAGACAGATCCAAAGAAGTGCAGAGAAAATGAAGCCTGTGATTTCAATGTCTGTACATTTACTCGGCTGATGTGGAACGCCTTTGATTCTGTGATTTTTTTTTTTAATCATTATAATCTGTAACCAACTTTTTTAACTTGGTGGTCTTCTTGGATTGTCTAAATTTAGGCTAAAGTTAAAGTCACGTTGAATTCATTATCTTAGATTAGTTTGAGGTTGTTTTTTTTTGAGGATGTACGATACACCACTATCTAAGATAACCGACATGATAAAGGGTGTGTCAGGTGACTTTTTGCATGTGTTTAACACTCAAAATAAAAGCATTTCAACTGCACAGTCCACAAGTTCCTGTTTTTGTTTTTTGTTTTTTTAAATCATTGCTCTCACATTGGGATAAACCAATTTTCTTTGATTTTGATGAAAATGAAAAGATCTTGATTATTTATGTTTTTTTTAATCACCATCTTATTTGCATCATATTACAAAAAAAAAGCACATTTTTAAGACGAGCATGTGCTGTAATGATTCAGACATATAATTCAATGCCAAGACTGTAAAAACTATAAGCTTTCCGAGCATGCAACATTAATCTAATAGCTATGTCGCCAAATTAAAGAATAAAAAAATAAAAAAAGACACCCTGGCTGATCAAATCTGTTTAGTGGAAGTTGTTTAAAATTTCATTGTAAGACAAGAAAACAAAAGCGTACAGTATTAAATTCTCTCTCCTGCCGAAATCCGTAAATGAAACATAGATGAAGCGGGAGGTGGTGTCTCATCGTGTCTGAAAATGTGCACGGTTTACACAAAGCAAAATTAGTCATGTCCGTCAGTGGACATGAGTGAGAAGGCCCTCGGGCAACCTTTCACTCTGGAGCATGACGTTCCCGTGTGCAGACACGTCATCCAGGCCCTGAGTCGTGTTTAAACAGAGACCCCCGTCTGCTCTACGCCCACAACACACGTCTGAGCCGTGCCATTATGGCTCCCGTTTTTTTTTTTTTTTTCTCCTCTCTTTCCCTTCTTTTTTTTTTCCCCCTCTCAAGGATTTGCTTTTGTTGGTATTGTGTTTCAGAGCAGAGATGGATGACGGCCAAGGTTAGGGAGGATTTCACAAAACCCATAACAAAGATGTGGGCATATGGGGGGGGTTGGATTTTAAAGGCATTTTTGGTATTAGATATTGCATTGTGGTAGTGCTAATAATAATAACAATAATAATAATAGTAGAAAAAGTTATTTGTTTCATTAACCATAATGTTAAATAGGCACGAACATGATGCTGGAGTTCAATGATTTCGTCTTAAGCAGGAAATAAAATGCAGGAGTTTTATATTCACTCCATAACACATGGCCTGTATTTTTCTACCAAAATGATGAGGGGGAAATAAGCGCAAAGGAACTAAATCTTTTTTTTTTTTTTTGCCTTTGGATCCTGTGTATATGATGCCTTGGCTACGATTAATGATAGTTTGAAACCCAATCTTTTTCCCTTCTATTGGGGGGGGGGGGGGGGTTGGTTGGTGGGGGGAGAGGTTTCATTAAAATTGATCATACTTGCAAATCTTCTGCACAAAAGGCACCGATATTCGCTCTATTTTTCGCCAGCGTTTGTGTGCGAAAATCCATAGAAAATCCATCAAATCCTTTCAAAATCCAATAATATTTGCATAGAGCTTAAAACATGCAAAGTCACTGAATATGCATTAAACCGAAAGCCCTCTGCTTTTGCATTAAAATGAATTCCGAGTCGCTCGACTCCTACAGGTAAAAACTAGAACGGGTCCACCGGTTAAGCACCGCTTGTCCCAGTACTCCAGGTCGATTGCCAATGAAATAAAATATCCATATTGCCCTCGTTGTTGTCCGTATACGTGTATAAAATCGTCTGAATGAAGGAGGGAAATGGCATGTAAAAATTTCAGCACCTTGAGTCACATGCGAACAACAGACTTTACTTTTTGTCTCATGTTTTTCTGAAGATCCATCAAGGCCATGTAAGCGGAGGCTTCGCCATTTGCTCCGCGCCAACCCGGTAATGACAAACACACATTGGCGACACATTAAGAATTCAACAAGCAATCTATTCAGCAATTAATGATGTAGGAAATCAGCCCTCCTGCTGAAGATGCCACGCGCACACGGGAGCGCGTGGGGTTTGTCGCGGAGCCGCGTTCACGGCGCCCTTGGGCCCTTCGTGGCACACTTTTCCCAGTCCACGCATTTGTTCTTATGAAATCGAGTACCTGGGTTTTTTTTTTTTTTTCTTCTTCGCGCACTTCAAGGCCAGTCATCATTGCAGTGAAAGTTTTGCTGTCAAGAGTTTCTTCACCACTTTTATAGTGAGGGAATTCTTGTTATCGAGCCATATACTTCAGACACCATAATATATCACTGGCAAATGTGGCGCGCTTCTCAGTTCTCAGTTCTCCCTGTGCAGTGATTTTATGATATGAAAGCCAGAAATATTTTACCCAGAATTTGGAAAAATACAGTAGTGAGTTATGATATCAACAGGACAGAAAAGGTGAGGACTTCCAGGGACCCCTTACACACCCTTCCTACTATTGAGCATTCCAAGGAAGGTCATGCTTAGTTGCTTCAGTTAAGGATGAAATGCCATACTGTATACATAAATACGGATATCTCATTCCTGGACACTTTACTGTGCTGTGAGAAGGGATTAACTTCAAGTCTGACAGGCTTCTCGTCTAAAGACAAACAAAACAAAACAAAACAAAAAAAGCCGCTTCTCTGTGCAGGTATTTGGCTCAAGGCCTTAAAGAAGGGGAAGAAAACCGACCTTGATCAGCGCCCTTGGTGAACTTTCCGCTTTCTAAAACAGTCGGGGAAAACAAAAATGATTGACAATTAGTGCCCCGAAACAACCTGGCAATTTCGCGAGTTATTCATGTGCAGTGGCAAGCTTAAAGCACATCAATAAATCACGTAGCTCGGCTGCGACGGTTAAACTTTGCACCAACAAGTCCCCGAAAAACTTTTAATTAATGGAGTGTGTATTGTTTTAAGCATGTGATCAAAATTAATCAGCCCTCAATTTAAGATATTAAAATCAAATTAATCATGTGAAAAGGCAAATGATGCTTGACACAGCTCCAGCTGTGATGAGCCACTGTTTTTCCCCTCGTGCACCTCTCCTCAGGGGGACATTAGGAAACTCGGTGCCTGTGTCAGCTCCGTTACTGTCACTCCCGCTTACAACAACACAGCCTCGCTTTATTAAGTTGCGCGAGCTTGTTCGCTTTAATAAGCAGCTAAAATGCAGCACGTTTATGTTGAATTAAAGCTATTAGATAATGTCATTAGAGTTTTTTTTTTTTTAAGCTTTGTATAGGGGTAGTGAGTAAATGAAAAAAAAAATATATATATATTCTCTTTTTGGGGGATTTACAGGATATACAGCTCATAGTTATGTACACTAAAGGTATTTCCCTTAAGTTTTCATCTGACAATTGGGCTTTCACCAAAAAGAAAGATGTTAGGACATTTTTCATAAAAATACCCCAACATACACTACGTCCAGTCTCCAGAGCGAAGGAGATACAAATCAGTCGATTGGTAGATTAGGTGTGATGAATGGGCCATTTGGTAATCTAAACGCTGGCCTGCAGGGATGATCAGATAAGCCTCGGTCGCGCTCTAGGAACAATACAAAACACCCCACAGGCTGGAACGGTGCAGTTAGATGCCAGTCTTCATAAAGTGCACAGCGAAAACCAGTTAGTGGAGTAACTGTAGATGTACTTACGCTTTGACTTAACCTTTGGAACTTGTTGGTTTTCTTGTCCGTGGTAAGTGTCAGTTTCATTTAGGTTATGACTCACATTTACGTTGATGGCAGACTCATTATATACTCTATATTAGCAGTTGATGGTTGAGGACCTCGCTCAAGGGCCACTTGCCTACTTAACCACTGGCCTACGCCCCAAACCGCCCCCCCCCCCCTTCCTACCCCACTTTATTGAGAAAACAAACTCAAAAAAGTTTGCTTAGAATTTTGGCACACAGCAAATAAGTAACAAAACAACACATAAGTAACACCAGAAATCATACATCTAGTATATACACTATATATGTGTCTAATGAGTGAAGGAATAGTAGTAGGTAATAAAGTTACAACCCAACAACACTTGAAGTTCTTGACATCTTTCTTACTTTCTGGGATGTTTTCTCACTGGATGTCACTTTAGACGTTACAGTTTTAACCTCCTGCGCTCCTGCGGTTTCGGGACTGTAAGACAAACCTTCGTGTGCATCTATTCCTTCCTGTCAAGTGTGGCCACCTCTTTATGGTAAACTTAATGATAAAGGCGCAATCGTCATTGATCCTTACTCGATTGAAAGTTTCCTGTTTTGAAATTTAAATTCCTTGTGGTGGCACAGAGACGTGCAGATAAAGGGCCAAAGCTCTCACGGGACGCCAAGTCTGAACTGAGGCACGTCAGGTGGCTTGATGAATCCGCTATGAGGCTGCACCTTACCATGCAAGCCCTCCTCAGATCATCATCTTGTCCTTATTCTGTCAACGGCATTGATGAGGCTGTCAGGGGGGCTGCTCGTTTGAGGCTGCGTCGCCTTCCTTTGCATATGCACAACAAGGAGAGATCGGGAGAAGAGAGAGGTGGCGGAGGAGGGGGGGAGAGAGGTAAGAGGCGCGAGGCAGGTGCTGAGAGGGAAGCACCATGGGGAATAGCATCTGAGGCTAAGGACATGAAGCACGTTCCCGACGGAGTCGGCGAAGCAGGAGCCGAGGAGCAGAGAGAAGCCTGGAGCCTCTCTTAGGCAACGCAGAGGGAGGGCGTCGCATCCCTGTAATCACAAAGTTTAGCTCGAGCAGTGGGACTGTGAGTAGGGGCGGGGGAGTATGAGCAAATGAAATGAAATCCTTCCCAAAGCATTTTAAAGTTGATCTACACAGTGGGAGACAAGTTGGTGTCGCATTCAGGAGGTGGAAAAGAAGTTCTCTACTTCGTCCTTACAGGATGGTCTTCTGGAGCTGCTAAGGAAAAGAATATGGCATTAGCCTGGCATCACAGCTGCGGGCCATCCCAGAGCGAGGGCGGCGCGGGTCGGGGGGGATGGCGTTAACGATCTGAAAGGCGCCGTGATCCTTGGTCACACTAAACATGACAGTGGGGGTGACACAGCGGCCTTGTCTGCCTCTTATCCCTGCAGGACAACTTAAAGATTAGTGTAACAAGAGCTCTTTAATTAGACTGCGACACCTTAACAGGGCCCATTATTAATATTCATCATCACCTGCTCCCGACTCGATCACATCTCGTGTAAAATCAGCCAAGATACATCTACAGTACATCTACTGACTAATCTGGGAACAGCTAGAATTGGGAATGGATGGGAAGAAAGGTACCAATTGACCAAGAGCAAGAGTACAGAAGGTCCTTTCTCTGGAGATTATTGGTACAATATGTGTAGGTAAAATAGGAGTGTGTGTGCCAGGCTTGCATGCTGGTTTTAGATGCATGGCTGTTGCCTCGCTTGTAAACAACGCATGCATAATGTGCCAAAGGCACAGCAGAGGCGGAAGAGGGGGAGGAAGAGCTCGAAAATGGCATCAAGGAAGTCATCTTTTCTTCTATTATTTTTTTTTAGGACAAAGACCTGAAACGCTTCACTTGAAAGTCGAGGCAAGAAAGTTCAGAAAACCAGTGGTGAGGAAAATATGTAGGAAGGAAGTGGAAGTGATCAGATTATTCAACTGCGGTGACAGTTTATAAAAATGTTTCAAAAGGGAGAAAAAAAAAACCCCAGAAAGGATAGAAAAGTAAAATCATTGTTCAGAGTTGTGAGTGGGAAAAAAAAAAAATCCCAGGCAAACAAATACTTCAGTGGTATTAACATGTAACGCGTCTGGTGCTGAAGTGTTTGCACATTCCTGCGGACAGCAGGAGAAGAAGCAGGCTTAACGGCGAGCCTCGGGCCCCAGAGAACGTTCTGGATGGTGGTCGTCTGGTACTGCTACAGCACCAGGTTGGATTGCGTTCTCAAAGGAAGAGAAGGAACACTTACCTGAAAGCCTGAAAGAGCTGCCTGGAGCTAAGGAGGAAGGCGACTGTTGAAGGGCTGAAGCAGCCCATTTTGTCCCTCTGGGAGGTCCGGGTGCCAAGGGTTGTTATTACGCTTAGGACGAGCCTTTGTGGACAGATTTATCGACTCTGGCGAGGATCTCTCTCACCGGTGCCAAGTTAAGCCGCAGCGTAATTAGCAAACCACAGAGGAATGTGTTTGATGTTGGCTATTACAATAGCCTCTCAGATAGATGCCTAGACATGCTCTGGTACTGTCCATGCATGCACACCGAGCGTGACCTCAAGCTGTTTCGCGAAATGCAGGAGGCACACATGCACACACGCACATGCGCTCGCACACACAAGCGTGCAGAAAGGACAATTACTCCCATTAAACGGGCCCAGATGCTTCCTTGATTAAATTTGACCACACAAACACAAATGAAAGCAAATGGGTACGCGAGAAGGCTTCCCTGAGCATATGTTCAGCGGCTTGCTCCGAGCACTTCATGGTGAGAGAGGGAGAGAGAGCGCGAGAGAGAGAGAAAGTAAGAGAGAGGGAGGGGAAAAAAAGAGGCATAATTGAATTTGCTGTTGATTCCATACTGGGTGCATTTTTTCCAAGTTTATAACAAAGCCTTGATCACTACAAAAACAGCAGGGAACAGTTGACAGCCGTATCTGTGATCTCAGCGAGTATTCCCTTTCCCCTCGGTGTGTACGTGTCGCATGTGCCGTGATTCTAAACTTTCCCCCAGCTACACCTCTGCCACACCCCAGGAGGATGACTTGCACCTTGTGTGTGGCTGTTTTTTTTTTTATTTTATTTTTTTTAAACATGATCTTGCTGAAGGGGAGCGAACCCTTGTTACACCCACTGCAACAAACTGGACTTCTGCTGTTCTGATAAAAACATGTTATTTTTCATTAATTTCATAACAAGACACTGACCATGTGTTATCTACTTATTTCCCGAAGCCCCGTGCAGTTGCAGGTCACCTGTTGTGCATGTTATTATTCCACGCTTGTCTTGTCACATTGGAATGAGGAACTTGCAGTCCCATACACAGCATTTGATTGACACCAGCTTTTTCAGCTTGTCAGTCAGGCCTCAAAGTCATTATGAAAGTTCTTGAGCGAATAAAGCAGGTTTGGGCTGTTCTGGTCTTTAAAGTCACTCGGCTTGCTAGCATGGGCTTCGTTTAGAAAACACTGTTGTGAAATCGTTTCGAACTCCCGCTGACCGAATGTGGATAAAGTTTCTCAAAGTGGGGTGAGAAATGGGACTTAAATGGGAAAGGGACACTACAACAGAAGAACTGTATGTTGCACCTACTGTACGTGAACTCGGACATATTTGAGTAAATAGAAAAATGGGGTATGCACTTTTTTGAAGAAAATAAAAAGTTCTCCCATTCATTCATTCATTCATTCATTCATTCATTCATTCATTCAATCAGCCTGGAGCTGATTTTCCGAGGAGACGTTGGACATGATTCAGGGTACACCCTGGTCAGTGTGGCATCCGTCACAGGACACACACTCACACGGGCAATTTGGGAACGCCGATTAGCTTACTCTGTACGCCTTTGACCTGTGTGACGAAAAAAAAAAACACGAGTACCCGGAGGAAACCCACCAAGTATAGGGAGAATATGCAAACATTCAAACGGACCAGAGGCAGGACGGGAACTCTCCACCCCAAAGGGTCCACATTGCTAATTACAGTAATAAGTAGCATCCTACTAGGGGTTTTGACTCACAATTTTTTTTTATATTAAATGCCACTCATTGCTTACAAACTAGCCTGTTAGTCAACATTAGAAATGTACAGCCCTGTCTTAGTCTCAGTCTTAGTCTCAATGTTTCAGGTGCTACGATGCTGAACTGAAAGCCGCCAATGAGAGGATGTCATACTGTAGGATTAGACAAAATCTGGATTTAGGCAAAAAATTAAAACGGAAATTAATATCTAATAGGCTAAATATAAAAATGACAAACACAGTAAGATGCAGTAAGATTGTTTAACCACAGGTCTTTTTTTTTTTAGATGTTAGATGGAGACATGTCTCTGCGCAGTCTCAATAGAACTCCGGCAAGATTTTATTGGAATCTTCTTGTATAGTGTCAAGTCATAATTGTACCCATAACTGTTATTAAATAATTTATTAAATGGCAGTCTTTGCTTCCATGATTGCCCCATGAAATGATCTGTCCCAGCACCAAAAGACCCATTCATTAACCCATACGTTTCCACAGTCCGGTGTTTGTGAATCTCTGGTCTTTGTCCTTTTTCAAATAATAATAATAATAATAATAATAATAATAATAATAATAATAATAATAATAAGTCGCCTGACGAAGACACTCTCAGGACAGCGGGATTTGCCATACCTTTTTCATAGGCCTGGGAACAAATCTGCATTTTTTTAATCAAATGCCACAGCTGCACCCCCACCCAATCCCCATGATGGTGGAGCTGAAGACGAGTCAGAGAACAGGAGGTGGCTATGAGTTCTTTCAATCTGCTAAGTGAAGAACTAGCTAACCAATTCATTCTGTACTATTAATGGGATTAATATCCCAGAGTATATTCTCCTTCGGGACACAGTTCAGGCTCAGCACTCCAGAGGAGTCACTTAAACACTAATTCTAATATCAGCATACGTCCATGCCTCATTGCTGCATTAACCAGCAGAGAAAATAGCACTGAACCAAGCAAGCTTTAGAGTCGGGCCCGCATTTAACTTGGAGAGGTAGAACGGGGCTTTATTCCAATTCTCTTCGGTGCAGCTGCAGACTGTTTGAGGCCATAAGCTCCAAATAAGTCTTCGTCACTTGCACCGGGGCCTTATTAATTACCTGGGCCGAGCTGAGGCTTCAGTGTGCCAGAGGGCTCAGCAGCTAATGCATCCCATTCGACAGAGGCTGCTCTGGCTAATGCCTCCCTGGAGGGAAGTCTCCCTAATTAATCCACCATTTCCACTTTAGCTGCACCCTCCCCTCTGAGACCTGGAGGAAGTGTGGATGGGTGAGTGATTTAAATTACTCACAAACAATGACCAAATGTGGCAGGGGGGAGCGCTGAAAAGGGCTAATACAGTAAGATGTATGGTGGTTTCACCATCTTGTGGGCTTTTCATAGACAACCAAGAGGCTGCACATGCTACCAAACTTTCAACGTCGCCAATTAACGAGTACGTCCTGTCAGCGCACAAACAAATGGAATGCCGATACGTTGGATACTCTACTACATTATGTGATTCTGTGAATTTGAATTACAGCAGCTAAACCTGACTCGTTTGAAACTGCATGTTTTGGATGTCTTGCTTGGGACATAATGTACATTAAAATGACTAAAAGCAGCACCGGACAAGACTGTTAATTGCTCTTTGTAAGTGACTGCAATTACATAAATTGGCATTTTTCTAAACCTACATTAATTTAACACACATAAATCATCATCGTCATCATTTATACATCTTTACCCTACTGTATATACAGGGTCACAGGGGACCTAGAACCTATCCCAGGAGACTTAGGACATGAGGCAGGGTACTTCCTGGATGGGGGCCAGTCCATCACCGGGCACACACATATATACATGTAGTCACACACTGTGGGCAATTTGGGAACACCAATTAACCTCACTTGCATGTCTTTGGGCTGTGGGAGGAAACTGGAGTACCTGGAGGACATCCACCAAGCACGGGAAGAACATGCACACAGAGACTAACCACTATATCACCATGACACCATAATTAACTTTTTTTTTTATTTAAAACTTCACATCATAATGATGTAGCAGATAGCATTGCCACCTCACAGCTTCAGGGTCCCTGGTTCGAATCTGAGCTCAGGGAACTGTATTTGTGCGGTTTCCTCAGTGGTCTCTTGCTTCTTCCAGCCTCCACAAAAATGGACTGTTACTGTAGGTAACCACATTAACCATAGGTTTGCACATTGACCTGGATTGAACTGGTGCCCCATCCATGGTGTGGGCCCTCCTTGCCTCTATAGTTGCTACAGTATGAAGAAGTTCCAGATCCAAAGCAACTCAGGATGACTGAAGAGGATTTTTTTTAGGAGAATTTTCACCATGTAAAATCGACTTGTGGAGAACTACTGCATTTGTACTGTTTATTGGACATGTGCGGTTTTGGGTAGAACATCCAAGACGATCTGGAAGTCTGTCCCAGTATGGTTTTCTTTTCTGCCAACTTGTCTCTAATTACGCATTCTCTTATGTCTACGCTGTAGGCTACCAGGTAATGTGTGAACAGGGCAACAAATAATGATTCACTGACATAATTGGTACCCATAATTTAGAGATAAAAAAAAAAAAAACAAAGATCAGGAGATCACATGTGTTTCAGTGTATCCTTTGTTCCACTGGAGTACTTTGGCTCATATTTCAGTGGATTGAACAAAGCTACTCTCTTGTATGCCATTTTGTGGCCTTCATTATATTGTCATTTTGAGTTATCAGTAATAGTGGCCAGGAGATTATGAGTGACGTACTCAAACAGTGGAAATAGGCTGCCCTGGCTCTGGCTCGCAACGTGCTCTGGCATGAGGGCCATGAGCTGCCTGCCAGATTGTTAATGCTTGTCTGTATGTCTGGCCAAGGGCCTGAGTTCACTCTGATGAAGGAGGGGAAAACCTGCGAAGTTAAAAAAAAAAAAAAAAAATCAGATGAAGAGGATAAAAACACCAAAGTGCTTTGGACCATGAGTGACGGGTGAGCATACAGGTCGGTATACATCTGGGACCATTTAATGTAATGGTTAAAATGTTACTATTTGCCATGTGTATGGTGTAATAGGACATTGGCAGAAGTTCAGTTGCTTTAGCGTTTGTTTTCCAGATGCTTTTTCATTTTCAACTTTTACTTAAACCTACTTTGGTCGATTCTGTCAGAACTCTGACATTTAGTGACCTAAACAGAACTTTTCTACCCAATCAGAAATATTTTACATTAGGTGACCACATTGTAACTCTTTTACTTTCGGTGGTCCATTCACATCGTTTCCACATATTTCTCATCCCAGTGGGAACTCTTCCACGCTGGGCCAGCCAGTGGGAACTCTTCCTCGTTGGGTGCCCCAATGGGAAATCTCCAATGCTGGGTGCCCCAATGGGAACTCTTCCATGCTTAGTGACCACATGGGAACTCCTCTACACTGGGTGAGCCAAACAGAACATTTTTGCATGTATTGGGAAACCCAGTAGGAACTTTTTTACTTTTTTGGCTACCCACTCAGAACATTTCAGACATGTGGCAACCAAATCAGGACATCTTGTTCACTTTATTTTAGAGAATCTAAAATAACTGGTTAATTGGCTACTTGACCAGCTGTTTGTGTTGGTAGAGTCAACCAAAAGTTCAGCCTTTATTTTAGCCTAGATGTGCCTACATTTTCGTGGAATTTAATTGCGCACTCATAAGCGTTTTTCTTTTTTTCAATGTACAGCGCTTTACATTCTTCAATTTTGAGATTAACTAATCTCTTCCCGTGGCCCGGTTGCGCTAAAACAAAGCCTACATGTTACCTCAAGCTTGGCCAAATACACATGTGAAAACCCCATTAAAATTCATTGAGTAGTTTTTACATGATTCGGGTGCAAACAAAATCAGATAAACATTCCAAAAAGCATCTTGATGTGTTCTGTTACTCATCTTAGTCCCCTAAATTAATTTTTCGCAAATATCTTCGATGTACAGACATGCAAACTTTACAGTATTATTATACAGGTATGTATCGAAATAGATAGATGTGATCCTTGAATGTGTGTTTTGTGTGTTTGTCATTGTGAGAACCAGGGCCGTTCAACAGGCTATCCTTTGGCTAAATATGGTACATTGTTAGGAAGCAAAATACTGCAAGGTGGTGACTTACAGTAAGTACATACTGTAGCATGGTATAACAAGACGTAGGCATAAAGACATCAACATGACATCGAACGGGTTATGATAACATACAACTCGCTGCTAGACATACTGTACATAGCAGAAAGACGGGTTTATGAAACACCCAAGGTCTTATAGATGGATGAGACAGATGGATCTGCAGACTAGTGAATGAAAGATGAAAAGTGTAAAGAAAAACAAACTGTTGAGCCAAAGTGTACACATCATCAGTGAAACATACTGGCCTGGGCATGCATGCCTACTAGTGGAACTTGTCCTTATTGATGAGGTGATAGCCGACTACAGTAATAGGAGGACTTGTGAAGTGAACCAAAGATTAACTACTCAAATTCAATCAAATTCCTTAAGACTGAGTAGATGGCACTTAACATAACATATGGCTAACAAAACCACTGGGCTAAACGTTGGAACGTTTGAGAGTATCCAGGTCTGAAACTCAACCCTAACCAGACAGAGGGCAGAACGCCTTCAAAACATGCAGCAGTGGAAAATTCCTGCATTACTGACCTGACAGAGCATCATCAGAGAAAACACCCAGCACCACCCAATCGACAAACTTTACAAACCCATACAATTTCTGTAAAGATGAATTATTTAGTACATACTGTATGAACATGCAATTTCAAAGCTTTAAAAGAAATGCTATAAAATAAATCGTCTTGACAACCCTAGAAACCTCAGCGTATACGGATTTATGAATATGCATGATATGCAAATTGTAAAAGGCTCTCTTACCACCTGCCATCTCTTTCGACCATCACTACTCTTTCACACTATACTGTATGCTGTTAGCTATGGCATAATCTCAGAATCCCAAGACAATACATACGATAAATATAATATCCATTTAAGGACGGATCCAGAAACCCATAATCCGACCCAAATATTTAATATATTTTCGAGTAAAACATCTTGTTTTAAACAATAACAAATATACATATAATTCAATTCCATAAAATGTATATAAATACTTTGAAATAATAGTGAACCTCTTTTTTTACTTTAACATTTATGTTATACTGTATTTTTTTTCTTTTTTATAACCCATTTTTGGTGTTTCTTTCACTGTCTGTGCAAGATAAACATCTCCCCAACATATCATAAACACCCTACCACACACACACACACACATACTGTATATATGGCAGTTTCATATTCTGTAGTATCCCACAAGCTGATATACTACAATGTACTTTTACTTCTAAACAGTGACATAAAGTTACATCTGAAACTGCAGCTGACAACCAAAGTATCATTCTAGTATCATCACACTGCTTGGTCAAATAAAAGTGGCCATTTCAAATCATTGCGCTGCAACAAGCAAAGGAAACAACTAAGGAGATTTAAAATGACTTGAACTGAATCAAGAATCGTTTAACACATTATTAAAACCTGAAAGGATAGTGCTGAACTGTCAACTTTATGGAAGAAATGGTCAGACAAAAAAAAAAAAATCATGAACGGAGTAAACACTTGGTGAAGGTGCATGGTAAAAACATAAAAAACCAGCTATGTTTAATAGTGAAAGTAAAAACTCACAGGATTGGGGCTAAACAGCTGCTTAGTCATAAGTGGACCACTTGCTATTGAGACTATCATGTCTAGCAAATTCAAGCTTTTTCAGAATAAAGTTTGGACTTTGGGGCGGTGGAAAAAGTCGTGTGGTCTGATGAGTCCAGATTGACCCCATTCCAAAGTGATGTGCGTGTCAGGGTAAGAAGGGAAGCACATAAAGTAATGCACCCATCATGCGTGGCGTCCACTGTACAAGCCTCTGGAGGCAGTGTTGTGATCTGGCGTTGTGTCCGTCAGGTCACAGTAATGTTATGTGGCACTAAAATGAAGTCAGCTGACCCCCTGAATATACTGAGAGACCAGGTTATCTCATCTAGGAATATCCCTGGACTCAAATTGGCTCCGAAAGCAGAAGGAATTGTTTTCGCACAGGAACCACATTGTGTGCTGTAATTAAAGCTAAAGGTGACTGAATGGAATTTGAGAGTGTGTAACTTTTTTCTTTTTGCTAGACAGTATAGAAAGTAGATGGCTGAGAAACGTAATGAGAAATTATATGATAAATTCATATGAAGTTTTAAAAAATGAAATGTGTTCGGATCATATAGTCATCATGTAATCATACAGTATATAAATAAAGTAGAAAGAAGGCACTACTGCATTAACTAATATGAACAAAGATCATTAGTCATGCCATTACCACTAACTGCCCCTTTGCCTCAACTATTGAGCAACCATAATTCTTTATACCAGTGAGAAATATTATGCAATCATGTCAAATTTTACATTGACACATAGCAAGTACAGTGACTATTGGCTGATTCAGTGGGAAAATGAGTCTTTAGCATGTACTCTCATGACTATTCCAACTAATGTTAAACTCTTCCTTTTTACTCCCAGGTATTTGCCACATATTACTTTGGAAAGGGTGGAGAAAAGCACAAGTATGTTTTTTTTTTTTTTTTTTAATATGGAGCACTTTTATAGCTTACATACTGTTAATTAGCATTAGCCTTAATGTGACTCACCTGTGGAGCTTCCTTTGTAATGGTGATTAAGATGCTTCAAAATTATAACCTCATTTCCATATAGTTTTTACATTATATTTTAATTACAAATTTCTCAAAATAAAAATCCTACAATTGAGTTAAATGCAGAGCTCAACAAAAAAAAAGAAAACTGGAAGATCATAGACTCATGAAGATCTTCTGTAAGTAAATCATATTTACAGTATATGTCATTTTTATCAATTAGAAATAAAGCTCTTAATAACAGTGGAGATTCCCTTCCATGATTTTGTGGTGGATTTGTTAAATTCACCAATGGATTCTTTGAACAATGCAATGGTCTGTCCAGATTTAATCCGAAAATGAAGCTAGAGTACAGACTAATCTACATTAGAAGCCAGTGCTTCCTGGTGGGCCAAACCATCCACATGTTAAAAAAAATTTTCATGAAGTTTTGCCAAAGGCTGAAGGACGTTCTGAGATAATCATTTGATTTTTGTCATACTATGCAGTGTAATTTGTGCTCCACAGTATTGACCTTTAATTGATTTGCATTTTTTATTTACATTATTATATAGTATATTTTATTAATTATCAGGTTAATCAAATATTTTAAAGATCTCTTCCCTCCAAACAATTAAAATGAAAAGTAAGTGGGTCAGGTTTTTACTATCAACTATTTACTGTTTCACTATTGACATAAGAAACATAATTCATTTCTACAATAAAATTCAATGTTCAAAACAGAATGGTACTTTGATTTACAGTTAAAGTTTACAGATCAATAAAGCAACTATTAGCAGTATTGGCTGGTTATACAGTACTGTTTTAAAATGCCATACAGTTTAGCGATCACTACTAGCTAAAATTGCTAAATTTGCTAAGTAGATGCCAAAGCTACTGAAGCCGAACACACATTTCTAATCACTACTGAATGCCCACCTTTTGCTAACATCACAACTTATTAACTATCCACACAAAGTTCCACAACTTTGAGCTATGAATAAAACTAACTATGCGGGGAATTTACATAGCTAACTTTGCTAGCTTTGCTAACAATCTACGATGGGTGTTCAAGTCAAACTGGGACTGTCGTACAGGAAAAACAGAACACGGTTCTGAGAGTAAAAACTGGCTTTATCTCTCTATATATTCCCCTGCCACACTAAAGCACTTTTCCTAGTGCTTGGATACCATCAGGCTAGAAAGTTTTCTCAGTATACCGGAGCCATGATAGGACATCCTGCTTCACATCTGAAATGCTGGCCTCACAGGAACAAAGACATGCAGATTACGCATTCCCAGATTGCCCGGAGTGTGTAAATATGCATGTGAATGTTGACTGGAGGTCCTACCACGGTTATGACAATGGGAAGAAATACAATGTTCATCATTGGCCTCCTTGGTCCCTAGTTGGACTACAGAGGTTCGTAAATGGATGGATGGTACCATTAATGTAAATTGCTACTGTAAGAGTTAATGAAGGCATAAAAGATCCAAATATAAAGCTAATAAAGTTAGCTAGCTAGTTAATTTGAAACTATTTACTTGGTTTATTAATTTAATGATTGCTTTTATAAATTTGTTTAATTAGTATGCTGGATTAATATTATCTGTTCTTCCAAAATTTGTTTAATATGCAATTTTATATTTGGCAATAAAAAAGACTAAATGTGTGCTATAGTATAATATGTGCTAATATTCAGATTTACCAGTATGAAGGTCTGTAAAAAAAAAATACCCTTCATTTAGAAATAGTGCAGAACATATCATTAGTGTGTCCATATATTATACTCTGAATGCTGTAAATATTAATTACAGTAATTACCCGCCAACTCTGCCGCGCTGTGATAATATAAACGTCCAGACACAGAGGTTTTAAGTTCATTTCATTTACATTTTAAGATAAGCGTACGACGATCACTGAGTACATGTTGTGTCAAAACCAACACACAAAACAGTCATGGTGAGAAGTATTTCTCTTCATTTGCACTTCTCTAAAGTCAGTATTTAAAATCCCTAAACAAATCAGTTCTGTTTAACCTTGGGACAAAATGGTGATTACTTCAGGTTTCAGTTGTGCAACATACTTTTGCCATTTCTTTAATAGATAACACTACACACATGAGTGTCAGAAACCACAAATGAGTTTATTTAACAACCATGACACCGTTTGAGGCGATTGTGTAAAGATTTAAGCATGTATTTTGCATATGAGTGGAAGATTCGTGTAAACTCTTTTTTTTTTTTTCCATGAAAGATCCCTTTGAAGTCAGAAAAGTTATTTCCTATCCAAATTAAATGTTTCGTTGGTAATACTGCAACATGAAAACAGTGTTGTGCTTCAAAGGTCAACAACCAACTAGAAAAGTCCTGTAAATATTCACACACCAGTTAATTATCAGATAATTTCTTTCTTTCTTTCTTTCTTTCTTTTTTCTGTGCATGTGTGCGTGTGCATGTGTATGTTCTTAGTGCATGGTTGCTGCCTCTACTGGAGAGCTCTAATAAAACCGTGATGTGAGAGAGGTAACGTATGGGACCCATTAGATTGTTTATTAAAAGTTGTTCCCTTCTGCTCTCCTAAACACTGAACCACAGACATTTTGAAAAAGTTCTCCTTGGCCACAGGACCGGCAATCACAGCCTGTGAAAGGGAAGTCCACTCAGTCCAAAAACAGATGATTGCATGAAACATTCTTTTTCAACCCAATCTTCCACAAAGTCTGCAGGCATTCTTTAGAGTGGGAGAGAGTTTGCTGGGTTTCATATGAATTACGTTTTAATTAAAGCTGCAAGTGCTAACTCACTTTAAACTGAGCCATTCAGAACTTTCCATTGGCATGTGCAACGTCCTACAATCTTGCAATCGTGAGACAATCATGTCTTTGTGTATTATTGTACAATTTCCAGGACTGTATATACTCAAAGTTGTAATTATTATTTTCTTTCAATAATGAATCAGGTTGCAAATTCCCAGACATGTTTAGATGATATTTATTTATTTGGTTTGTTTGTTTGTTTGTTTGTTTTGCAACAATCATGCAAAGTGACTGTGACCGAGTATAGAAAGTGAAACATTTGTATCTCAAAAATAGAGTATACAACAGCAGTCCTAATAAATGTTTGAACAAAACTTGCAAATAACTGTACATAATTTCGATAAAAACTGAAATGGACCAAAAAAAAATTTAATTTCATCAGTCAAGACACATGTCCATGTCGATATACTTAATACTGAGAACAAGTAAGGACAGCTTGGCACCATAACATTAGGATGTTGTAAACCACATGTCTAATGCACCACATATTCTCTTCAAAACACAATGTTGGATCAGTAATATAATTTATACATAAACAGTTTCATAAAATTCACCCAAACTATGTGCGAAAGAAAATGGTTTCAGATTTAAGATGGAGCTTTTGCTAGTTTCAATTCTGCAACATTCTGTTGTCTCTTTTGTCTGTCTACAGCCAACTTAATATTTACAGCTAGCTGTAACTCAGTGTTCACAGCCGTCTAACTAAATGTTTACAGCTACTGTAGTCGCCTCAATGTTAACAGCTAGCTAGATCAATGTTCAATGCAACAGTATAAAACTAAGCTAAAAAGCTAACTCGGTGTTTAAAGCTACGTAGCTCAATTTTTACAGCTAGCTAACTTGATGTTTACAGCTCGGCAGTTCAGTAATTGCACATATTGAACTCAATGTTAAAGCCATGTAACTATATTGTGTATCTAGCTCAATCTTTACAGCTAGCTATGGTAATGTTCACAGCTACGGTATCTAACTCAGTGTTCTCAGTTATCTAACTCAGTTTGTGTTTACAGATATGTTAACATCTCCATCTAGTTCACTCAATGTTAACGACTAACTAGATCAGTGTTCAATGCAGTGTAACTTCATGTGAACAGCTATCTAACGTAATGTTTAAAGCTATTAAATGCACAGTTCAGTTATCTAGCTTAATACTCACAGCTAGCAAACATAATGTTTACAGCTGTCTAACTTACATATTTACAGCTAGCTAAATCAGTATCCATGGTTATCTTGTCCACTGTTTACAGCTAGCTTAAGAAGGAGCCGTTTAACTCAAAGTTAACAGCTAGCTAGATCAATGTTCAAAGCTACATAACTCGATGTTTACAGTTAGCTGATTCAATATTTACAGTTACAGTAGCTAGTTTAATGTTTGCAGCTAGTCGACTCAATATTAACAGGTAGCTCAATCAATGTTCAAAGCTATATAACTTTTACAGCTAGCTAATTAAATGTTACATTTAACCACCTCCAAGGTCACAGCTAGGAAACTCAATTTTCACAGCTTAATGTTTAGGGCTATTTAATGTACAGTTCCCAGTTAACTAGCGCTCACAGCTAGCAAACATAATGTTTACAGTTATCTAACTCAATATTTACAGCTGTCTATGGTTATCTTTGCTGAATGTTTACAGCAAAGTAGCACAATGTTTACAACTAGTTAACTCCATTTTAACAGTTCAATGTTCGAAGCTACGTAACTTAATGTTTACAGCGACCTAACTCAATGTTTACAGTTATCTAACTTAATGTTTACAGCTACTAACTCAATGTTTACAGTTATCTAACTTAATGTTTACAGCTACTAACTCAATGTTTACAGTTATCTAACTCAATGTTTACAGCTACTAACTCAATGTTTACAGTTATCTAACTTAATGTTTACAGCTACTAACTCAATGTTTACAGTTATCTAACTCAATGTTTACAGCTACTAACTCAATGTTTACAGTTATCTAACTTAATGTTTACAGCTACTAACTCAATGTTTACAGTTATCTAACTCAATGTTTACAGCTACTAACTCAATGTTTACAGTTATCTAACTGAATGTTTACGTCTAGTTAACAGTATTTAATGCAGTGCTATAGTTACAGGATTCTAACTCTAGTATTTACAGTATAGCTGGCTAACGTAATGATTGCAGTTAACTCACTTATTCTAACTTAGTGTGTAATTTAGGTAGATACTGTACCTATTGTGCTATTCCTTTAAATAGGACAGTATAGCTCAGACCGTAGACGTTTCAGTGAAACAAACTTACAGACTTGTTGTTTATTTTTCCCCCGAATATATTTTGGCTTAGCCAATGGCCACCAGACCTCCCAATCAAGCTGATGTGCTTGAGATTATACTTATCAAAACACACACAGACACATGTGCTCACCAGACGAGAGAGGAGCGCGGGCGAAAATTGGATTAGGCTGTAAAATCACAGATATGCATCTGAGGACAGATCTCCAATTTGGATAAGAGACAGAGGCCTACATTTACAGCCGTGTGTGTGTGTGTGTGTGTGTGTGTGTGTGTGTGTGTGTGGTCTGGGAAACTGAGAGTGTAAAAGGTCTCTAGGCCTTTCACAGTCCAGTCGTACAGTGTAAAGTCCAGAGGTATAAGTCAGAATCGTTTGCTTGTCCTGCTCACTGAGCCACATTAATTGGTCATTATTAAAGCGCAAATTAACTTCTGGGTGCTCGGTTATGTTTATATTACACAACTGTAGGGCTATGAAAAATACCGTTGAAGCTGGGAGGTGTAGTCATGCCACTACGCCGATAAAGAAATGCAAAACAACAACCAGTTACACAAGCTGAATGCAACTCGGGTTGTCAAGTATTATTTACCTTCTTTAACCAGAGTTTAAGTGTTTCAGAGCCAAAAGGATTGTGTGTGTGTGTGCGTGTGTGTGTGTGTGTGTGTGTGTGTGTGTGTAAAATAAAGGACCTTAACAGATTTTAGTAAATGCTCTATAATATCCTGTAGGAAAGTAGGTTTGCTTTTTCTTTGGTATGGAGACACACCAGAAAGCATGCCTTTCTATTGTCTTTCCAAAACCAAACTAAAAGCAAGTATTAGCCAAGGTTATAATTCAGAATAATAAAATTGCTGAAATAGTTTAACAGAATGAGCAAAATGGGCTGAAGCATGGGTGTAGTCTTCATTCTTGTTTTGGTCATGTAACCTTCAAGCACAACTCGAACTTGAGCACAGCCACAAAGCGTACAACACATATTTATAAAGGTCAAAGCAATCAGTTTGTACATTTATGTAAATAGCTTATCCTTATGATGATTATTATTATTATTATTATTATTATTATTATTTTTAGTACCACTACTACCAATGCCCCATGGTATTGCTTAACTGGCATACTGTCCAGAAATGTTATCCCATCTGAATAATACTTCAGATTATATGAAATATAATATGCATGCAATCAAGTCATTTTTTCTTTTCTTTTTTTTAGGAAAGTAGAATTCGAGAAAGCTAGCCAATGTTTTTAAGGGGCAATCAGCTAAGCAAACAAATAAGTGTTCGTGTCCGTAAACACGGCAACACAACCGGCTTGGCAAAATAACGACAGAAGATAGATTACTCCCAGCACTTTTCAAGCTTTGCAGCTGTTTGATTGTTTGCTTTCTCCTCGGTTTATAATCCCCGTAAAAGAATAGGCTGTATTGAAATTTGACAGAGCTTACCGTGGGACATGATGTGTTTGCTAACCTAAGTGGAAAGTTGCATCTTACAGCAATTTGGTCGAAAAAGAAAAGGAAGAAAGAAGACTTGGGATTCCCTAGTGTAACAGATGATACCAATTTACAGCGTGTCTTGGTTCAAATCCAGCTGAAGACTTTGAGACTTTTTAGGGCTAATGCAGACTCAACAGGACAACTTGTGGTCCTGTTCTGTTCCAGCTCCGAGGCCTTGACCCGGAGTTCAGAGCTTTTTTCGCTGGGTGATTGAACGGCACCACACTTGAGAGCATCAGCGCCTCTCGAATATTGAAGTAATACGTTGACCTAGTGCGCCATGTGCCTTTGAGCTGCAGCCAAGCCATCTGAATCCACTCGGCTCAAATAAGGGGACTTAGCGTTCAAAGGAGTTCCGCCAAGGGACGAGTCCTTTCGAGCTCTCACACCGTGGTGCGAAGGACAGCACCGGCGGCCTCAAAGAAACAAGGCCAAGACGTGATAAATCAGCGCGGCAGGCCAATGAGAGTTTACCCATAATTACTTCAGTATGGTCTGGTTTATTTATTTTGTTGACACTTCTGAGTCCCATCTAAGCGCCATCTCCAGCTTGGGCCTGCACGTCTGCAAAGTGGCTCCATATCAAAAAAACACTACTGCAATAAACAGGAATGACAGATAACCGCACGGTGCCTCGTATCATTTAACCGTCCTCCACAGGAACAGGCACTTATTCCTCGGCAGTACTTTATAGTGCGCTACAACTCACTGCTGTAACGTTCCCGTTATGAACACGCTCCTGGCTCTAGAACTATACAAAAGTACACATTATGAGTGGCCGAGGTCTGTGGTACAGTACACAAGCGCTTGGGTATGGTGTCCCGTCTTCTATTGTTCATTGTCCCCTTACTGGGATTTCTCTTTCCTTTTCATGTGCTTCACTGCGCATTTATTTAGTTCTTTTTAAATCAAGGATTCTTTGTTTTCAGCCTGATTCAATTCACCCCATTGTCCAGCCAGTGCCAGATTATGCTTGAGGACAAACATTTGACTCGCTGATGGTTTCCGAAGGAAGGAAAAATCGAAACGAACCTCTATTTTGCTTTTATTTAATCCTCAAAGGCCCTTGCCAAAACGAGGCAAAGGCAACAAAAATATGCCACAAAAAGCCAAAAGTTTTGCCACAACCCTCTCAGTTTCAGGCACAAGTATTACAAGTGAGAGGATTCAAAAGTCGATCAAAGAGTATCCGAAAGGTTGGAGGCAAAAAGTGGGTGTATACTGGTTTTGAGAGTTTTGCACATTCTCATTTTTTTAGGTTTTCAATTACATTCATGGCATCAGGAGATGCCCTTATCCAAAGAGACTTACGAGAATGAGAATTTACTGTACGTTGGTGTCATATCCCAATGAGTTGGCTTGGCATCTCAGACTCGTGTTTTAAACCCAGTGATCCAGGAATATGCTCCAGATCCTGGCAACCCTGACCCAAACTGCTGTAGGTAATTCACAAATATGAATAAATCCATAACTGGGTTTTAAAGCATGTTTTTCATTAGCAATATTGTAAGTATACACCATTTGCATATGATAATGAAAACAAGAATACAAGAAACACACTAATCTCCTGATTTGCTAAAGGTTTGCGCGTGTACAACTTGAAAACACCTGCAAATACAATGCCAACGAGGTCTACGGAGGATTGCATCCTTCAAATGAGCAAAACACCATGTCTTGTCCATTTTGCCTGTTTAACGTGAATGAATATGCAATTAGGCATCTATTTATCTAAAGGGGCAAAATACAGGATGGAGTCGATGCTAATGGAGTTACTGAACACCTGCAGCGTGATTTACTGTAGCCTGAGCGTCGCTCTTGTGGGCAAATTAATACATCCAGGGTGCTTGTCTTCAATTCGCGCCACTTGAAGACAAAATTGTCCTATTTACTACATTATACACCAGTCAGCCATAACATTAAAACCTAAACCAGTAAGCCCAAGACGCGTGTATGTTCCCCTTGTGCCTCCAGGGTGGCTCTGACTCGACGAGGTCTCTGGGGGTGTGCTGTGGTGTCTGGTACTGGGATGTTCATGGACCTTCATGGATCTTGTCCATCCCATTAATACCATGGATGCTCAGTAGGATTGAGATCTCTTTCCCAGGTAATCCACATACTGTATGCAGCAGGCTGTGATGCACTGGGGTGTTCTGATACCTTTCTTCATAGCCAGCATTAACTTTTTTCATAAATTTGTGCTCCATTGGCTTTTCCTTGGATCGAACCAAACAGGCTGGCCTTTGGTCCCCACGGGTATAAATGAGCCTTGGGTGCCCAGGTCACCAGTTTACTGATATATATATATAATTGATCATCAATGTTATTCAGTTCACTTGACAGTGGTTTTAGTGCCGTGGCAGATCAGCGTATTAGGGTGTTCGTCAAAATTATCCCAATGTAAAAAAAAAAAATTCTTAACGCATTATATTCAAGTTTGCTTATCATGAAAACATGAAAATCTCATTTCCATACACTGGAGTCCATTCAGAAGTGATGAAGTGAAAATGTGGACCCGTCCATGCCAGACATTCATCGGTTGGCAAGCATTTACTTGAAACGCCCCTTCATTTTTTTTTTTATTTCAAAGTAAACAAGGCAAAAAGGCATATCCATTTTTCCTTTATTTTCTATATAAATAAGTTTAATGTGTAAACCAGAGTTAATGTTATCACTTTTGAATGAGGTTGATTATTTTCAGTAAGAGCATGTCCCAAGGTGTTTTATTCTACTTCATGTATTCTATTCTAGCAATTCGCCAATAATTACAATTTCTATTTTATTAATGAAGGAGACATCACACCTTAAACAGCTCATATTACATTTCCTGTTGTGGAACGTTCACTTCACACGTGTTTCCTGTTCTAGCTGATATAAGGTTAATAAGTTAAAAAAAAAAAAACATTTTTTTTTTAATTATCAAGTTACTGGGAAACTGGAAAGTCCAAAGCCCTCCGTGCTGAAAACTCAGAGCTACTGTTTTTGGAAAAAATTCCTAACAACCTTCCGACGAATCAGATCTAAGACTTCAATAGAACTTTGTTATAAACCTCCGACCGTGTTTGCACGGTTACACACGATTTCACATCTACAGAAAGTTCCAATCCGCCAACATTTCGTGCTTAAGCTGTGAGATCTCTCCTTTCAGAGTCACTCAGGTCCAATCTGAAGCCCTTCACACATCAACACCCTTCTCTCCCACACATCTGACACGTATTAGCGCGCCGGGCTAATAGTCAAACGTTTGTTTTTCGTCCCGTGTTTTCAACTTCGTCCTCGCCCCTCGTTAAGGGCGGTCATGTTAAACCCCGTCACTCGTTCCACATGTGCTTTCTCAGACCACAGCTCATCACGGCGCATATGACTTATGGCAGCCGAATCGATGGGATCTGAAGGAAGAGAGAAAGAGGGAGAGATGGAGAGAGGCATCTCTCGGCCTACGCGGAGCTCGTCAGATGTGGTCTGGCACCTAGATCACACGGCTCAACCCGAGCCACGCTCAGCACTCGCAGCCCTGCACACGAGAAGGGACAAGGAGCAACGGAGTCCAAAGCTCGCCTTTTTTTTTGTGTGTGTGTGTTTGCTTACAAATAAGCATGCCAAGAGACACAGACCGCATGAGCAGTCCGTATTGCTGATCTAGTCATGTCTGCAGTGAGTGATTAGGCGTGACAAATTCGACGAATTCTCAAACGGATACTTAGCTCCTCTGATGTACGAGACTGCAGCTTCCTGCCTCTAGTGTTTCAAACACGTCGGAAAATTAGCGAGAGGTTATTTTAATGACGGTGTCAGAGTGTTTAGTTTGGTGTAGGAGACTTTAGAAAGTGAGAAGACATGAAACGCAGCAACTGAAGCTTCGCAGAGTCTGTGGCGTGTAGCAAAGGCTTTATGTCAGAAATCTCCTAGTTTTCTTTCTTTCTTTCTTTCTTTTTTTATATATGATTTTCATTCTTTCTCACTTAAATGCCAAAGAGTTATACGCTTAAGTTTTATTCATAAATATTCTTTCATCCTCGTGCAGCTATTTATGTCGATTGCCTTCAACCTACTCAACACTTGCTGCACATGTGCTTTCTGCTCGTTGTTTTTTCTGTTGCTGTTTCTCTCTATCTTTGTGTGTATGTATTGCTGTGTGTGTGTGTGTGTGTGTGTGTGTGTGTGTGTGTGTGTGTGGCAGGTGTCACACCCCCGCTCTGGCCGTGCGGGTGCGAGTGCAGGCGGCTGTGTAGATAAAGTAAAGCTCCCTTCCTGTATGAGGTTAAAGCTGCGCCGTGTCACCGTTCTCTGCAGCGCTCTTGTAACCACAGCCCCAGTCGCTGATGCAGAATCGCCTCCTCGCACTCGAACCTCGCACTCACACACTGCGGCGGAAGCCCCGCCGCTGATCTCAGCTCAGCGTTTAACGCTAACTCTCGGCAGCCCCTCTTGAGGCCGTCGGAGCTGCGCGTGCGGTTAGACACCCAGGTGCTCCTCAGAGCGCGCTGCTTTGAGAACTTCCGCGCGGTTCTGGTCTCAGGAGTAATCTGATTACGCGCCATTACGAGGACTGAGGTGTTACCGTTGAGAAGGTGGTTTCAGGGCGAATATTCTCAGTATTTTCAGATGATCTGTTTGTGTACTAAGGGCTTCATTTTACTACCAACAATGAGATGCACAGACCTTAGAGATATTTTTCAGCCTGATGATTTCCTTGTGATGTCAGGCCAAATCCACCATCCTCTATTGAAAGCAATGCCTTTTGCCCAGTTTTTAACGTTTCTTATGTCATAGAGGGTGGAATATTAAAACAACACTGAATAATAATAGCAGGACGAACTTCACAAACTGGTTTTTAGTGTAAAATCTTTGCATGGCTAAACGTCTTCTTTGGCCGTCCGTATTTCTACTATTTATTTTATAAAAGTCTGAAAACGTAATCCTTAAAACCAAGAAAATTTTTCTCACATTATTATTATTATTTATTTATTTTAGTAAATACGGTATATACTGTACAGGGCTCCAGGCTGTGCAATAACGAGAATTATTCAGCACAAGATAAGATAAATAAAGTTTCAAGGCGGCACAGTGGCGTAATCCTCAGCGCCGTCACCTTACACCTGCAGAGTCCGAGTTCGATTCCCGCCTCTGTGTGGATGGAGTTTGCATGTTCTCCCCGTGCTTGGCAGATTCCCTTCAGGTTCCTCCCGCAGTCTGAATACATGCAGATCAGGATAACTGGCATTCACAAATTGCCTGTGTGTGTGAGTGTGTGCTCGCCTTGTGATGGATTGGCACCCTGTCCATGGTGGACCTGCCTTATGCCTGAAGTCTCCTGGGATAGGCTCAACCCAAACTCCCCAATCCATTTAAACCACCTACACAAACATGACTGAGAAAAACATTTAAGAATGGATCACATAGACATAAAAATAGCACAAATTCATATGATCGTGTGTTTTATGGTTGTTTTCAGATGTCTCTGCGACCAATAATAATAATAATTATCATAATAATATGTGCTTTTTGTGAGTTCTGCATTTTTGTGACGTCATTCACATATTCCAGGAGCCGTGGAATTTACACCTTTTAAAAAATAATGATCACTTTGGTTCTATCTAACATATCCGAAACCCGCAAATTCACATTTTGATGTCTGACACACCAACCCCGCCCCCCCCCCCCCCTCCAAACACACACCTGCATGACTTCCGTTTAGGATCCTTGCCGTTTGAGTTTTAAGGGTTAATTCAGTTTAGATTGTAGATTATAAGAGTAACTTAGTACTTGGCTAGTTGATGGTAGCTAATCGCTAGTTAGCCAAATTAACTGCACAAAAATTCGATTAAATATCTTGGCCTGAAATGTATGAGAAGACATCGAGATCTCAACGAAGACAGTTTCTCTGTTGAATTCCAAGTAGCCTAGCAAGTTGCGCTCGCCAACTGTGTTACTGTATACAGTATGCAGTGGAATGCCATGAAAATACTGTATGTTATGTTAGAATATACACTATATATATTTTTAAACAAAACCTTGTATAATGTACTCACATTAATGGCCTTTTTTTTTTTTTATTCAAAAAAAGTTCCGGACACTAAAACATAAAAGGGCATGAAACTGTATTCAGCAAATTTGTTTCTTTTCATCTGATAAAAATATAAATGTGTGTGTATATTTAGAAAAAATTAAGGTTGGATCGAAACATAAGAAGCACTAGGTTTTATGAAAAATAGTGTATATGATCCGATCTGAAAATTCACTTTTTCACCTAGATGAGAGACTTTTTAGCACCAGTGCTACACTACTGTATGTTTGGGCCATCTGTAATCGCTCTGTTGTGCAAATCACTTAAATCTCAACCATTTCATCAATTATCTGTCTAGGATTTGTCTTTAAACAGAGGTTCTAACATCAAATAGTAAAAAAAAAAAAAATGAAATAAAATTGTTGTTTGGTGAGTAGAAAGTTGGCTTGGTGGTTAGCACTATTGTCTTGCACCTCCAGATTCTGGGTTCGATTCCCGCCTTGGCGTATGGAGTTTGCATGTTTTCGCCATGGTTGGTGGGTTTCCTCTGGTACTTCGGTTTCCTCCCACAGTCCAAAGACCTGCAGATTACGCTAACCGGTGTTCCCAAACTGCCCGTAGTGTGTGAATAAGTGTGTGAGTGTGTGTGTATGTGTGTGGCCTGTGAAGTATCCCACCGCGTGCCCTAACCAAAAGGTAATGGAGCTGTGATCTCAGTTTGGAGACGTCTTGAAAAATGTGGTTGTTTTTGTAATTTGCCTTACAAGTCAGGAAAAAAAGACTTCTAACTGTACTTTCACCAGAGGAAATGGTTAACAAGTCAAGCAGTTTTTTCTTTACTTGTAGTTTTCCTTTTTTGTTGTTGTTCTTTTTTTGAGAGAGAAAGAAAAAATAAAGGCTTAAACTAAAATGCAGACTTTAAATAGCTGCTATAACTTGTATGTAAATTGAAACGAATAAACTAGTCCTATTTTATTCTTTAACTAATTAAAAATGCAATCATTGGCAAATTGATGGAATGAAAGGAAAGAACATTAAGTCAAGTCACTTGAACTTTTTTTTTTTTTTTTTTAAGCATGTTTTAAAACACCACAAGTTCTGCCTACATGCTGTTACAGTGGACAAAATGAAGTGAATAAAAAAGTATGAGAACTATAGTGATGGAGTCCACATGACATGAATTGGACCTGAGATGATGGACCTGAGCTCATGAGACTCGACCTGCGAGTTGGACTTAACGCTTGGATGAGTGGAAAACACCCAGAAGTCGTGTTCCTGTTAAACTGACCCAGACAGAAAGCAGGGTTTCACAGACAGTTGATCCAGTTGGTGGAGAAAATCCTGATTTGTTACTCAGATGAAGTGGTAATTTTGATCTTTGATGTGATGTTTTCAGGGCCTAACTTACAAAAGTGTTTACATGAAGGTCTGGCGCATGCAAAACCGTACCGCCGTAATAAAAACAGCAAAAGATCATATTCGTTTTTTTTTGTTTTTTTAAACATGGTCTTTATGTAAGTGAAACTGCTTGTGGAGAAAAAAAAAGAAGAAGTTTTTAAACACTGAATTTTAAACTTCAGCAAAGAGTTTGTTAACTATGGCTATTATTTTAACATCAATATATTTATGGTTTAACACAGTATTGGTGCTGATTTAATTTGTAATTTTTTTTTTTGATGTTATGCATATAATACAGAAAATGTGCGTGCCAGAGAGTGACTCATTTGCTTCCCTAAAAATTTCACGTTGCAAACTTCAAACAATAATAAGTCAAATGATTCATATTTCTCTATGAATATTTATACAAAAAGCATATAACCTGTAAAAATTCATGTTTTTAGGTAAAAGCTTCAAAAGCGAAACATCTTTAGTGTCCGTAACCATGTCAAATGTGATATCTAATGTGACAGTTGAAAGATTTGAATTCAAAAAAGTTCCGGACACTAAAACATAAAAGAAATTGTATTTTAGCAAATCTTTATCTTTTTATCTGCTAAAAATGATAAAGGTGTAGCATATTTACAAAAAATGAGGCATGGATCGGGAGATAAGAAGCATTAAGGCTTATGAAAAATGCTGTCTGAGATGCTATCTCAAAATCTTTGACCTAGGTGAAACACTTTTTAGCACCAGCACCATGTTTTTGGTCGACTGAATAGTCTGTAGCAGTTCACAAATCAGTTGTTTCTTCATCTTACTTACAGTGCTGTGAAAAAGTATTTGCTCCTTCCTTTTGCTCCTTTTGCATCTTTATCACACAAATGATCCAGATCATCAAACAAATTATGAAACAAAGATAACCTGAGTAAATATGAATTAAAAAAAAAAACATTTATCTTTGTGTAGTATTACAATTTGTTTAATGATCTGAATCATTTAAGTGTGACAAATATGCCAAAAAAAAACAAACAAAAAAAAACACAAAAATCAAGAAGTGGGCAAATATTTTTTCACAGCATATTTATAGAAAAAAAATGACGCTTAAAATTATTGCCCTTTTTATATGCATCGAAGTTTGATCTAGCGGTGACCTGTTGTCTTGTAAGCCACGGCTTTTTTTTTTTTTTTTTTTTTTTTTGTCAAAACCAAAAATTTCATGATTCTGTATTGGTCTGTTTATTTGAATGTTTTTTGAATTTTGTGTTTCAGGAAGACTTGTTGATTTTGGATCCAGACACCATTTCCCATCATGCACCTTATCACAGCCGTGTCGTAATTGTATTCACCTGCATCTTGTTTAGTCTGATCAGCCTGTTTATTTATAGCCTGTGTTTGAGGTGCGTTTTTGCCTGGCGTCTGTTTTATTTGATTTGTTGTGTCACTGGTGTCTCTACTATTGTTATCAGCCTTGTAGTCTTTACCCATAGTTCTTATTAGCCTTAGCATTAGCCATAGCTCCTTTTTTGTTTGTTTGTTTGTTTTATCATGGTTTTATTTTTTATTTATTTATTTTTTTACTGCCTTTTCTCTTACAGCCTGCTGTGAAGCACGGGAGAATATCTTGTTTGCACAAACTTTTAAATAACTTTAAATCCTGTATTATATCTAGTTCCAGAAAACTCATTATGGCTACTTTACAACTTGCATTGCTGGGGCAGCGTAACACACTCAGCGCTATCCGCTCCTTCCGATCGCGTGAGCTCACAGATGCCCGTGATTGGCTGTTAAAGCCATGATTGACGTGAGAGAACTAAGTGCCTCCCATCCCACCCCTCTGAGCGAGCTCGGCCAATCAGCTCTCTCTAGGGCCCCGGCTGTGAGAGGCTACAGCGTCCCCCGATGCTGTAGAACAGTTCGAAAAGGCGAAGGAAACGCGTGATAGTCCTCAGGCCTCCCTGTCTGGTGGTAGTAGCCTTGATGTTGCAATTGGATACGATTCAGAGAAAAATCCCCCAAAAATAAAAACACATCATGAGCTTGTGCAACCGCTCATTCATTACAAACAACGAATGTGATTTGTTGCAAAAAATCTGCCTGGGGTTTTGCTCTGGGGGTGAGGCAAGCAGTTAGTCTACTGTATTTGTTGAGGTCTGTGATGACACCAACAAGCGGCCCTATACATTCTGAGAGGCAAAAAAGATGCATGAATTCTGATCTGACCGTTCAGATTCAAGTCACATGACCATGTATCAGATACGTATCTGATCTAGGAACACATGTAAAAATGACTCATCTCCGATCTGAAAAACATCAGATTTGTGCGTTCAGACCAAAAAAAAAAACAGATCTATATCAGATTGGTGTAAAAAAATTGGAATTAAGTCACTTCGGGCTGGTAGTGTGAACATAATCTTTGTTGCAGCGTTCAATGTTCTGCTTGAGCTGCGAATCAGATAATACAGTGCTGTAGGTGTGCTGAGAGCCAATCAGAGCGCAGCGTTAAAGGTACAATAGGAAAACTTTTGAGAATTGACCTGATCGAATCTGTGTAGCTGGTGTGATATGATAATAGGAAGTTGTGTTATGTTACAACCCCAAATGGCCAGTATTTGTCATATTTATTAAGTAGCCAGTGGCGATTCTAGAGTTTGTTGGGGCCCTAGGCAAAAAATAAATTGCTATGCGGGGGCGGGGGCTCTTCAACCAGCATCTCTCCCCATTATTCTGTAAATAATCTGATAACTTGCACGTTTGTAAGCCTTCGGGGTCGCATTTGTAGCCTGGGGCTTCGCGCAGTTGCCTGCCTCTCCACTGCAAGTAGCAGTATAACTGTCATTTGTCTGATTAATATAACTGAAAGTAAGAGCAAAGTGGCATCCCAAGTTTAGCCAACTGCTGTTACAATCGCACTAAATGTGCAAGAGAAAATTCTGCCATGATTTACAAGCACAAAGGCTCTAAAGGGTATGAATCATTATTCATTTAAAATAAATTCACAACAGAATCTGTTGACGGAACACGCGTTTGGAAAGTCTCTTCTCTCACAAATCTCTGGTATGAACTTTTGTCTAAATCAAATTTCGTTTTTTCGTTCTTTTAGCTTTCATTGAAGTTTGTTCTTACTGTATATCAATCGATAGCCGTGCGCTTTTAATCCTTCTCTGATTGGTTGGAAGGGTGAGCGTCACTCAGAAATCTTCAGAAAATGAACATCTACAGTACATGTATGTACCTCTGCCAGGCTGTTTGATGCGTCTAGGTCACAGAAATCTTTTAACGCACCTCTCCACATTACGGTTTAAAGTTATATTTATACTTAGAAAAATAGAATCCTATTTTTGTTTTAAGATTCTGAGGCTTGTGGTAGAAATATCTATACAATGCATCAAATGCTTTGCATCCTGCGGGTGGCGCATCTGAGGAGGCTAATACTAACCAATGCACTATATGGACAATAGTATTTGTCCAGACCTTGCAACGACATTGTATCCAAATACATATACTTCAATATGGAGTTGGTCCCCTTTTTGCAGCTCTAACAGTTTCCACTCTTCTTGGATGGCCGTCCACAAGATTCTGGAGAGTTCCTGGGGGAATTCATGTCCATTCATTCTGTAGAGCATTTATGAATTCAGGAGGCACTGATGTTGGACGAGAAGGACTGGCTCGTAATCTCCGTTCCAGTTCATCCCGAAGGTGCTCGATGGGGTTGAGATCAGGGCTCTGTGTTAGGGCCGGTCAAGTTTTTATACATCAGTCAGGAACTCATCAAAGCATGTGTTTATAGTTCTTGCTTTGTGCCCTGAGACACAGTCATGTTGGAATAGAAAAGGACCTTCACCAAAGTGTTGGCGCACAGTTTTTGTAAAGGATTGCTTTGTCCAAGATGTCTTTGTATGCTGAAGCATTAGGATTGCCCTGACTGAGACAACTGAAGTCAATAATTAACAGGTTCAACCAAATACTTTTGTCCATGTAGTGTACAGTATGTACAGTAGGACAAATTGTCACTCAGTCTATGATACGTTGCAATATCTGTGAAATCAAGTGCGATTTTCATTTTTAATACTTTGCCTCCTGTCATTACTGTAGTATACTTTTGGATTTTATTTGATTTCTTCTTAGCTAGAAGTGCTCTTTATTTGTGCTGCTAATCTTTCTATTTAAATGTACAGATTAATGGATATGTGCACTCTCACAAAATAAACAACAGTTAAAATCAGTGCTTTGTGGGAGAGTATAGTAACTCCATTGATAGTCAATTAGAACTCATTTGGTGCACTTAATACTTCAAAGCACGATCACTGCTCATAGCTTATACTGTAGTACACAGTGTGTCAAAATGGTTCCTAGAACACAATACAGACCTGACAAAAGCAGTGCATGCTTGTCCAAACACATCCTCACCATTTGGTGTCTGACAGGACACGCAACACACACACACACACACACACACACACATGCGCTGAATACATCGGCTCTGGTGGTAAAGAAGCTCCAATGAAATTGAAAGTAAAGCCATCTTCAGACTTCTGTCAGTCTGTGAAAAATCGCTTACCCTTTGGACAGGACTTCATAGGCCGCAATCAAGCCGTACCACGACGCAGCAATCGTAGCAAATCAAGTCAGCATCTATTAATAATATTTGGTGCGCGGGTGCATGTCCTCGCGCTGTCAGGCGGCTCGTGATGGAGCGTCGCCTTTATCTCAGCCGTGGCATGCTTCTGTCACTGTGATAAACAATTCCAACTCCAATCTGAATAAAGATCTCTGCAGCAGACCTCTGGGCGACTGTGACCAGCACCATCCCCTCCTCCTCATCCTCCACCCCCCCCCCCCCCTCCTGATTTTTTTGATGCACCGAAATGGGATTCAGAAGGGTCCTCAAATTCTCGTTCACGCTTTTGTTCTGAGGTTATGCAAATTGGCTGGAGACGTGGCCTCAGAATAAAGCGACGATGTGATGATCAGAGACAAAAGCCCGAGGGTGAATACTGAAGACGGAGAGGACGGAGAGGAAAAGGAAGAGGACCAGATCGTGTGTCCATTATGAAAGAGAGTTTAAGAAAGCAGCCTGATAAGAGAGGAAATTACACCCCGTCCTTCAGGAAGACTCGATGGATATGACTGTCATAAAATTAAACGCTATTTGCCGTTGAACAATATATCAGCCGGTTGCTTTCAGAAGAAGAAGAAGAAGTGTGTGAAGAGCCCGTGTTGCTTCCGGATACACAGCATTGTTGGATCTGAAAGATACTGTGCACGAATGCACAAACTATGCAACTATGTGTTTCCTGTCCAAGGGATGTGGTTAACTGTATTCCCTGGGGTTTCCCGACTGTGGGTGGTACATGGCACACCTCACATTCGAGCTGCACCATGGGTGTTCATCTCTGAATGGATCTCTTGGCCTTTTCTTTTCGCTGCACAAGTTTGGAATTTTTGGCACCAAAAGCTGGAGCTGTGCTTTTTTTTTTTTTTTTTTCTGTTGGCCACCCGCCCAGATCAAACGTTCCAGGTATATGCTCTTAAAAGTGCATTCAAGTGTTCTTTGGAAGGTATGTTACTGTGGGTACTTGTTCCAGATCAGCACCAACAAGGACTAATGAAAGCAGCGCTAATTATCAGCAACTGCTTTCAATCACTGTCACGGCGGAAATTTATTAGAATGTTTTCAGCATAGGTTTTTTTGTTTTGTTTTGTTTTTTAAGCTTTTGGTTTCAATTTGTCATATTTTAGTCAAATATTAATACCCATTTAGGCATTTTAACTAAATGGCCAATCAGACGCAAGAACCTTTTTAAATCTTAAATTGGTGGAAAATAAACCAGAAATTGTTGTATTGGTTTTGTTCCTGAGTGTACGGTGGGAAACCGTCTCTCTCTACAACCAGGGCTTTCATTTCCACCCCAGGAATCCCCTGAGGCACCAGGATCCCCCATTCATTTTTTTTTTTTAATTATTATTATTTTAAAGAATACATTTTCTTTGCACCATGACCAATCTGAAAGACAGCATAAAAAGATGGCAGTTCAAATCGTATAGACCAAATGAACAAAGGTCTATATCGGAACCTTTGTCTTTTTGTGTAAAGAAAAATATATGTTCTTTCTATCACAACGTTTTATCTTTTACACACAAATCAGCTTTTATGTCTGTGTAATCCCGCTTCTTAGAGTACTGTATGTAATCCTGCAGAAGATTTCAAGCATAATACAGTGATGAGACTCGTAACCTCTACTCGTTTTAAAAGAAGGCCGTATGTCCGTGAACGACGATCCAGAGGGACGTCCCCGTGAACATTCGACGGATACATTTAACAGGCGCTCGGCTTTTGAGTTAATGCCACACCCTTGTCTGACGCCATTTCCACATCTGTGCACATTTAAGGAGTTCCTGGGAGGCCAGTGTTTCAGACATGCCGGTGTTATAAAAATGATTCTCAGAAAGCCTGTAATGTTAACACATTTTAGCCAGCGGGCTAGAGTTAAGAGTAAAGATTGAACATTTAGAAATAAGACTGAAAAACTCTCGCTTTGATGTATTGTCAAATTAGCGCATATTATCTAACTTGCCAATCTTATAATTGGGAATTTTTACTGATTTTTATTGATTTATTTTTTTTTTCATGGGATCTGCATTATAATTAGTAGGGAAGACAATACAAGTATCTGTAAATGAATATATTTCAGCTAGCTGGGTATTAACGTCTGTAAATATCGATGTACAGTGTCTTGCAAAAGTATTCATATTTTCATCTTATTTGAACTTTTCCACATTTTGTCATGTTACAACCTCAAACGTAAAAATGCATTTAATTGGGATTTTTTTTGTGATACCCTAACACAAAGTTGGTTGTTAAAAAATTTTTTTTTTTTTTTTTTTTTTTTTACAAATAACTTGTTACTTGTTGCCCTGAAAGTTTTCACCCCTTTGCCATTTGGAGTATACGCTGTATACTGTGTTACCTGACATTGAGAGCTTTTAAAAGATGATGCATGAACAAAGAAAATGGCTGCGCTTGGCTCATCTGGAAACAGATTCATCTCCACATCTGCAAAGACTGCAAATCGGACTGAATATCAATCGCACCACTCGGTCGTGATATCCAGTCCTGAAAGGTGTATGAGTTATTACAGAACCTCAAAGTGAGATTGTTCTATTTGCTAACAAAGACAAAATACGTTTTATTGCTGTAGGTGTTTGAGTCAAACCGGGATTGAACACATTTAGTTCTCTATATAATCCTCTGCTACACTAATGCTCTTATCTCAGTGTTTCACTAGTGCTGGGACACCATCAAGGTTTTCTGAGCACCCCAGAGCCTTGATGTCTGAAACGCTGGCCTCCCAGGAACTCCTTCAATGTCCCAAACATGTGGAAATGGTCAGGAGCGAGGTCAGGATGCCTATAAGGTTAGTAGGATTTTTAATTAATATGATTTTAGGAACATTTTAATGCCTTATCATAGTCTGATAGTTTTCACTTAACATTTATCTAACATTGATATAGATACATGATATCTGTATTAATTTCCATAGACACATTAATCTTTAGTTATTGAGCATATTGCGGGATGAACATTCCAATAATGCTGTGAAACAGTTCCACAATTTCAGCGGATATTTCTTAAAGTTCAGTGTCGGAGCACTGTACCTGCAATTTTATTTCCTGTAAATACGTCCTATGTATTTTCCTTAAACATTCTCCGTTTGCTAGGAAGTTTGAAACTAAGTGACATCACAGTTCACTTTTCCCATTAGGAGTTCCAGAATTCCGAGTTAAATAAAGTGCAGGAGCAAGTAGAAGAAAACGGCCGCTACAGTATGTTAGCGTTAGCGGCTGCTGTTTCTGGCTACTGTGTCGCATCAGTTCATCTGACAATATTGGAAGGAACAAGATTCAATCATAAGCTAATGCAAAGAACGAGAAATGGGAGTCGCTCCTGATAAAAAAAAAAATACAAAAAAATTAAATCCTGTAGCTTGCTTATTTCCAAGCTTTTTATACATACTGCTTCGCTAAACAGGTCATAAATTTCCGCACATCGCAGGTGATGCAGATGTAAATATACATGCGCTATGGATATTTTGATTGAATCTGAATGTTACAATCAAATGCTAGGCCGATACTTCGACTTCTACCGGCGTTACATAATTTGACATGCTGTGCTCTTTATATTACGCGTACGGCGGAGCAGAGCTCTCTCGTTCATCCTCGCTCTCTTCCTCCGTTGTAGGCAAACGATCCACCGATGATTCACCTTCTCCGCGACGGCAGCTAGCGCTGTGCGCATGATTAAAAGGCGTCACGAGATTGATTAGCTGTAAACAAAGTGAAGGAGTCGCGGAGGTGGAACGGGGTGTGGAAGGCGATGTTTAGAGTGCTGCTGAGACCTAGCGAGGAGGGAGGAGGAAGTGCCCTCTGGATGTCAGCCTCTTCCCACAGAGCAGCAGGTTCGGGAAATATGGAAGGCCCTTCTCCTCATGCTGAGCGGCAGCGGGCTGTGTTGGGATGAGGACGAGGCTGAGGACGCATGGGGTGACGCGCTGCTGTGACAGGACCAGTGGAGTGAAAAATTTGGCGCACAAACACCCAAATCGGGCAGGCGTGCCAACTCCCTGTGCCTCGCCCATCCTCACCGCTGACAACTGGCACATTGATCACTCTCTATTTCCTTTCCTCTGTTCCTCTCTCTCTCTCAGCCATTGTCAGACAAGCATGTACATCCATTTCCAATGTTTGTCAAATTGTACCCCCCCAAAAAAAAAAAAAAAAAAAAAAAAAAGTACACTAAATCTGCCATATAGATCCCCATTCCGCAGTGTGGAGCAATGATCATAAAGAAGGCTGTTTTTTAATATTACTGACTTCCCTCACGTCGGTGGACGAAATAGCGAAATTGCCCCATGCATATTAAAAACACTTGTCATCAGGACGTCACGACGGCGCGGCGAGGACAAGCGGCACAGTTGTTCCTCTGAGGCCCTTTTCCTCTCAAAAGCGTCAAATTAGATTCAAGAAAATAGCCCTGCGACGCCGGTCCCTTTCTGCATTGCGTGTTTGCATACAGAGAAATGGTGCTCATGCAAATGGGTATGTGTTACAGAGACAAATTGGTAAATCAGGTTTGAAATGAAAATGACACCTTGGCATGAAGAGAACATGGAGATGTGTGTCGTGAGAATAAGGGCCGTTAAAATGTCACGCCTGGAAGGTGCTCGGCCCGAAATAAAGCGCTCGGCGAATGAGACGCATCTCAGAAGAAAGCGGCGGCGACAAAACATCCTGTATTTTTAAAGATCGCTGCTTGGAATATGTTGTTGAGGAAAAAATGTCGTGGACAGAAGCGTCAGCCTTTTCTTTTGAAAAGACAGTTCAGAGTGATATTTAATAGGTAAACATACAGTGTACAGGAGGCATCGGGAGTACAGAAAAGCCATCGCGGTTTAGACGCCGGCACGCGCACTCGCCCGTATGTTTCAAACGATCCTCACGACCCAATTCGCTTCTGCTATTAAAATTATTCATTTGATTGGTGTCACTTTATTCAATACGTCTACCTAATATAGTGTATCTACCGTACTGAAACAGCTCTGACCCACTGGTGCATCGACTCCACTAGACCTTTGAAGGTGCGCTGTGGTATCCGGCACCAAGCCATTAGCATCAGATCCTTTAATTCCTGTAAGCTGTGAGGTTGGGCCTCCATGGATCAGATTTATTTGTCCAGCAGATCCTGCAGATGCTCGATCAGATTGAGATCTGGGGAATTTTTTGAAGCCAAGCCAACTCTTTATGTTCCTCAAACCATTCCTGAACAATTGTGGCTGTGTGGCAAAGGACATTGATTCCGTTAATGAATGTCATTATTTGGTTTCCAACAGTGGGGGGGGGGGGGTCACTCAATCTCAGATGCAGAAAGCTGTCATAATGGAGATGTCATGCCATTTTGGCGATACTCTGACCAAATCCTCCAGCCATCACAATTCGTCCTTGTCAAAGTCGCCCAGATCTTCACACATTATCCCCGGTTTCAGCGCGTCACCTTCGAGAACCGACTGTTCACTCCCTCTCGTTGACGCCACTGTAACAAGATAATCAATGTTATTGAAGCACATGTCCCTACTGTGGTTCGGACCGGTTCAAGCTGAGGGGACGACCACAGGAACGACCTCCGTGTCAGGAATGGGAGAAGGCTCACGGTGTAAGGAATTTGTTTTTAAATAAGACACGATCAAAAAATATGCAGTACATGATGAGGAGCCTAATCATGACCTGTAGATAAAACAAGAATGAGCAACATATAGGGATACGTGTGAGTGTGATGAGAGGGGTCGTGTGATGTGCAGGGACTGATGGTGTACTGTAGTCCTGTGCCAACAGAATTAGTCGAACTAATTATTACACTCAAACATGCACTGTATACTGAACGACCATAGTGAGCAGGAAAGCATCTTAGAAACAAATACACTTCTAAGCAGATTAAATCTTAGCATGCCAAAGTGTACTTACAGCCAGACTAACGATTATCATACTTGAAGTTAGCTATTTTAGAACAACTCGGTTTGTAATACATAAAGTGTATTTTAGTTGTAGTTTAGCACAGTTTTAAGGAGATTAAGTGTAGTTTATGTGCTAAAGTGGAACACCTTCACACACTTTAGAGTATATGGCTGTGTGTGTACGAACGCACAAACCTGCCGCAGTGATTAATGGAATTCAAGTGCATAAAACATGCGTCTTGTGTTACAAATACATTAGTAATATACCATGAATATATTCTTACTGCAACAATAGCATGCTCAGCTATATTTCTGGCTAATTCCAATTATTTAAAAAAGTACACTTTTGTAGTTATTATTATTATTATTATTATTATTATTATTATTATTATTATTATTAATCATTCTTATTATACTAATAATGATCTACTTTGTTATCTCATGGATACATTCATAATTATTCCATCATTCTATATTTGTACAGCTGGGTTTTTCTGACATTTTCTTATATTTCTCTTTTATTGTATATTTTGTATTGTATAGATATATTTATCTTTCTTAGCTAAATTTACTTTCTATTTTTTTTTTTTCATATTTATTTCCTATTAATAGTCTCTTATCTTAAGGTCTAGGCATTTCACTGCATATCGTACCGTGTACGACTGTGTATGTGACAAATAAAATCAGAATTTTAGTTAAGGCTTTATTTGTAACATATATGTTACTCCATCCCTCCTACTATGAACCTCTATAGTCCAGCCAGGGACCGTGGAGGCCAATGGTGACCATTGTAATTATTTCTATTTTTACAACCATGGTAGGACCTCCGGTCAACATTCACACACATGCCCACACACACACATGCTACGCACACGCCACGTAGCCTAATCTGCATGTCTTCGGACTGCGAGAGGAAACAGGAGTACATGGAGGAATCCCACCAAACATGGGGAGAACATGCAAATGCCAGGCACACAGAGGCAGGAATCGGACCTGAACCCTGGAGGCGACAATGCTAACCACTAAGCCACCATGCCACCATATACGTTATTGCAGAGTGACAATCTTTTTTCAGGAAGCCATGGTGCAGCACGTCTGGAGCAGGTAGTGGACAGGGCATTGACAGTTTGGTGGAGCCAGGACTTTAACCAGAGACACACACTCTTCCTTACTACTGTTTACTCTGCTATAATATTGTTACGGTCACTGAAATACACTAGACAGGCAAAAGTCATGGCCAGACCTGTTAATATTTAAATTCAGGTGTTTCATTCAATCCCCTTAGTGAAGTGCAGTCTTAATGCTTCAGCATACAACTTTGTGGCAACAGTTTGGGGAAGGCCCTTTTCTATTCCAACATGACTCCGCCCCAGTGCACAAAGCAAAGACTATAAAGACACGGTTTGATGAGTTCAGTGTGGAAGAACTCGACTGGTCCACACACAGAGCCCTGACATCAACCCCATCGAGCACCTTTGTGATGAGCCGGAAGAGAGATTGCGAGCCAGGCCTCCTCGTCCAACATCAGTGCCTCCTGATCTCAAAAATGCTCTACAGAATGAATGGGCACAAATTCCCACAGAAACACTCCAAAATCTTCCAAGAAGAGCGGAAGTTGTTATAGCTGCAAAAAGGGGAACGACTCCAATATTGAAGTGTATGCATTTGGACACAATGTCAATGCAGGTTTGGGAAAATACTTTTGTCCATACAGTGTACACTGCATGAACACCATCACTAATGACAAAGCAGATGTCATTCGTGAATTCAAAGGTTTTTAATTAACTTAAAGAGTAATTTGTTGCAAAGCCCTCAACCCCCACATGGGTTTTTTTTTCACAAGGCAAAGAAAAAATGAAAACGTAATAAGATAAGCAGACCATCTTCCTGTACAAATGCTGCGCTGACTTCCATCTGCTGTTCTAGCTAGCAAGAAACATCTAAAAAAAAAAAAAAAAACAGAAACTACAGTACTTTGACGATAAAGGTCATGGTTTTTGGTGGCTCTGTTGCTGACATGAACTGTTTCATGAATTAATTCAGTGACAGTTCCTGGTAACACTTGAAGGCCACTTTTGGAGAAAGAAACCAGTCAATGCAGAACGTTTATCTCCTACACGATGACTGCGTAATAGACCACCAAAGAACATCTAATCAAAGGTCAAATTAATGTGCTTTAGAAATTAGACTGAATTTTATCTTAAAGCGATTTTTTTTTTACTTTAATTTCTTTTAATATATACTGTATTCATGGAACGTGTAGTGTAATACATCTATTTAGAAATACAATAGTATGTTTAAATCAGATGAGAATACTTTTTATATGCAGCGCCTGACCAAAAAAAAAAAAAAAAAAAAAAAGTCTCCATTTCAAAAAGGTAAAAATTTCAAGCAAAGAGAACAATTAAAATGATTTGAACCCTTCAACACCATTATCACAACCTGCAAGAACCGTCAACCTTGTGGAGATCATAACTGGAGATCACTTCATCAATAAAAACCATAGATATGTTTAATAGTGAAAGTAAGAGCTTTTTCATACACACAAAAAGTGATGAGAACTCGCAGGATTGGGACTAAACAGATGTTTGGTCATAGTGAGATTTATCAGATTTGTTAGGGAGGATAAAGATGGGACTTTGGATCAGTGGCGGCTGGTGCACAAAATCTTTGGAGGGGGCGCAAACAAAATTCAAATGAAACTTTTAATACTCGCCTGTAAATAGGCATTTATCAGGTGATTGCGCATCATTACTACTAGTATAAAATAAAGTCCTGACTCACATCGCGTCCAGTCAGCAGCTCCGCTCGCCATAAGAAGTGCTGGAAAAGACTCGTTGAGAACGGTCCAATCACATGAGCCCAAATATTTAAAAACAATATTGATTCGCTAAGAACAAAAGTGGGAGGTTTCAGGGCGCACAGAGCTGCGCACCAAGGATGATTTGACAGAATCCAATCAGAGCTCAGCCTCAGGTCACATGCTTTTCAAAAACGTACGCGCCTACATGGACACTCGTTTGTCCGGCGCCCCGCGTGCACGAACACAAATGAACGTAATACAGTTTAGATTTTTTTAATTGCAAATAAATTATTTTATATTAAGAAATACAGCAGAATATTGTGACTAAATGATTAGTAATATACTAGTATAATTTCATTATTAAAATAGATCATTATTATGTTAAATAATTACATGTTAAAGGAATATTCTACGGTGGCCGTGAAGTGCAAAACAAATTAACAAAACCGAAAACAAAATAACATTCAAAGCCAAAATAACAAATTCAAAACCAAATTAACAAATCCGAAAACAAAATAACAAACCCCGAAACTAATTGTTAATTTGGTTTTGAATTTGTTATTTTGTTTTGATTTTTGATAATTGGTATTGCACTTCTCGGCCAGTCAGATACGAACCGGAAAAGGTAGGTATAGTTTGCGAATTAAATACTTACCGCTGATTGGACGAGACACATGTCACTCAAGATAAACAGGAAGTAGGAAATTGTGTCTCTAACTTTGTTTCTTGTGTGTTCTGCTTCATTTTAAAACCATTTTTTTGGTTTGCAAAACTAAGAAAATAATTACATTTTTCATTAGAAAGCAAGGAAATGGAATTTATTCAACGTTACTTTGAGGACGGACATTCGTATGCCGTAGTTTTGGATATAAAGATTAGTTCGTGAACTGTTTTGGCTCTTTTAAAAGCAAAATATTTTTTCCACAAGAACAGCAAAAGTTTGGTAGAACGCCATATTTGAAACCACAATAAAGACAGTACATGTTTGCATTTTCATACACACACGAATCTACCGCCGCTACACTACTTCCTGTATAGCTTGACTGACAGATGTCTCGTCCAATCAGCGGTAAGTATTTAATTCGCAAACTATACCTACCTCTTCCGGTTCGTTTCTTAACGGCCGAGAGGTGCAAACCAAATTAACAAAACCGAAAACTAAATAGCAAATTCAAAATCAAAATATCAAAACAAAATAACAAAACCGAAAACTAAATAGCAAATTCAAAATCAAAATATCAAAACCAAAAACAAATTAACAAAACGCAAAACAAAATAACAAATTAGTTATGGGTTTTGTTATTTTGTTTTTGAATTTGTTATTTTGATTTGGGTTTTGTTATTTTGTTTTTGAATGTTTTATTTTGTTTTGGGTTTTGTTATCGTGGTTTTTAATTTGTTATTTTGCTGAACTTTAAGGGCGGGCGGCGCCCCTGCTTTGGATAAAGGTCATGTGGTCTGATGAGTCCGGATTGAGCTTGTTCCAGAGGCATGGGCGTGTCAGGGTGAGAAGCACAGTCCACTGTATACTATAACTGTGTTATGATCTGGGGTTGCTTCAGTCGCTCAGTTCTAGACTCAGCAACGTTATGTGGCAATAAATGAAGTCGGTGGATGAATGTACTGTACTGAATGACCAGTTTATCTCATCTACGGAGGGTGTTTTTTTTTTTTTTTTTACCCCTGATCGTACGAGCATATTCCCGCATTCCAATTGTGAAAAGGTGGTTCTGGGAGGATGAACTGTCCAGCACATTGTGTGCTGAAATCGAAGCCAAAAGCGATTCTTTTTAGTTTTGAAGATTTGAATATATTTGAAGTATACTAAAGTGTATTTATTCAGAGACAGCTGCTATGGTACGGTGGGCAAGTGCAAAATGCAAGATTCACAGCATGAACGTACAGTACAGTACAGCTGGGATTGTTTTCAGGGCCACTGCGAATCTGACCAGCAGAAACCAGTCACTGTTGGAGTGTCTGAGCTGGTTAGTGAGAAGGTGGCTGGGTAGATGTGTGAACAGGTGAGGGATGGAATTTACAAGTTGCACAAGTGACATTGTACGATGATATTCACAGTTAGCGCAGCTTTGGCCTTCCTCTCATTTACTGCCTCGTTCACTTACCTTGCAGCTCACAGCATTGAAATATAATATATATGGAGTCGTGTCGCGCTTACGAATGCGGAGCTCGCTCTTGGCATCGCGGTATCCTTGGAGCTTCACTTGTAAAGTGCCGAATGAATAAACCGAATGGATAAATACGAATGTATTTCAGAATCAAACTATAACGTCTATAGAAAAAAGTCTAGCCGTGGACAGTGAAAGAGATCGTCACCTACAGTACAGCAGTGCTGCTCGTCTCCTGAACATGTCTACAAAGGTGCCGAATGTGAGTAATCTATAATTATGCTTTATGCAGTTTTTTTTTTTTTTTTTTTTCAGGGGGGAAAAAGGTGACTGTGGTGTGAACTTTCACTCTGAGTGAGGGAGTGAGTAGGCGATCGAATGAGCAAGTGGGCGCTATTGAGTTAGTGCTGAGCAAATAAGTAAATAAAGTAAATGAGTAACTAAGGCTGGGTGAGTGAATGACGGAGGGAGGGAGGAAGTGGATGAGTGTGTGACACTGATGTGAGTGCGGAGAGAGAGAGCGAGCGTGCGATGGGGTGAGTGTATGAGAATGCGAGCACCCAAGTGAGTTTGTGAATGAGTGAGAGAGAGAAAGAGAGAGAGAATGTGAATCGGTGAGCCAGTAAGAAAATACGTTAGAGAGCGAGGGAGGCTGTGAGTTTGTGGAAGGAAGTGAGAATGAGTGGGTGTGAGCAAGCGACGGTGGGTTAAGTAACATGAGCGAAAGAAACAAAATAGTGTGTGTGTGTGTGTGTGTGTGTGTGTGAGTGAGTCTGAAAACGAGACAGGGAGTGTGTGTGAGTGTGTAAGGCAGGTAGGTGTGAGGGAGGAAGTGGAAGTGAGTGAGTGAGTGAGTGAGTGAACGAGGAGAGAGAGGCAGGAGGTGCATGAATGAGTGGGTGAAAAGACGTGAGCAGGGATGTGAATGAGTGACTGAGAGCCGCCACATGCACACACACACACCCTGACTTCAATTTAACATCACCGCTGTTACCTGATTTTTTTAGTCTAGTTTTGTTGTTGTTGTTTTTTTTTGTTTGTTTATCGTTTACCTACTATGTCATTCTTTCATGATGTATATGTTCAAAATGTTTATTTATGTTTATCAATTCAGATTTATTATTTACAATGTAATCAATGTTTTATCATTGCTTTGATAACAATGTCAATTTTTTGGTAACATTCATGCCAGTAAAGTTCTTTCTGAGTTCTGACAGAGTGCGAGTGAGACTGTGAGTGAGTGAGAGAGAGAGAGAGAGAGAGAGAGAGAGGAGTGTGTAAGTGGTGTGAGCAGCTGTAAAAGTGTGTGAGAGAGGGGCTGAGGGAGAGAGAAGGGGTGAGTGACCGAGAAAGGTGTGAATGACAGAAAGGAGCTGTGAGTGATCCAGCGGGGTGTTGAGTCAGAGGGAGTGTGAGGGGAGTGATCAAGAGACAGGAGGTGTGAGTGACGACAAGATAGCGAGAGAGAGTTGTGAGTGAGATGAGAGTGAGCGAGTGAGCATGAGAGGAGGTAAGAGTGACGGAGCGAGAGAGAACGTGTGAGTGAGAGAGGTGTGAGTGACTGAGTGAGTAAGGGAGAGTGGAGAGCGAGCAAGGAAGAAGGTGTGAGCAAGAATGAGAGAAAGAGGGAGAAGGTGTGATCGACTGAGTGAGCGAGAGAGAGAGAGAGATGGTGTGAGCGAGAGAGAAGGTGTGTTCGACTGAGTGAGCAAGGCAGAGTGGAGAGTGAGAGAGAAAGAGAAGGTGTGAGCGAGAGAGAGAAAGAGTGAGAGAGAAGGTGTGCGTGACTGAGTGAGCAAGGGAGAGTGAGAGAAAGAGGGAGAAGGTGTGAGTGACTGTGATCGACCGAGAGAGATGGTGTGAGCGAGAGAGAAGGTGTGTTCGACTGAGTGAGCAAGGCAGAGTGGAGAGTGAGAGAGAGAGAGAAGGTGTGAATGACTGAGAGAGAGAGAGAGAGAGAGAGAGATGGTGTGAGCGAGAGAGAAGATGTGAATGACTGAGAGAGAGAGAGAGAGAGAGAGAGAGAGAGATGGTGTGAGCGAGAGAGAAGATGTGTTCGACTGAGTGAGCGAGGCAGAGTGGAAAGTGAGAGAGAGAGAGAAGGTGTGAATGACTGAGAGAGAGAGAGAGAGAGAGAGAGATGGTGTGAGCGAGAGAGAAAGAGAAAGAGTGAGAGAGAAGGTGTGAGTGACTGAGTGAACAAGGGAGAGTGAGAGAAAGAGGGAGAAGGTGTGAGTGACTGTGATCGACCGAGAGAGATGGTGTGAGCGAGAGAGAAGGTGTGTTCGACTGAGTGAGCAAGGCAGAGTGGAGAGTGAGAGAGAAAGAGAAGGTGTGAGCGAGAGAGAGAAAGAGTGAGAGAGAGAGTTAGAGAGAGAAGGTGTGAGCAAGAGAGAAAGTGAGAGAAAAGGTGTGAGTGACTGAGTGGGCTAGGGAGAGAGAGAGAGAGAGAAAGAGAGAAGGTGTGAGAGAGAGAAGGTATGATTGACTGTGTAAGAGAGTGAGAGAGAGTGAGAGAAGGTGTGTGTGAGTGAGAGAGAGAGAGTGAGAGAAGGTGTGAATGACTGAGAGAGAAGGTATGAGAGAGTGGACACCTCCGGCCTGCTAATCTCCGGAGCGCAGCGCAGCCTGAGGCCTGACAAACGACCCTAATGAAATTGGACAATTCAGCATACATGCATAAAGGAATGTTAAATATTGATGCGGTCGATTCCCCTGGTGCTGGCTATTCAGACGTTTAATATTTTAAATACCTGACACACTACGCCTGATAAATGCAGGCGGTGAAATTGTCCCGCGTTAGTTTTTGTCATGAACGTCGCAGTTAGTGGACGGCGGCCGCATAAAAACACTTTGATCCGTAACGGAGCCGCATGTTTCTCCGCGGCAACAAAAAAAAAAAAAAAAAAATGGATTCCTTACTGCATCCCACAATAGGCTTTCTGTTTCATTGATTCATTATTAAATCTTACTGCTCGGCCTGTGGAATTAAATAAAGGCGATGGGTTTTAACTTGTACAAGAGTATCAAAGGAGGTTTATTAGTTTCCTCAAGCGTATTCTCCTAGAAGAGTAAAAATCATCCATCAGTTCCGGCGTTCAGGAGAGCTGCAGTCGTCATCTCGGATATTAATGCCGCGAGAGGAATGTTCTCCATCGCATTCCTCCAGCAGTGTTTAACCTCTTTCACTCCGGGGAAATGGAGATGATTATACACGTCCTCTCCTCACTCTTATAACGTGATATTAACACTAATCAATCCTCATTGTTTGCAGCGGAGCTCCTGGATAATAAGCGTTTAAACCTTTTTTGGGAAATGTTACAAATTAGCTAAATATTTTACAGTAGAGTCATCGCCGTGGTCATGTGAGGTTCACATTTACAGATGAATTTTCAAATCACCAGGCACTTCTAACAATAATGAGATTAAAACTGATTTAAAAAGAAATGACAAGTCTGATTCGTCATACACCAGTCGGCTATAACATTATAACATCATAACATTATAACTACCGCATGGGTTTGAGTAGGTCCTGCCTTTCGCCACCCAAAACTCTGACCCAATCTAGACCATCTAGACATCAAAACGTGACCCTTATAACAGGAGCTGCACCAGTTATCAAACCGGCCGACTGGTTAAGGTGTTGATGAGAAGGTCCCAGGTTCAGAGCCATAACAAATTGCCACTGTTGCGGCCTTGAGCAAGGCCCGTAACCCTCAACTGCCCAGATGTGCAAATGAGATCAAATGCAAGTCGCTCGGAATGAGGCCAAAACTGCAAATGTTGTAAAAAGTGGATGTGTTGGAAGCATAGAAAAATGGGCAAGTGTACAGATTTGAATGACTTTGATAAGGGCCAGACTGTGACGTCTAGACGACCAGATCTTGTGGGATGATCTCAGGCTGCAGTGGTTTGGACAAACCAAACGTAAACCAAAAGAAGGAGAACTGGTGACAGGGTGATGGGTGGCCAAGGCTCTGGGACGCACATGGAGGGTGAAGTCTGGCCCGTGTAGTCCGATCCAATAGAAGCGCTGGTGTACTGTAGATGTTTTTGCAAATTGCTGAAACCGTTCATGCTGAAAAGATGGATATGATAGAACGGTGTCAGACAGTCACACAGTGCTTCACTGCTTTGGTGGCAACAGAGGAGACCTACCGTACTTACAGTAGAGCAGCTGTCATAATGTTGTGGCCGGTTGGTGTATACTGTAACACTCATCTGCAAGAATGTTTAAAATGTCAGTCGAGCCCGGTATTTCCTTTAAATTGCAACTTGTTTTAAATATCATCATCTCTTGATGGCGAGTCACTTATTACAGCCCTCCATGAGTCGCCCATAACGATTTCAGAAATACAAGAACTTTTTGTTGGCGAATATTTGCAAAGGATGACGAGGTCATGTACGAGAAATCGAATTAGTCAAACTTGTGCTGTTCAAAGTGAGAGTAGACCAGCAGAGGAACCAGAACCAGAGCGCATTTCCTAACCATCACCGAAAAGCGACACATAATGAAAACACTGGGGCGGCAAACTTGCAACGAAACCATCATATCCAAAACCAACAACAACAACATCAACAAAGACCCCACGCAAAAGGAAAGGGGTGTAAAGCGACCGCAGAAACAAAGGCACTGTTATTACTGTACGGTACAATGTTTTAGCAAGGCGCTGAGATTTTCTTTATGATTTAACCTGAAAAAACCTGCGAGAGGAAGAGAAAAAAAAAAATAAAAATAGCTACGCAGCTCATCTCCCTTTTTCTCCTGACTGCATTAAGAGTTGCCCTCCAAATATACCCCCTTACAATCGCCTCATAAAGATAACACGCATACCAATTATTCAAATCCTTTCAGATCTGGGCACTCAAAGCAATCGGTTAATGTTTTAAAAATCAATTTCATTCCCATGCGGCCCGACAATTGAATGCCCCGAGAGCAGGCAATTATTAAACACACACACACACACACACACACACAGAGAGAGAGAATAAATCCATAATTAGCACGACGGTAATAAAGCCCATACACTCGGAGCGGGAACTGTTAAGCAGTCAACGTGGGGAGGAAGAGGAGGATGAGAAGAGGAGGAAAAACGAGGCCAAGGGGCGGTGACACTCACGAGGGACGACCCTGAGAATCTCATTATGCATACGCCCAATGAGGCCTCCAGCATTTGCATACAGAAGACAGACCAAATAAGGTCATAAATCAGCATTCCATATTCAAATGGATTTGAGGTTGTAGTGGTGGAGGTGGAGCGCCTGGCATGTCCTTTAAAACCATATATCCCATATTGTGGGGGGGAGGGGGGGGGGGGTGTTGAGCACACCTAACCAGACCACTTATGTAGATACGGCTCATTGAATCGCCCAGGGACGAAGTCTCCGCCAGGATAGATCAATACCACGCAGGCATCACGCATCTCCGTCAAGTCGCTGTCTTCTGTCACACTGGAAGGTCGAGTCTTATTGCATCAAAAGAAAAGAAAAGAAAAGAAAAAAAAAACACTTCAAATCTTATTTCACTACAAAGCGAAGAGATTTGCAAATATAATAATGAGTGGGATTCATTTCATGAAGTAGAATCATATTTATATTTATATAAAGTCCTACTCAAGCGGGCATCATGGGTGGCACACATAGTTACAGCACGTATACCATGTGCACAAAAACAAACAAACAAACAAACAAACAAACACTTCTATGGCACACATCTAACAAGACTAAGCTAAGACGTAAAAGTTTCACCTTCCTAAGGCCAACTCGGAATAACCACGAGGAGCTTTGCGTTTCACACCCCGTCAGGTTTCCTACCTACAGCAGGATGTTGTTTAAGGCGAAAGCGATCACTGCCTTTCCCGCTTTACACACGCACATCTGGAATTCTTTCTTTTAGTTACATGCAAATAGCGATCCATCAATCAATTTCTTAGACCCCCCCCCCCCCCCCCAAAAAAAAAAAAAAAAAAACTACCGTCAGAAGGGCAGTGGCTGTGAAGTGCAACACCCCCCACCACACACACACACACACACACACACACACACACACACATGCATCAACACCCAAGACTTCACAGACTCTCGGTGCTCTCAGGCATAATTAATACAGAGCCCGCTTCTATTACTTGGTTTGTTTAACTCATCTCAGAACTGAGGGCGAGATGTCCTTATTTGAATCACTGCACAAAATTCACTTGTTCGACATCACTGAACTTGGTCTCATCACGGCGGCGGGGCTGCGAGGCGGCAGGATCCGTCTTTTTTATTATCAACCTTGTGCTGCCTGACAATGTCATTATTTCTGTCTGGACATATCGCCATGCAAATGCACTTACTAATAATGAAGGTTGGGGCTTTACAGCTTTACACACGACACAAGATAAATATATTCATAAGATGCTGTATGGCAGGAAATATCACCGAACTGACATGTTATTTGTTTTTTGTTCTTTGCATTGGGTTTTTTTTTTTTTTTTTTTTTTTTTTCCAGTGGGAATTTTGTAGATAGTCTTGTTTTTCTCAGTTTAAAAAGGCAATATTCCCCAGGAAAGGAATATCTGTCTACTATTCACTAATTCGTACATGGAAAATGTGAAAGCTCAGAATTCAGAAGCTCACACAGTGGTGGTGGTGTTGTTGGTGTTTTTTTTTTTTTTGTGTGTGTGTGTTTTTTTTTCCAAAAATGGCTGCAATTTGATTTAGCAGTTAAGGCTAAACACATTTCCACTGTAATTGTTGCGCTTGTTGTCTTTCCTCACACCAACACATGTGAGGAAAATCTTGATGCTCTAGCTATTTTTTTGCCTTGTTTCCATTGTTGCAAAAGTATTTCCCAGGTCTGTATTAGCTGTATTTTTAGCTTGCTAAATCATTAGCCTCAGAAAGTCAGTAGCAGCTAGCATACAGTATGTTGCTATATGAGCCTTTCAACTGTTTTTACGATTTCTACAAGGAGTGTTAAAAACAAGCCAGGACTTTTGGAAAACAGGAAAATTCCCTTTATTTTCTCTATATAATCCCTGTTGATGATTTTAAATCTGGTCTTAAAACTTGTCTATTTATTAAAGCTTTTCTGTGGAAATAATTTGTAGCACTTTGAGATTTGCTTCAAATATGAAGTGCATAATAAATCAAATGTATTATTATTATTTTTATGATTATTATGATCGGACTGCCTCCTTCATGTCTGAAACGCCGGCCTCCCAGGAACTCCTTTACTGGCCCAAACATGTGGACAGATCAGGACAGGGGTTTGACAGGGGACGTGGCGATAACTCCCGGTCGAATTTCTTGTAATGTGCAAGAATTATTGTATGCACAGTTCACAAACATTGATGCGTCTCTTCTGCAAGTTGGTGACAAATTATCTGTCTATTTTCAAAGATCACCGAATGCTCATGGAAACGACTGCAGCGGGCGCCGAGTCACCTCGTCACAGTCCTATAGTGATGGGTCGTTCATGAACGATTCGTTCTTTTTGAACGAATCTTTAACGTGACTCAGAAGAACGAGTAGTCTCGGAGAGTGATTCGTTCATTTCCTTCTGGGACGCGCATGCGCAAATCATCGCAAAACCATCGTATTGAACGGTTCTAAACGAGTCTTCCATGTCCCGAGTCGTTCGTTCTTTTGTCACGTGACTCCCATAGACGCTATGAAGTGCAATAGATTCAAAAGAACGAACGACTCGGACTAGAAGATATGATGGTGAGCTGCTCAATCTGTGTAGAATATGTCCTTATATTGTAATATTTTCATTACTGGACCTATAGCCAAAATTTGTGTATGTACAGTAGACGTGTTGGGGGTCTGTTTATTGAAAATGTAACATTTTATTTTATTTTTGGTCAAAAGAACGAAATGAACTAAATGACTCAAAAAAAAAGATTCGTTCATTTTCATGAACGAGATTCAAAGAACCGAGTCACTAAAATGATTCAAACTTCCCATCACTATTGTTTTAGTGTGGCTAAGAGTCTCATCACACCGTACTGCGTTTGAAGTCTTCTGTAAATGTCAATCATGAGGATTTTTTTTTTTTTTTTTACGCCTTCATTCATGGGAAATTTGATCAGGTCCCAGTTTGACCATCCCAATGAGTCAGTTCAAAAGACAGAATAGTTTTTTTTTTTTCATTGTAGATTGTAAAAGACTTAAATTCTGACTGAGTGAAAGTTTTTTTTTTTTAATAGATCTGCTTAAAGATGTAAAATACAACTGTTGTGGTCATATACAAGCGACAAAACTAAGATGGACCAAAAACAGATGCTATTTAAGGGCCGAGTCAAGGCGGACCATGCAAGAATCACCAAAAACTAGACCAGTAATGTGTTTTATTGGGCTTTTTTTTTTTTTTTTAACAAGTCAGACCAGACTGGACCGTTAATGGACGTCCATGCTCGCTGAAATGGTATTGTAGTGCTGAAGATAATGTTATATTTACACACATGCTTTAAGCTGAATGGGTGAAAAAAAAAATAAAATAATAATAATAATAATAATAATTTAAAAAACAAGAAACTTTGTTGGAAAACTTGAACATTTTCTGAGAAAATTAACAGTTTCCACAGAGGAGTGAAAACAAAAGTTTTATTGTAGCGTTGAGATTTTACAGGAGCTGCCCCAATTATATCTCTGTAAACACAATCACGATTTTACGGAAAAAAAAAAGAAGAAGAAAAAAAAAACCTTTTGGAGCTGTAAGACCCCGAAGTTTGCTCAAAACCTCAACTCACAGTTTCTTGGAGAGAACTAAATGGAAATGAGTGAAAGCAAACAAACCGTGATTAAAGTTCCCCATGGTGTAAAGTCAATTGTGGAACAATTTGCCAAAAAAACACCAGAAAGTTTTTCAGGCTCTCGGTCTAATAACCAGAGACGGAAAGAGACTCAAACAAAAGATCAGTCGAATGTTCATTTGAATATTCAAATCCCCGTCTATTAAAAAGCCAGCTCGATCTCTTTTTCCCCGTCGTTAAAAACATCCTTTTTTTTTTCTTCTTCTTTCTTTTCTTAAACTCTGAGAGGGCATCATCGTTTGAATTGGGAAGAGGGATTTTTGGGTACTCGGAGGTGGCAGCCGATGAACCTTTTTTTTTTTTTTTCGTGTTTGCTTATTTTATTGAAGATCCACTTGTTTGAAGGGAATAACATTTTCCGCGTTATTTGATGCGGATCATTTCAGCGCCGCAACAAAGAACAGATGACGAGGAGCTGAGCACGAAGCCCGGGCGAGATCTGGCATCGTCTCAAAGGAGACGGACGCGTTTTTATGATTTCTCTCATTAAAGAATCGAGATGAAGGGGAGATGAAGGGGAGGTGCCAGGGAGATCAGCTGGACGGCGCGCCGCTTGCACACTTTATTTAGGAGCTTTATTTTGGGGGACGTCGGGGGCAATCGTCCAAACCGGCGTGCAAATTAACAAATGGTCCTTGGCTAAAACGATTAAGCGTGTTAAGTGGTGGGGTTGCTGACAAGATCCTGCATGAGTATGAAAATCAATCAGCGCCCAGAAGAGACGAGAAGAGAAGAGAAGAGAAGAGAAGAGAAGAGAAGAGAAGAGAAGAGCGCATCGGAACGCTCTCAGGGATTTAGCTTCGCGCAGAGCCCGTTGTGGTACCTACTTCGCTATCCATCGATCTATCCTATATATATATATATATATATATGTGCGTACACAATGTCTTTCGTCTTTATATACTGTATGCATCCAACATCCATGTCGTTCTGTTTTTCAGCTAACTAACTGCTTTCTGTCCCCAGCTTCTTCTCCTAAAAATCTTCCTCATGCCTCACTTTCTGCAGCAGCGTGATTAGATCCTCCTTCAGCTTCAGACAGTCTTCCCTTTATTGCTCTGTATCTTCTCCACAATGTTAAGCAGGACGTATCATTTTACTGTAATGGATTCTTAATTATACTCCATTGCTATTTCTGCCTTTCAGGAAAGGGGGGGGGGGCAGGAATGAAATCATATGTATTATTAATCGGTGCATTATCTTCCTATACATCCATAAACAATACCGCAGGAGTGTAGCATCAATTATTCCGCTCGCAAGAGCATGTGTAAGTGCGTTCACTGTACTGTACTATCCTGTACTGTACTGTGTGTTACTGTGCGTCCAGTCCAGAGACGGGACACCACCGGACTAGACTCCTCCATTCGAGGCAATGATGATGGACGCGGAGCAATTACGCACATTTTATTATCTTATTAGCACCTGTATACAGATTATTTATATTCGAAATTGTAATCATGTCACTAACAGTCCATCACCTTCACTTTGTTGTTTTTTTTTTGTTTGTTTGTTTGTTTGTTTATTTACAGACATTTAAATTGTCTCGTGCGAACGTAATGGACCGCACTTAACTTTCACCTCGAGCTTTCCTTTCCCGGAGACGACACCATGTTCAAGGCCCAAGCTCGCATAAACAAAATGATTTATCCCGAGCTTCTGTATGGAAAAAAAAAAAAAAAAGAAAAGAAAAAAATCCCACTATTTAATTATTCCAGGGGCCGGCAGATTCATCTTGCGCTGAGTTATGGAGTGCCGCCTTTATGATTGAAGTTGATGGAATACGGGGCGAAGAGTGTCACCATAAATCCTCAATAACGCAAACGTTTGAGGAATCTCTCAAGATAAAAATGCAAATGTCATTAAGGAACGGTTACCTTGTGCTGATATAGCAGCTCATATTCAGGAAGGAAAAAAAAAAAAAAAAAGAAAGAAAGAAAAAGTGAGCGTTGCCACCAGAGCAGAGGAATAAATATAGCATCAGACGGTCTGTAACATCTGCTTTTACAGCTCGTGTAAGAGAGAGAGAGAGAGAGAGAGAGAGAGGCCTTTCGGAAATAAAAGCGTTGCCACATTTTTAATCTTACACCACTTCTTCTTCTAATGAGGGGGCATAAACTTTTAGGCGGGGGTTAAGGATAAAGTGCAGGCTTGGAGATGCAAATGGGGGGTGGTTGGAAATGGCATCAGTACAATGTGCAGCCTTGTTAGCAGTCACAGCCCAACACTGAGGACAATCAAGACACCTCGTCACTTCCCTTTTATCTCCCGTCACTCGCCAGATGAAAAATCACTATGAATTTGCAACATCCAGGCGCATTAACATAACAAAGCCCGGGAGGAGAGAGAAAGCGAGAGGAAAAAAAAAAAAAGCCTGTCTTCTCTCAAATCTCCCAAAAGTCCCACGGACATGCTCGAGACGAGGCGTTCTCTCTCTCTCTCTCTCTCTCTCTCCCATTTTCCTTTTTCTCTCTCTCTCTCTCTCAAATTCTCTCTTTCTCACACACATACACACACATACAGTAAGAGCAGCTGTCTGCCAAACACCTCGCGATCTCCCATCGCAACATCTCACCACTGCTACGCTGTCAGCACAATAGATTAGAAGCATTAAAGACAGTTTCTTCTTGAAGAATACGAAAGAAAGGGAAGGGTGGAAAAGGGGGGTTAAAAAAAGAAAAAGAAAAATCCAAACACACACACACACACACACACACACCCCTTAAGTCTTCATTCCTCCCCCTCAATGATTCTCATCTCCTGGAAAGAAACAGGATGAGAAGACATTATGCATATGAAAACGCCTGTGATTTATGCATGCACGCCATGCAGATTCCATCACGGGACACCGGGCTTGAGTGAGATTTTTTTTATTTACTTTTATTCGTTTTCTACTTCGGCCATGATAATCAGGCGTCTTTTAGCTACACCTTACAGAAGCAGACGGGGGGGGGGAATATCTGCACACACGCGCATCGGTCGAGTCCGAAGAAAAGATTGCGCTCGACCCGATTGCGCTTACCGAGGCGATGCTGAAATCTCTCCACTCTATCATGCAGCAAGTTTCGGAAATGAAATCCGATAATGTACTGTATGGATAGTCGGTGTCTACATGAGGTTTGCGTAAGGAATGAACCATAATAGGAAAGTCATCATTGATGAGTTTAAGACAAGAATGCGCAAAAAAACACAGCCAACAACTTTTCAAGTATCGACACTGGAGGCTCCTTCCAAAATACATGTCAACGCTGCTCTCTCACTCTTTCTCACCTTTTATCTCGTTCAGTGGACGCTGAGAATACGGGGTGTGAGACGGCAATACAGGTACATATACAGGTACATCCTAGATGGGATTTCCTAATGTAAATGAGACCTCTCTGGGAAACTGGCGAGCCAGGAGAAAACCCATGCAGCCATGGCGTAGACAAGCAAGGACCCTCCAATCAGATAATCCCCCAAGCCCCAGGTGGAACCTGCGATCCTGCAGCAGTAACATGGCAGTGCTACTCTCTACACCACCGTGCTGCCCCAATAAACCTTGAAGATTCTGATCAAATCCCGTTTCCACATTTGGTTTAAAACTCTTGTCTTTAAGAAGTTCGTGCTCTTCTATAAAAAATGACTTGAAAGTGTTGGAAATTCCAGCACGACCACTGAGATAAGCAGATGAGAGTTGGTTTAAAGCAAAAATCCAATTGTTCCAACTTACCCCTAACTGGTGAAGATCAATCTGGAAGTTTGAGCAGCTGCTTTCCTTCTTGTTCGGTCGAAATGTTTCGCTACTCATCCAAGAAGCTTCCTCAATCTGAAGGAAGTTGGTAAGATGTTCACCTCATGAGCCCATAATAGACAGGGCAGGATCCTTGACCATGGAGGATCCACATTTGTGGAATCCTACCAACTTCCCTCAGAATGAAGAAGCTGAAATTCAACTTCAAGTCCAGTTGACACGATTCACCTTCCAGAGACCCCAATTGAGTTGATCACTCACTCTCACTACAGCTTATCGAGTACAGGTTCAGGGAAAGCGATGTCAGACGGGGTGCCAATCTCCATCTCAGGGGACAATCAGGACACACACACACACACACACACACACACACACACACACAAGTGCCAATAGGCCTACTCTGCATGTCTTTGGACTGGTGAAGGAAACTTACCAAGCACAGGGAGGACATGCGAACTCCACGCAACACAGCCTGCAGGCGGGAATCGAACTCTCAACCCTGGAGGTCTGAGGCCACAGTGCTGACCACTGCACCACCATGCCGCTTAAGTGCAAATTTGATTGTTTTTATTTATTTATTTATTTTTTTTACATACAGGTAGCTTTGGCCTGTAGACTTAGGATTGAAAATGCTAAATATAAATGAAAGCAGTGATAAACGTTACTGGATTTAAAATATAGTATGGCGTACTTTAGGGGTGCAACCTGTACCTGCCCAGCACCGAAAGTGGGCGTGGCTTGTAACTTTTAACTTTTGTCTTTGCTTTTTTTTTTTTCTAATTAGATATAAAACATGGCGTGGATGTACAGTATATACACACACTACTGTTTGCACTTCTGGTGGATGCTAAAGTGCATTCCTGTATACTGTATATACAATGACAATAATAATCGTTGTACCAGCCTGCCTACCAACTAACCCGCCACACAGTGACCTAAGAATCATTCAAGCATTAAACAAACAAACAAAACAAAAAAATAAATAACAGGTGCAGATGATGACAGATGATTAGTACTGTATACTGGTGATGATGAATTCTGAGTGGTTGGAACAGACGAGAGGGGAAACGAGGTTGCTTCTGAGGTTGTTACATAAACAAGCACTTTTTAAATGGTATCTTTAAGCACGTTGCAGTCTGTCACAGTAAAGCATCTTTGCAGTCGTAAAAACATCTTTACAGAAATACATTTCTGTCATTTAAACCACATCATTTTTATTTCATTTAATTAATATGAAGAAATGTGGGCAGAATCAAGACTTTTGCACAGTACTGTACATGATTTGAGTCAATAATTGGTAATAATTAGCGATTTAATCAACAATTTTGTTTGTATTTGCCTGTTATATTTTCTAACAAATTTTGTTGCAAAAAAATGCAAACAAACAAGTTTAATTTAACCCATCGCGACTCTGACCAGGCAGTTACTAAGCATGATTTATATATATATATATATATATAATTGTGGTTGTTAAAAAAAATTAAAAAAAACTCCTAATTACTGTATAAAAGTATTTAGAACATATTATGTGGATTAATACGCTCATATTCAATATCATCCCTAGTGTACAGTAACTCTTTGATTGATTGAACAAAAACCAGACTAAGCAATCACTCATAAACATACTGAATGCCATCTCAGAGTGTGACCCATTTCTCACTGTGTCTTTCTGCTGCACTGAGGCTTTTTTACTCTGCCAAAAAAAAAAAAGCGCTAAATCAGTCCCGGTGTACACCCCTCTCCATTGTCGTGAATTTGCATACAAGCTCGGCTGTATTGTTTGGTTTGTTAATCACGTGCATGGCCAAGATGACAGAAAAGTGGTTCAGGGGAGAGAAAACAGACCTGCCCTCGCACTCCTCCATCCTCCCCTCTCCTCCCCTCTCCTTTTCTTCAGCCTCCTGTGATTGAGGTCAGACAGCCGCTTCCTCTCTGGCCAGCTAATGTGATTGCATCGGAGCAATCCCCCCTAAACTGCATCCAGCTCTGATCTGCATAGTAATTGGCTGTGCTCTCCTTGGATGTGACCTTGGCAAGGTGCTCAGTCACTTTATCCTACAAACCGCCAATCACTTCAAGGTGCTTTAGCTTTCATTATTTTCTTCTTCCTCGGTTGAATATAACATGGTGGACGGTAAGATACGTCTCTATACGCTCAGCAGCTCAGCAAAACAAGTAGTTTGGGCACTTGGTATGTTCCAGGTGAGTGAGCGGCCATGACACCCTGGTCATTCTCCTTCATTTGCTTTTACGTTATAAACATTTTTTTTCTTTCAGCCAAAACACACGTATTGGTGCAGATTAAATTTTTTAAGTTACACACGTTTTCTGTATTATATGTGTATCAAATAAACGACATCTGAAGTTTCTGCCACATCTACTGTACAGTAAGTGACCAATCTTTCTTTCCGAAAAAATGTCAAATTGCTAACTTCAGCTGTTTTGGAGAGATGATTTTATATGCGCCCCACAAATCCCCATTTTTCAGTGTTATACTGTAGTGCTTCAAAACTTAAAATGCTAATTTATTCATTTTTTTTTTATTGGTTTCAGCTGCTAAAAGCATATGATCTGTAAAAATATATATTTTTTAATTAAAGCATTCTGGTTTTTGGTAAAAGCTTAAAAAGAAAAAAAGATCTGTAGTGTCCGTAACCATATCAAAATCATGATGCAATACCTTAACGATTTTGCAGTTTCGTACTGTATTTTCAAGTGGAATGTTCTGTAAATCTTAATAACAGTTATCAGATCATTGAAAGATTTTATTTCAGAAAAGTTACAGACACTACGTAAAAGGGAATGAAATTGTATTTGGCAAATGTGTTTCTTTTTACCTGATAGAAATATAAGTGTGTATGCGTATTTACAAAAAAAAAAAATGAAGCAGGATCAGGAGATAAAAAGTATTAGTAAAAAAACACCTTAATGAGACACTTTTTTTCCCCAATAGCAAATTTTGGATATCTTTTTGATGTTTTTTTTTTTTCCCAAAATACATTTGAACCCCCTCTTGCAGGTCATTCCTCTCATTTAGATTTCAACTTACCCACAAATACTTCATCATAAATGTTAACAGAAAATAAAATGAGACAAAAATTATTCGATTTCCCACAGCGCTGTTATATTCTTGACCCTCGTTTTAGAGATTGTAGATTTTCCGCAACTTTCTGGCTACAAGACAAATCACACTTTTATACCGTCTCAATATGCAGGTTTTTTGTTTCCATTCTAACAGCTAAGAATACTTGGGACTTGGACTTGGGTAGAGTACGATGAAGGATTATGTAAAGTAAATGTTTATTTCACATGCAGGGAAGGAGTCTCCGGTGCTTGTGTGTTATTATAAGTTTTCCAGCATTGGAAAGTCTTCAGGACAGAGGACATGGGGACTTCACTTCTTTGGTCACAACAAATTGTGTGTGTGTCAAGTCAAGTCAATTTTATTTATATAGTGATAATATCTTAACGATTGTGTGTGTGTGTGTGTGTGTGTGTGTGTGTGTGTGTGTGTGTGTGTGTGTGTGTGTGTGTGTGTGTGTGTGTTTTCTTGTTCTTCTTGTTTTTGCCTTATTAAATTCAAAAGAGAGCCTGGTAAAGGAATGACTTTATAGCTTTTATCATGTTAGTGATAACAGGAACTAAACTGTTTCGCAGACCTTCTACAACAATGAATGCAAGTATGACGTAATAAATACGACGTGCCATTCTTTACTACAATGCAGAATTGTAATAGTTGGCATTTCGCTCTAGTATAAGAGGAAATAAAACAGTAACTTCACTTTATGCCGGGCACCATCACATCACTGTGTTGTTGATTAGTTTCCTATAAGAGCATTCCAGCAGATGTTTACCGAGGCAGATGTTCACCTTTGTCTGTATAAAAGTATCTCAGTTGTACCCTATGTTCAGATGAACATCGACTGAAAAACTGCATTTCTGTATTAGTGCATTTTTTTAAATAATTGCTTTAAATATAAATTCCTAAATGCTTTAATTATAAGATAAATAAATGAATGCCTGAATGAATGAATGAATGAATAAAATGACAGCATTGTGGCGTAGTGGTTAGCACTTTCATCTTGCACCTCCAGGGTCTGGGTTCAATTCCCTCCTCATGGTCTGTGTTGCATGTAGCTTGCATGTTGCTTGGTGGGTTTCCTCTGGGTACTCCGGTTTCCTCCCACAGTTTAAAGACATGCACATTAGGCTAATTGGCGTTCCCAAATTGCCCGTAGTGTGTGGATGCGTATGTGAATGTTGACTGGAAGTCCTACTGTACCACGGTCATAAAATAGGAATAAATACAATGGTCACCATTGGCGTCCAAGATCCCTAGTTGGACTACAGAGGTTTCTAGATGGATGGATATAGATAAAAATGGATTTACCATGATTTATTTATGTTTCTGCACATGAAAAATGGCGCCTGGTGTAAATGAGCATCTTCTCGTGCGAGTGCGCTGTGCATGTTGTACTCCCACCTCACATCCAGTGCTCCCAGGACAGGATCAATCTTATTCACTGCCATACTGACTAGGATAAAATGTTTACCAAAAACAAAGGAATAGATAAATAAATGATATTTCATGTTTTTTTTTTTTTTTTAAAGAATCAATCAGATATCAAACCCGATCATACCGGATACTGTGTTAGTGAGTCTGTGAGTGTGGTCCTGATGATCCGGGGTAAAGGTGAAGACCATAAATTGCCATTGCCCTGCTTTAGTTTAGATTCTAAGTTTTAGTTTTGTTTCCCAGTAACCTCCGTCCCCCCCAGCCCCTCCCCCCCACCCCCCCCCATCCCGTCCTTCTAGCAATGCACGGATTTGTGTATGCTCTTTTAGAAGTTAAAAGTCATATGTATTTTTTATGAATGTCTCTAGACTCGCATCCCCCCCTCACCCCCCCGTCCCCCCATTCCCACCCCCACGCCAAGCTGAAAACAAAGACTCGCAACTTCATATGTCCCCAGATGTCAGTGACAAGGTACGCGCTGGCTTTTTCTGCTGATTTGATGTGCATTTCAAACAGCCAACTTCACAACTATGCTGCTGATTTGCAATGGAGATTCTGCTTTTTGTGTGTGTGTGTGTGTGTGTGTGTGTGTGTGTGTGTGTGTGTGTGTGTGTGTGTGTGTGTGTGTGTGTGTGTGTGTTTTTTTTATTATTCTTTGCTTTGGAGGCAAAACAGAATGTCAAGTGAGTGACAAGTTTGTTTTCGTGTAATGATTTCTACAAACTCTTGGTCTGTTGTGTTTTGTTCCTTTGCTGGTTTGACCTAGTTGCAGATGAACGCACGCTCCGGTTCTTGCCTTTTGCTCTCTCTCTCTCTCTCTCTCCGGTGTCTCAAACGCTTCCTCCTTATTGTTAATCACAATACACTAAAACAAAGAACGGCAACGCGGAAGTGATTTTCACGTAACTGGATTTTATCAAAATGCATCAAATATAATCATTACCAACAGATTGTTATTGGAGAGTTTGCACTAAATTCATTGAGAAGCCCATTATATGAGCAAACATTGTCCATCATCAAGGTTTTTTCCTGAGGTCCCCGAGGAAGTTGTAGCCGGCAGGGGATCAGCGCGACCCAGCAGATTTAGCTGGAACGTCCTCCGCCGTATTCAAGATGGAGGGAAGCTTTGTTATACGAGTGTGCTGCATCCCTTGGGCGCGAGCCATGGGCTGTGATGACTTTCTCATACCAAAGCGGCGCCCCTCTCACTTTCCCTTTCTCTTTTTCTTTCCCTCGCCCCCCCCCCTACTTCCCCCCACCTCCTTCTATCACCCACTCTCAGAGCGATGGCGGCATAATTGTGCCACGGGGTTTTTCGATGCTGACATATTTGTCACCTGGAGATGTGCCACTGCAATCTCGAGACGAGGCCCCTGCTTCCTGTTTGGGGTTTTTCAATACGTAGAAGCTCTTTGTTGACTCACTGCTTTCTGTCTTTGTGTCAGGGAACTGACAATTTGGAAAAGTTTTATTCGCCTCCAGCTTTTCCCCACACAGCTCTGAGCCGAGATCAACTCGATACAGAGATGAAGATGGACCAGACGACGAGCAGTGCCGTCACGCCCCATGCTACTTAGGCACCCCAGATCTCCACTTAAATTTCTAATTTGTTATTTGTCGGATAAATATCTCTGGTGGACTCTTCTATAGTATATGATGGTTCTTCAAACATTCACTGGATGGTTATGGCATCTTATAGTCTTAGCATCGGAAATCCTTTTGCCGTAGGTCCATGCACAGAAACGCAGACGTTCGTTCCACCGCCTAGGAGTCAGGACCAAATCTAGATGCACGTCTTGGAGATGGTTGGATCAGTCGAGCAGAGCTGGTGGATCGGAGGGATCGTGGTGCGGTGCTGTGGGAACTGGGGTGTTGTGGGAGAAGGTTGATAAGAAGTCATGCGGTCGCCTCCGAGTGGCTCAGTGGTTAAAGCGCTCGCCCTATCATCCGGAGATCGCTAGTTCGAATCCCGGGTGGTGCTGTAACCTCTCGCAGCCGGAGGTCTAGAGAGAGCTGATTGGCCGAGCTCTCTCAGAGGGGAGGGATGAGAGGTACATGGTGCTCCGACATTAATCACGGCTCTACAGCCAGTCAGGGGCGTCTGTGAGCTCGCGCAGCGGAGGGAGCGGATAGCGCTGTCCTCCGAGTGTGTTATGCCATCCCCAACGGGTGGCGTCATGTGGTTCGGAGGAAACACGTGATAGTCTTCGGCCCTCCCGGCTGAGTGGTAGTAGTAGCCTTAATGTGGGAGCCAAAAAAAGAAGTCATGCGGTCACATTCGAATGGTGGACCGAGGCAGAACCGGCCAGGAGCGACCTGAGGTGGTCTAGCCTTGAAATGAAGAAGGACTGAACAAGCACCTGAGTGGCCGTTGTGGAGAGAAATTGTTCTAAAGAAGAACTCAAGATGAGTGTGTAAGGTCGGCGACGTGAGGGGGAAAAAAGGACAGTTGATTGTCCAGGCATAGCCCAAGGGGATTTCACTTCCAACAAGGATGGGATTTGTGAGCACTTTTGACTAAAACTATATACAAATGTTGAATGTCACAAAGATGTTGCGTTCCGAAATCCGAAATCTTTCTGAATGAAAGTGTAAAACCAACTGACATGTACAGCACAGCAGAAGGTGGTTAGCACTGTGGCCTTGCACGGGTTGAGGGTTCGATTCCTGCCTCGGGTTTGTGCGCGTGGAGTTTGCATGTTCTTGGGGGGTTTCCTCCAGGTATTATGGTTTCCTCCCGCCTGCAGATTAAGTGTGTGTGCCGTGTGATGGATTGGCACCCAGTCCAGTGTGCATCCCTCCTCGTGTCCAAAGTCTCCCGGGACAGGCAACAGGTTCCCTGCAACCCTGATTACAGGATAAAGCGGTATAGAAGATGATTAAATGAATTTACAGCAGGCTACAGTCACAGTACGCTGATGAGACTCAGTATTAGCGGCAGTAAAACATTTGAATGGTGCAGATGTTTTAAAGATGGCTGTACCTCCGTGAATTACGAGGTGGCTCAGAGCCCACTGCAATCATTTCTGCAAGCAACATTCAACAAGTGGAACGCCTGATCCTTGCTTCCAATTTGCACAAGAGACACGTCTGTCTGTGTGAACCGTACACACAATCATTCGCCAACACCGCTTGCATGTTACAGGAAGTTATTGCCTGAACATCCCCCGTACAGTCCCGACTTCGCTCCGAGCCATTTCCACATGTTTGGGCCATTAAAGGAGTTCCTGGGAGGCCGGCACAAATGGGTTATAGAATCATGTCTGATTGTGGCTCTGATGTCCTGAGAACACATTCTGTCGACATTAGTGTAGATTATATAGATACTGTAGATGAAGCAAGTTTTTTCTCTCATAACCTTTCGTTCAAAAGTCCTGCTTGAGGGGGGCATGACTGATTCACCATAAAAAGATAGATAGAATATAACGTATATATTTAAACTTGATTGATTAAACACCAATTAATTATGACGTGCCATAAGAGGAATAAAAGCCCAACCTCAAAATGAAAAGATAATCAACTTCAGGATCTGCTTGGTATCACTCCATCACTCCGGCATTGATTATTTTCCCTTAAAAAGCACACCCTGCCATGTCCTCCTCCTTGTTACACCTTCTATGGCATAAAGCATCATTAAACCTGTCTCAAGCCCCGCTCGGATATCTGGGTCGGGTTTCCCGAAAGCATCACAACACGACGCTGGTGCCAGAACAGGCACCAGACGTTCTCGACGTGCTAACTTTTGCCATGCTTTTTTGGGAAACTTGGCACACATCAGTTAGACCTCGGGCTCTACGTGAGAGGAGCGATGCTTAAGAACGGGAATGTTATTTGTTCAGGACGACGGTATATCATCTCGCGAATAATGATCGGAATTGAACTCACGGGCGACCAGACTGCGACGAAGGAAATGTATAGGGTATCTGAGATTTAACTGCTAGGAGAAAGAGCTTAGACAGCGAGAGATAAGCTGCGCATTGTGTATGCTGACCTAATTGTATCCGGGTTTTATCCTTTTTCTTAGTGTCTACTTCATTTCCTCATTCAAATTATTCATCAGGCAGGCATTTGGGTTTATTTCTCTCTCTCTCTCTCTCTTGCTGTTTTTTTTTCTCTCTTTGTTTTGATACCTTTAGCGTGCTCTGGTGGGATTTGAGCAGAAGAGAAAAGTGGTTCTGGTCTCTCTCTCTCTCTCTCTCTGTGCCAAACACTATTGTTGAAACACCTTAAGTCCCAGGTGTAGGAGGGGGGATGCCGGACCGAAATACACACATGCCCTATTTAAACGCTTCAAAGAAGGCAAGCGAAGAGCATCTGTACGGTAGAGCCCCCAGATACGGCTTTACCTGCCTGTGATGCTTACTTCCTCCATTTGATTATTTTTTTTTTCCCTTTTAAAGAAAGTTTCCGTTGTTGCAAAACTGAATATATAAAACTACCTATTTTCTTTTTTTTTTTTCTTCTTCTTCTTTTCTTAAAAAAAAAAAAAAAAAAAAAAACATTGTATTTTCAGGGCTTGCAGAACATTATGTTTATAAAAATGAGCCTAAAATTAAGATTAACGATAATGCACTAGTTCACCTTTACTGAATCGAAACATCTCTGAAAAGAAAAAAAAGAAGAGAAAAAAAAAACGCGCAAAACCCGAGGAATCCGCAATCCTATGCTTGTGCACGAGAAATAGAAACGAAGAAAAGTCTGAGACACTTTTCTGGCTACAAACTAGCACACGAGCGGAATCACACAGTTATACAGCGAAGTGTGAATACACACAGAGACACAGAGAGAGAGAGAGAGAGACAGGAAGCCAGTTCTACACACTAGAACTCGAAGGAGTGGTGCGTTGAAGGTGAGAGAGGAGGAGTACTCGGTGTTTGCATGCAGTCTGGTTTTTGGCGCTGCTCGAGCCTGGCAGGGCACAGCGACCCAGTGGGATGCTGGGAAAAGGAGCCCACAGCATGGCGTGTGTGGCAACAGCTGCTGTGTGGCATGGGACGAATGTAGCCGCGCTCATCAAATCGTGTCAGTCACATTTTTCCTAATTAACAAGCATCTGTTTCGGCGTTTCATTTACACGCTTGTCACTGACCCCTAATCCGGGGAGCGCGTGCTGAGAGGCGTAGCACTGAACGATGGTGTCAAGGTTGTGACAAAAGATGTGTCATTAAATGATGATGCTGAACTGCGGTGAATATAATATACTGTATGACGTGAGAAAGCAGATCGGGTGGCTTGAGGTCAGGTGACTCTCATCTCTTCGCCTTGGATTGCGTTTGCAGTTTGATTTGCGTTATTATTATTATTATTATTATTATTATTATATGTACTGTGAAGCACCATCCTGTAAGTTGTGCAGATTTGGACCGAATCTGAGCAGGAAGTAGAGTCTCTATATACTTCGGAATTCTTCCTGTTACTTCAGAGTCATCAATATGCATCAGTGTCCCAGTTGCATTGGACTATGCCATAACATCACCTCCTCCATGTCTGATGTTGTGGTACTGTGGCACACTTTGAGCCCTTCCTTTCCTTCTCCACATTCTTCTCTTCTGCTTATCATTCCAGTACAAGTTAATCTTCTGGCCAAGGGGGGTTCTGTTTTCTTACCAAAGTCTAGTCTGGCATTTCTGTTCCTGAGTGTTCCCCTTGCTCTGTATTTACCTTCATGAAGGCATCTCATGATTCGTCGTCCCATCGCTCCACCTCCAGCGTGCTCTTGACTTGGCTAAATGGTGTAGAAGGTGGTTTCTTCAGCAATAATAGCGTTTCTGTAAATCATCCAGTATTGCTAAGCTCACCAGGACTTTTTTTTTTTTTTCAAAGTACGTACCAAATAGTCCATTTGGCCAAACAAAATATTTATCTGATCTCTATGCTATGTTTTTTTTTTGTTGTTGTTTCCAGCCTATTTTGCTTGCATCAGCACCACGTTTGGCTCCATATTGAAAGTTTCCATGAACAGCTACCGAATACAAATCTGACATTTTGAATCATTGCCACCGTTTTCATGAAACAAGAAACAACTGGCCATCATATTGGAGAGACATCAATCGAATGGATGTGAACTGATGGAAATAAATTCCCCTACGGTTAAGTTTTGACTGATCACCTTCAGGATCTTCAGCTCTTAAAGAAGCATTTTTATCATGATGGGCGTTCTACTGTAGCTTCCAGGATGAGCTACAGGACAGGAGACCACATAGTCCCCAGATCTCAACCCAACTGACTCCCAGTGGACAATTTAGGAGCAACGGGATTGTTTTTATTTTTCATTGGAAGCACAGTGTTTATAACTCCAGCACTTTTCCAGAGAACTGGAAAGTGGGTGCCAGACACAAGTTTATACATATACTCTAAGCATAAATGCAAATCTAGCTGACCTTGTCATAGTGTATCGTATAGAGTAATTACCATTTTTGTCCCCTAAAGAGATCTTTCATCATCCATACCGCTTATCCTGTGTACAGGGCCATGTCTGCCTGGAGCCTATCCCAGGAGACTTAGGGCACAAGGCAGGGTACCAATCCATCACACACACACACACACACACACACACACACACACACACACACACACACACACACACACACACACACACACTATTAACCTAATCTGCCTGTCTTAGGACTATGCGAGAACACCAAAGTACCTGGATGAACAACACATGGAGAACATGCACACAGACCCGAATTCGGAATCGGACCCGCGACCCTGGAGGTGCGACGCCATAGCACGAACCGCTAAGCCACGGCGCCGTCCCCTAAGTAAAATCAATTCAAATCCCACAAATGACCGTGTCATCACATATGATTTATTTATTTTTATTTTTTTTTAATCATCCTGACATCATCATATGTCTAATTCGATACCATTCTGTACAGAGCGCATGAAATTAAATTGTATAAGAAGTCATGATCTTAACATCCCGCAAGCTGAAAGTTTAATATTTTCCACGTCAGCGTAATTAAATGCTCTTTTCTCGGGTTAATGAAAACGCCTCTTTCCTCCAATTATATAAGATCAGTGTAAAAATGACACTTTTTGTGCACGCGTACTTCCAAGCACACACACACACACACACACACACACACACATACGTATGTTTCCTCAGGATCTTCTGTGTGGGCCCCGAACATTTTTCCCTTTTAGTAATTAACATGCAACAAACAAGACGCCATGCTTCCGAAAAAAAAAAAAAATGAAGACATCTTTGCTGTTGTTCGAAATGAAAAACAGCTTTGAGAGCATTGTTGTCGCCTTTCCCTTTTTTCTTTTTTTTTCTTCTTTTTTTTTTTTTTTCATTCGTCAAAATTGTTCCGCAGCCAAAAAGTGACTTGATTGAAGCTTGGATTCATTAAAACTTAATTAATATGCATCATTATGTAAATGAGATGGCCGTTAATGAGTTTTTAAAAGAAGCATTCCTTAATTAGTTCACTTTTAATGGCACCATCATTTATCTTTCCCTTCTTTGAAGCAAAAATGATGTGCGAGAACAGCCTGTATCGAAATGCTAATCTAGATTTCATTATTTTTCGATCTTACTCTTGATTTTTGTGCAACTTAGCGGGACATTTCCAACAAAGATCTGTCTTATAGGGTTTCTTTCTTTCTTTCTTTCTTTCTTTCTTTCTTTTGGTCTAGATGTGAAATTTAGACATGAATGCTACTGGTCTTCATTTTTTTATTTTTTTTCCCCCCAGCACATTATCTAATTATTTTTCAAGTGAAACAATATGAAAAAGTGCTATATATATATATATATATACACATACATACACTGCATAACAAAGTGCATGAGAACTCAAATTGACTCAAATCTTCAGCGCAGATCTGTGAAAAGTCAAGAGCTCTCTCTCTCTCTCTCTCTCTCTTTTCCTCTCCCTCCAACCCTTGATGTTGAGTGCAAATGTAAATCCTTCAGTTTTAGGTGTTTATGATGTGCAGCATTTGTATGCGCATCGTTGTGTGCTTTTGTGATCTTGCTAATGTTATTTAATGAGAAGTCTGTGTAAGTGTGGCATCATTATAAAACAAGATTAGTTTATTTAGCCAGGGATTTTTTCTTCTTCTTCTTCTTCTTCTTCTTCTTCTTTTATTTGATTTTTTTTTTTTTTTTTAGATAATTCCTGGATTTTTTGTGAATCTCAAGAATAAAAATCGATGCATTGAAGTGAAGGAGGGCAACCACGGAATTTACTTCTAGTGTTTGAGAAATTCATACCGTCTCGATTTTTTTTTTTTTTTTGTCCCCTTGAATCAGCTTGACAAAGAAATTTTGTTCTTGCAGAAAAAAAATGGCAGAAAACACAGTGGGAACAATACGCGTACACGAATATATCATCATATAATGAATTTATTTATAAGCTTTTGATATAACTATTTATAATTAATGCAAAAAAAAATTGAGCTATATTGATTTATTCACTATACTGATACTACAACACCATGTACAGTATAACACAACGAAACAATTCTCAAAACGACAAACCATAAAAAACCAGAACAATTTCTAAAAACAGTTTTGTAGTGCTCTTCTAGGAAATAAAGCATTGTTCGTTTTAATTTTTGCAACTTAGCAATTATTGTATATTCATAATATTACACAGTATATCTGTCGCTCACAAATGTAAAAGTGTATGAGTTTAAACATAATGAACAAAGCAAACCAAGCCTGGATTTCTGTAGCATTAGCAAAATATTATTACCGTGATGCATTCCGTTAACAGTTCATAAAGCCTTATAAATAAAGCTAATACCGCTCTTTTTAATAATTACATTTTATAAGCCATATAATTACATGTGAAGGCATTCCTGAAAGTGTGTGTGTTTAATAATATAATAACATGTTTATAAGTAATGTATAATCCCCGATCCTGAATCACTTCATTGTATAACGCCTTATAAACATATTATTACCTGGTTACGGGTGCGTTACAGGGTAACCTTCATAGAAAGTGTTTCGGAAGGAAAAGCGCTGCACTGCACTGTATATCAGACCTCTCTCTAACTCCAACTAATATTCAAATGCACCTTGAAACCTGCAGCAGTCACAAGCCGAGATATAAAAGATGACTGTATTTATTGCGCACGAAATGTCTCTGTGAATCTGTGAGTTTTGAAATCACTGAGTGTTGAGTTAATACGCAAAAAAAAAAAAAAAAAAACACACACACACATGCATGCACTTACACAACTGCTCTCTAAATATAGCTCATTATAACTCAAACCACAAGTACAACTATTACATTCCAGCTTTATGTGTTAGATAAAACCATTTATTGTTATTATTATTATTATTATTATTATTATTATTATTATTAAGGAATTTCACTGTATTGTGTCTGCATTTCTCCAGACGTGTATAAATTAGTGTTTAACGAGATGCCGTCTCCCATAAATCTTTTTTTTTTTTTTTTTAAATAAAAAAAAAAAAAACCTGGGATTACAATATGAGATCAAATGCTAGGAAAGAGAGAGCACTCTGCTGGAGGCACTGATGTTAAATAAGCCAGGAGCTCGGCGGCTCCTCACACGGCAGTAAGTGGTAAACAGCAAACAGCCTGCGCCGTTATCACCCTCGTCTTGGCCTGAGTGTCTAAAAGCCTTGGCTTGATGTACTCGCAGCGTTTATGTTTAGGGCCGCCGTTTGCTGAGGTTATAAAATCCTTTGTGAGTCACGGACTGTTTTTTTGTTGTTGTTGTTGTTGATGTTTGTTTGTTTTTTATTCTTGTTCTCTTTTCTTCCTTTTTATAAAAAAAAAAAAAATCGATTGTGCCTTTTATTAACCTTTTAACCTTGACACTCATTCCTCCGCTTTGTTAACTTTTCATCTTTCTCGAGCTACACAAAGATCGCGGCGGCGTACGGAAAGCTGCTGATGCTCTGATTTGCTTAGAAATTCTCTCATTTTCTCGACCTTATTCTGATTGAAGCTCCGCCTATGATTTCTTTCGAGATGTATAAAATATAACGATAAATAAACATTCGTCGACGATTTGAAAGCCTAAAGTTTTATTCATTCGATCGCTGTCTCTCCTTCACCTCTCTACCTCCATCACTGCCTCCAGACCCTCCTCACTCTATGCAGCTTTCATATGTGCTCAGATACATTTATTTTTTTAATATGACATTTAATAAAACACCTCAAGGCGTCATATTAAAGTTAACGTGTTGTTAAATAAAACTTCCCATTCACCCCGGGAAATCCGGCCATTTCTTTTTTCTTTTTTTTTTTTTTCTTTTTTTCCTTTTTTTTTTTTTTTTGAGGGATGTGTGTAAAAAAAAAAAAAAAAATCATACATCATATAATCAGCCTGGAGTTTTATTTATTGAAAGGGGATTAATTATGAATATACATTTTCATTATGGCTCCGTGTACTTGAAACAAAGTTCAGCAACATATTAAACCGTACTAGAAATATAACTAATCAAGTCTAAACGAGCTAAAGTAAATGAAATACACCACTTTATTGAAGGCCAATTAGCATAATGTTTAATTCTAAAAATAAAAGAAAAAACCCAATAAGTCAAGTGTTCAAGCATATATATTACATTTAAAAAAACAAACAAAAAAACAAACAGAAATTCAACACTTAATTACTGAAATTCACATCACAATAAAAGCAAGCTGTAAGCTGTAATATTTCTGCACATTTATTATTGACATCTCATCTTATTATGGATGATATCAGACCAAATCTCAGCAAAACGTGGATGCGTAAAAATTTATTCTTGCAAATGTAAAGAAGGTAAATGCTCACCGTGGCAATGTGGTAAAAAATGAACATTGCTCGAGAAAAAACAAGAAGATGAACATATGCACATATGCAAGTGTGTGTGTGTGTGTGTGTGTGTGTGTGTGTGTGTGTGTGTGTGCAGGTGTGTCATCACTATTGTACAAACTGAAACAACTGCGTGGTAAGAAGTCTCACCTAAAGTGTGTATTGCAGCGCCCCCAATAGGCCAGACACAGAGAGAGCAACAAGACAGAGCGCGAGAGAGAACAAGCACAAGAACACTGAAAGCCTCCAAAGTTCACTAAAAGCTTAATGGAGTTTCATATTTACACAATATTACATCAAGTACCGTCAGACTTTATTATTATTTTTTTTTAATCTTGATCTGCAGTTGAATTTCTGCCTCAAACCGCATCCAGTATTTTAGGGATATGACTCTGACTTGATGACGTGGTTTAGGACACATTAAGACTTAATTTAATCTACAGTATAAACATGGACTAAACTACACTGTGTAGCTGAAGGCTGTGATTCCTATAACAGGAACTGGAGATTAATGCTTGAATTGAAGAGTTTCAGTTTCAGTTTGATTTTATTTATTTCTTTCTTTCTTTATTTTTGTCTGTGTTTGGACATTATTTGAAAACTCCCAGATCCTAAACCATGTATGCAGTCAGAATATATAAGGGGTGTTCAAGTCAAACCGGGACTTGTAAATGGAGGCATAAAACAGATTTTATAGACATTTATAGAAGACCGCAAGCTCTGTATTGTGATGAGACTCTTCTCTGATTCTTGAAAATCGACGGACATACAATAACTTGCAGGAGAGACGCATCTGTCTGTGTGAACTGTACACACGATAATTCACCAATACCACTTAGACATTACAGGAACTCAGCTGGGAGTTATTGCCACATCCCCGTACAATTCCATGCTTATCTATCTATCTCTCTATCTATCTCTCTATCTATCTATCATTTTTGTGTCTTTTTTTTTCTTCTTTCAGATCAGCAACAAAAAAAAAGAAAAGAAAAATATAATATTGCTTTCCATTTATCACTTAAATATCATTTTAAAGTGACGATGTTTGGCCATAATCTAAAAAAAAAAAAAAAAAAAGAATTAAGATGTCAAATCTTGAATATTCAATACTCAGTTGTTAAATTAAAATGCAATATGAAACATGCTGATTCTTTTATTTATTTATTTATTTATTTTACTTTGCTTAAAGCTGTTATCATAAAATTTGTAAATAAGGACGGACTCTTCATGTTATGCTTTCGTTCTTTCTTTCTTTCTTTCTTTCTTTCTTTCTTTCTTTCTTTCTTTCGTCACTGCATACTCTAAAACAAGATGATGTATTTACTGGAATGATTTGGGCTGAGATTATTATTTGTTAGATACACTGGCGCATTAGTGTGAAATGTTCGACATGAAACATGTCTCAGCAAATTGAATTATTCCGGCTATCTTTGAAAAATTGCTCTGTGATTCTTGATTCCGTTGCTTGTTTTTGGTTTGTTTTTTTTTTTTTCCTTTTTACCGAAGTCTGCATAGGATTGAAATTCTGCTTCACTTATCAAGTTTGTGCTTCTGACAAATGCGTCGATGTAAATGATTACAGCAGTGCTGTGCGTGTAAGCAGAGAAAATAACAGTGTTTTAAATGTGCCTTGATATTGATACATTGCTTGGACATTTTTTGTTTTGTCTGTTCCATCATGAGGCCTTTTCTCGTATTGAGCGCTACATTCTGCACAGTTAGGACAAAATGAAGCAACAAAGAACGGTAATTTATAGAAACAAGACAAGCTGTTGTACACGACCGTTCCTTTTTTACAAATAGCAAGTATCAATTTTGAATGTTTACTTCTCTCGTGTGAGATATACGTGTTCTGTAATAACCTGTATGCAAACACACACACACACACACACACACACACACACACACTATACTGTATAACTGATTTCATATCCTCTGAGCTTTTCGATTCCTCCCAGTTGTTGCCGCATTGAAAACAGCTCTGGCTATCAAGAAGATCGCAGCAAAACTGATTGAGGATGGAACACATTTAAACAAATGGATAAATTGCTTTTTCTTCTTTATCTCCAGCTGTATTCGAAGAGAATGGAGACAGTTCCGTGTAAAGAGGACCCAGTCCCTGGAGTCAGGAATGTGCAGAGAGAGTCTGAGCTTCTCTGAGACGTCCCGCCCCGACTTAAATAATTATTATTACGAAGAAGAAGAAGAACAATCATAAGCTGGGAGCTCAAGAGGTTAATGGGACTAATAAGACTTTTTTACTACATGAGCTGCATTCAAGTCGAAGCTTGTGATGAAATGTCTGGTGGAATGAAAGGTATGAAACTGATTGACATTTACAGAAGACTTCAACACACAGTGCTGCTGAGACTCTTAAACAGAGTAAAAAAATTAAACGATGCAGACATTTTAAAGGATGCCGAATGTTTTAAAGGACAGTTTGTTCACCAGAAGGTTTGACTCGAATGCACCTCATGAAGTAAAATAGTCAAATTATTAGTCCCATTAACCTGTTATTGTTCTTATTACTACATATATAGAATAAACAGGGGCCTCCGAGTGGCGCAGTGGTTAAAGCGCTCGCCCTATCATCCGGAGATCGCCAGTTCGATTCCCGGGTGATGCTGTAAACTCTCGCAGTTGGAGGTCTAGAGAGAGCTGATTGGCCGAGCTCTCTCAGAGGGGAGGGATGAGAGGTACTTGGTGTTAGCTCATGCAAGCGGAAGGAGCGGATAGCGCTGTCCTCCGAGTGTGTTACTCCGCCCCCAACCGTGCGCGAGCGAGCAGTTCGAAAAGACGCGGTCGGCTGGCGTCACGTGGTTCGGAGGAAACGCGTGATAGTCTTCGGCCCTCCCGGCTGAGTGGTAGTAGTAGCTACCGCTCAGTAGTAGTAGTACATATACACGTGGACAAAATTGTTGGTACCCTTCGGTCAATGAAAGAAAAACTCACAATGGTCACAGAAATAACTTTAATCTGACAAAAGTAATAATAAATAAGAATTCTATGAATGTTAACCAATGAAAGTCAGACATTGCTTTTCAACCATGCTTCAACGGAATTATATATATTTTTTTAATGAACTCATGGAACAGGCCTGGACAAAAATGATGGTACCCCTAACTTAATAGTTTGTTGCACAACCTTTTGAGGCAATCACTGCAATCAAACGATTCCTGTAACTGTCAATGAGACTTCTGTCCATAGGACATTCTCCCAGAAGCTTTGTGGCTTGTCAACATGTAGTTTGGCATATTCCAGTCTGTCTTTTTTATGATTAGTTTTCAACAATGGTGTCCTCCTTGGTCGTCTCCCATGTAGTCCACTTTGGCTGAAACAACGACGGATGGTGCGATCTGACACTGATGTTCCTTGAGAATGAAGTTCACCTTGGATCTCTTTAGAAGTCTTTCTGGGCTCTTTTGTTACCATTCGGATTATCCGTCTCTTTGATTTGTCATGAATTTTCCTCGTGCGTCCACGTCCAGGGAGGTTGGCTACAGTCCCATGGATCTTAAATTTCTGAATAATATGTGCAACTGTAGTCACAGGATCATCTAGCTGCTTGGAAATGGTCTTATAGCCTTTACCTTTAACATGCTTGTCTATAATTTTCTTTCGAATCTCCTGAGACAACTCTTTCCATCGCTTCCTCTGGTCCATGTTGAATGTGGTACATACCATGTCACCAAACAACACAGCGACTACCTGGAGCCCTATATATAGGCCCACTGACTGATTACAAGATTGTAGACACCTGTGATGCTAATTAGTGGACACACCTTGAATTAACATGTCGCTTTGGTCACATTATTCTCAGTATTTTCTAGGGGTACCATCATTTTTGTCCAGGCCTGTTCCAGGAGTTTATTTTTTACAATAATTCTGTTGAAGCATGGTTGAAAAGCAATGTCGGACTTTCATTGGTTAACATTCATAGATTTTTTAAAAATTATTACTTTTGTCAGATTAAAGTTATTTATGTCACCATGGTGAGTTTTTCTTTCATTGACCGAAGGGTACCAACAATTTTGTCCACGTGTGTATATATTTACACACACAAGTTCATAGTATATAACTATAATCTCTCTCTAGCAGTGTAAACATGCTAGACACATGAGACACATCAACACAACACATGAGGCTTTTCTTTTACATATACTAAGAACAAACCTTTAATAAAGTCGAAAGTTAATCCTATGTTCCCATGAAGCCACAAGCACAGCTTGAGCCAAACCGTCATCCGTGAAGGTACAAGCAAGGCATGGAGCAAGACTCGACTCTGACCTGACACCCGGTGGCGGACTGAACTCTACCTGCGGTCTGTCATCAAACACGACATCCCCAATGGTAAAAGCGTAAACAAGCACTAAAGCTGAATCACTGGTTCCGTGGCTGTACTACCTCTCACACTAACCCCATGTTAGTATAGATCATAGGTTTTAGCCTGATATTCTGGTGTTCTGAAACCATAATCTATTCATATATACCATAAAGATATGGTCTTTGTTTATTTATTTGTTTGTTTGCACTCCTGTAAGCCTCAGGACATGAGTGTCTAATGTCTAAATGCTCTGAAAGTTCATGTGCAAGTGCTACCTGTAAGGTGCAGAGAAAACAAAAATATTCCAGTTCTAGGGAGTGAATTTATCTGATTACGACCCAGCTTCCTGAGAAGCATCTTGCAATCGTTACAGAGCGCGTGGAAAGTGTGACGCCAGTTCCGTGATAATCCTTGTCCCGTGATGCTCGGGTGTCTTTAGCTTAGCAGATGAGTGATCGAACTCCAAGAGAGACCCTCTCGACCCAAGCAGATGAATTAAAAAAAAACCTTTGACAAATGAATACAAACACCACACCATGGGGAGGACAAATAACTGAACACAAATTACCCCAGAATTAGAATATACCGGTCCTATATTCAGGACTTTGGAGTTTTAGACGTGTGATAAAACTTTCCACTCCTGTTCAAATTGCCTTGTGTCTAATATATGGCGTGATGCGCCCATGCATCACTGTTTTTATGTTTCCCTGTTCGTCTGTGCATGAGCACGAACATAAAATTACAAGCGAGAGTGCCACCCATCTCCAGGTTAAAGACACAGCAGCAGCTATGGAAAACCGTGGGTGTGGGTGTGTGAAAGATAGATACATTCTCTAAAGATACTCGGTGTATTCCAATCGTTTTTTTTTTTTTTTTTTTTTTTTGCAGATTCCAACAAAACGTGCGGAAGGAGCGAGTAAAATCCGGTGGGCAGAAGATGAGCCAAGCAGGGGAGCCGCGTTGCGCCAGCAACTGACAAAATAACTGCAGATAATTAGAACCTTTTGTAGCGTGAGCGTATTTCAACAAAGACACCTGCATTTCCTGCGGAGGGGAACGACACACATGCCGTGATTGTCATTTTTAATCTGCTCCTCCCGCGGCGTCCGCCGCCGCTCACCGGGAGGCCACGGGGCCCCCGAACACCGCCGATGAAAATTCACCCGGCGCTCCTCAGTGGCCTGGAACCCCCCCCCCCCCCCGCTGCAGCGTTTAATCGCCGCCTTCCCATGGAGTCCGCATCAGCGATTGAAGAGCGCAGGGGGAGAATTTGCGAAGGTCAGCAGTTAGCAAGGGATTTGAATAAATGTTCAATTTCCCTTACCGACTGAAATTAGCTTTAAATGGTCCTTAAAGAGATCGTAATGAGACAAATTGACCAACACGACCATCAATATTTACATCACATTTAGCCCCCCCCCCCCCTTTTTTTTTCATTCTATCTCATTTTTGAAAGATTTTTAATCATAATCAAGTGTAGAATGATTGAGAATGATTATATGTGTCTAAGGTATAGTTGTGTACAGTGAGTATAATCCAATTAATCAATCTTGATTAATAAATGATCCAATAATGTTCCGTTATATACATTTTTTTGGAGATGTTCAGGTCTTCCAGTCCAAACCGAATCCATTCTGTTCGAGGTTTTGAAGCATTCCGCATTTGCGACATTTATAGACTAGATTTTTTAAGAACTACCCAAACCTCAGACTGCGATTTATATTCTTGCTTTAAAAATGAACGACTTCCTGTAAGAAACTACTTAACCAGCATTACCGAAAACCGATCAATTTCCACCGATTTTCTTTTAAAATCATAAGTCATAAAAATAATAAAAGCCCTGACATCGGCTTAATCGTTCAGAACGTAGCTGATCTGTACACATCATATTCGCCAAAATATGGAAGAACACGGGTGCAGAAAGGATAACATGGCAGGTTGTAAAGGTAACATCGGAGTGTGCGTGGTGGAAAGTTTTCTCCTAGGTGTTCGCCGGCTGTGCTTTGTCCCCGCGAGCTCATCAGTTCAGGGAAATCACCGAGCCTGGCTCACTTTCATCTCGCCTCCTGAACGGAGCTGCGCGTCTGATCGCCTGTGCCAATTTGCCAGCTCATGTGGCACCCATCCCATCAGACCTGGGCATTGTGCCGCCTGCATTCTGGCATTGCGCTCCAAATTATTTTCATCCCTCTCTCTCTCTCTCTCTCTCACCCTCCTTCCATCCTTTCCACCTAACCCTGATTCTACCTCCACCACCCCCAACCCCCCCCCCCCCACAAAAAAAAATGCATGGATATGCACGGCTGATTCCGAAAGCCTGGCTCTCGCATTGTCAGGATCGTTTTGGCTCGATGCCAAACCTATTATATTGATCTCTCTTTTCTGCGCACTTGAATGGCCCCAGACAATGCAGATTTCGAGCAGAACATATTAAGCAAATAACACGAGCTTAGAGGCACGCACTCGGAGACTGATGTTGTTAATATCAGCGTCTGGGCCTATAACTCGTCATTTCGATACTCTCAGGGCAATCGAGCAGCCTCCTTTTCCCTCTCCCATGCCGCATATGCCACTCAGTTCTCAGGTTTTCCTTCTAAATCATGTCATGGTACTTAATAAACTCGGTGTAATTACGTTACGGAATATTTCCATGCTGGTTGCGGGGGTTATAATGGGTCGGTCGGCTTTAATGACACTTATCGGCCCCTATCTGAGAGCGGCTCCGTGGGGTATCCCGCCTGGCACGCGACTACAACCTCCGGCTCCGGGTGGCGCGCTCAGCTCTTCGGCATCTCCCAAAGCCAATATGAGAACAGTCAGCTGTTTGAACCGGCTGGGTACAATACGTCTGCTAATGAGCACATCTATGAAATGATTCTACATTTCCTGAGAGAGGAATCAGGATAAACATTTAAATGATAATCCTCCAAGGATTTCGAGAGCCGTGGCCAGCATACCATGGAAAACCGGCATGTGCCAGGGAAATGACAAAGTGCGCGATTCCTCTTACATCTGTAGCGAGCATAATGCCTAGTGAGATGCCCCATATGTCCCGGGTGTAGACAGACAGAAGTCCTTTTTAAGTCTTCCTAAACACTGTGGGTCGAAACACAAAATCAGTCATCTGTGTATTACCATAAAAAGCAAGCAAATCTTGCCTGGTTTAAGATGCTTTGAGAATTGTCATTTCATTTGATAGCACGATGTATCATGGTATGCGTAACCAAAACTATACACAACCTAGTCCGGTACCTTTGACTTTTTATCAAGCCAATGCTTACTGTGAACATTCTGGGATGGTCTGGGATTGTCACAGAGGCACCAACATCTATGGTTTGGCATTTATCCTGGTTGACCCCTGGCCCATTTTCAGCTAAAGATCGCTTTGTTTCCTTCTTCCTGCCTGCTAGGACTAGCAATATTGCCACCTCTTGCCGTGTCAAGTGACAGTTCCTGTCTCAGGTGACAGTTCCGGTGAACACTTTGGAAAATGGCAGATAGAAACACATCCAAAGTGCAAAACAAAGGTCAGGGTCAAGAAACAGGCATGATGCCAGATGAACTAGGGATAAAAAAAAAGGGGGGGGGGGGTGTAATCTATATGGAGGAGAAAAAGATCAAAGCTTGGTACGACTTGGGAGTCTTGGGTGCCACCATGGCAGGAACACATGTGGTGTGGTGAAGTGATGTCCAGGGCAGAGCAAGAGAGTGGCAGCAATGATGAAGCAAGAGCGGGAGATAACAATATGGCATTTGGCAGACGCCCTTATCCAAAGCAATTATGTCATTTATATGGGCCTTGCCCAAAGGCCCAGCAGTGTCAGCTTTACAGTGCTCGGACTTAAACTCTCAAACCTCAGCTTGAGCCCAATGTCTTAACTGCTGGAATAGCAGTTCTCAATGGAGCAGAAAGGCAAAGCGATGTCCGAAGCAGAGCCGTGTAGTGTCCTTGGCAGAACAGGGAGAAGAAGTGATGTCCATGGCAAGACCATGAGCCATAATGGCATCCTTGGTAAGCAAGATGGATAGTAGTGATAGTAGACTAGGCAGAGCACCAACCTCAGTGGGGGGTCTAGACAGCCACAGCCTTGTCTGGAGCCCACCTCCAACAACTTAATCAAGAGGCTTATGACACAGATCATTCCAGGGTTCGATTGAGCTCTTCCTCCTTACAATGTTGTTCCTATGTTTGTCAGTTCTTCTCCAAGAGGCCCCCTCTGCATTGTGGCCACAGGTTCGAATCTGGGTCGCGACAAAGCCTTAGGGCAGTGGTGGTTCGAACGGATAAAACTACAGGCTACTAATCGGAAGGTCAACGCACCGCCGTGCTTCCACTGCTGAGCCCTGGAGCAAGTCCCATCTACTCCAAAAGTGCGGTATCCTGGCTGACCCTGCGCACTGACCTCCAGCTTCCTAAGTGGGGTATGTGAGAAAATGATGTAAGGCACATGAGACACTGAATCTTATCACTTAACAAGGCAAGAATCATGAAATAAGAAAACAAATGTAGAAGAAAACATAAATGTACTTTTTTTTTTTGGTGTTAAACTTTGGGTAGTCCTCGTGCTGTGAATGTGCTTATATACTTTGTATATACTATGTGACTAATTCAGTACTTTTTATCGTTTAATTGAGTCTTTCGGTCATCAGTAAACAATTTATTCCGGTAAGTATTATTAGAGTACGCGGTATCTTCACACCAAATGGAATTTCAGTACATCACATGACAGCATGAACACAAACATGCACACATCTTCACACTTGGGGGCAATTTAGAGTAGCCAAACTACCTACCTGCATTTTTGAACAGATGGACGAACGTGAACCTTGAACTTGAAAGAAACCATCACAGACAGAGGGGACCCGTACAAAATTCCACTCAGACAGTCACCTGAGCTTAGGATCGAACCAGGGACCCTGGAGCTGTGAAAGTGGAGTACTTCAATGTTTATGATTAAAAAATTCTAATTGCAAAATGTTCTTGATCAATGTTAAATATTTGTTTAATAACAAACGTGTGTCTTTTGTACCCATTACATGAATTATCATTATTATATAACCTATTACATATAAATACAACTTGTATATCTCAGGATTTGTACTTGTAATTGAAATTGTGTCACCTTGAACCTCCAGGGGCCAGGTTCGATTCCCATGTGAATGCATGTGTGTTGGCACCCAGTCCAGGGTATATCCCCTAGACTCGTCCCCTAGAATAGTTTCCAGTCTCCAATTACACTACGGGCAGATCGGGAACACCAATTAACCTAATCTGTTTTTGGACTGTGGGAGGAAACCCACCAAGCATGGAGAGAACATGAAAACTCCATGCACACAGAACCTATGCGGGAATCAAACCGAGGACCTGGTGGTGCAAGGCGACAGTGCTAACCATTACATCATCGTGCCATATATTTTTGTCCGGGATAAAAAGCCTTGCTAGTGATTTGGAACAGCTGATTAGTTTGGTAATGTTTAAAACAAGTTCTGCCCCAGCCATGTCCAGAGCACACACTCAATGTTCTTGTCAGCTAAAGGGCAAATAAGAACGACATAACAAGTCATAGTGATGGGCATGAACTGCGCGGCTAAGTGTTCGCCACTTCATATCCATTATCTATTTGATTTAAAGCACAATGGCACTCATTAAGGAAGCACAGCGTTTACATTTTCCTCCACATATAATCAGCATAATGGATTTGTCAGTTGATTTATCCTAGCATTTACCAATCATGCCCTCATTATACGACAGCGCTCCAAAACCGGTCAACGCTTTCTCGTCTCCATACGTGAAACTGGATGCACATGAATCTGATTTTAATACTGAATTCATTTGTAACGCCACCAGCGCCCTATTCGCTCAGCAGACATTAGAGGGACCCTGGGGAACCCTATCACACTTCTATATGCAAATGGCCTTACACCTGGGCAGCGGTGCAGGCATGCTGGGAACTCATTTATGTAAATCTGATCTGACAAATTCACACATTCACATGCACTCGCCAGCAGCTTTTTTCGTCAAAGGGACACAATGTTCCTATTGGGATGGTTATGTGAGTAAAAGGCACACAAATGCAAAGGAATGCTTAAAGAGATTTTTTTTTTTAAAAAAGGAAACCGTAGGAAATGCATCATGTCACTCCTCAGCTCTGCTAACATCACACACGACGGCTCACGTACTGTACACCTATCTTGGGGACGAGGCGATTTGTTACAGTCACTATAAAAAAACTTTCACCAAAGTGTGATGCATTTATACACATGTGCTGTCACCAGCTAACACTCATATGACCCAGAATTTTTATTTATTTATTTATTTTCTTTTGCATGGTTGGTGCTCCAGGCACTTTTGTATGTCATAGCCACTTCACACCAGATGAAAAACGGCATCAATTAACAAATTTTAATTGGCGTATTTTCAACTGAACAACGTATGATTAGTTCAAAGAATCACAGAAACATGTAGACAAAACATTTTTTTTTATTTTACATGACTTGGCCAGTGAGCTGCACCTGCCTTAGTAGTAGCCTAGTTTACTAGTCTCATGAACATAATGACCAAAAAATGTTGTTGTTGTTGTTTTTGTTTTTTTTATGTTGGTTAAAAAAAAAATTTCTTGCCGCCATTTTGACACTTACCATTTCAGCTCGGTCATGTCCATTCCATTTTTGCTATTATTTCCGGTCCATGATGTCTCCAGATTAGCCAAAACCCCCAACTTCCTGTGTACATACTTACTCTATGTACCTTGGAGCAGGAATTAAGTAAATAAACCCTACTATAGTTGGGTTTGGACTACAGGCAAAAGAAACTGAAGTACTACATTAGTAAGGGTTTGGCCTTGAGTACACATTTCTGCACTTAGTTTTCTTCCTGCTAGCTAGTTAGCCTTGTTACCATAGACAATATCAGTTACACTTCACAGTGCTGATTAGCATGAGCTAAGCAGAAACAAATTATTGTTTGTCCCAGTCAGGGAAGCACTTTCAGCCAGGAATTCACATTATGTCTTCGTAAACAATACTTTGTCTCCTTTTGCTTCTAAGTTGCTCTGAGTTGCTTTTGTACCATCCATGTTGCTCTATTCACAGGTCAAGCTAGCTAGCCTATAGCACAAGGCTGAATCCCAAATCCGTTTCTGTCCCCTGATCAAGAGCACTACTTGGTGTGCGGAACAAAGGATTGTACACCCTACCTAACAGACACTAGCGTGTTAATGAACACTATTTGGGATTCCAGCTAGCTAGCTAGTTACTGCTTTATTTTGTATATAGCGGTTGGCAGCTCTGCCAGTTCCAGACGGATGTGCATTTAAATCCTTCTACAATCCTGTCATATAAAAGCAATATCACGCATGTTGTTGCAGTAAATATCAGCACGGCCGTAATATTTTCTGTACTAGAGCTGCCGACGACCGGATCACAGCCGTGCTGATATTCAGTACGATGATAGCATGTGTGATATTGGTTTTATATGACAGGATTGTAGAAGGACCATTTTTAAACCACTATTCTCCACGGGGTTGACGGCTGAACACTGAACAGTGGGTGTTAATAATGAGTTGAAGGGTTATTAACACAATACCTGTAATTACAAATAGAATTTCTATACTTCATTCAGGACAACAATTTGAACCTTATGAATCAGCAACTTCATCGCCGATCAGGAAACAATCAGAATTCACTTCCTCCACTCCCTGATTAGCCAGTTTTCTGTCACATGTGTCATGCTGTGCCAATCAGACGGAGCACAAGGCGGCTACGTCGAGAGAGCACATGCACACAGGAGGGTTTTTAAGGCCTGGTTCAGACCGCAGGCAAATCCAAATTGTTTCACAGACGCTAGCTTTAGGACTGACTGTCCATACTTTCATTTGAAAGCCACCAGATCTCATTTGTCTCTGTTCAGACTGGCAGCCCAAATCTGACACATTGTCATCCACATATCTGCATTGGTTGCTGTGGTCACGACAGCTAAGCCTCGCATGCAGCACAATAATTCCAGTTTCAGTATATATTCACTACTTTGCCTGTACTGATGCATCCCACCCAAAGTGCCTTCAGACATTTCACTTCCGCTCCCCAGGGACTATTGTCCTCCTTTTCCATACTACAGTTATGTAAGTCACTCCTCCAAAAAAACAGGATAATTAATCGCATGGAAAATTCAACTGCACAGGTAATAATGGAGGGGGAAAAAACATGACCCAATAAAACATAGAATTTTCAATTCCATCCCTATTTCTTCCATCATCTCTCCTCAGAAGTGTCCACCATGGATCCATGTCCCATACCACATCGTTGTGTGACTTGATGTCGCATTGCAAGTCACATAATGGACAGTTTGAAATCCAGTACATTTACATGATGGCATTTGGAAGACACCATTATCCAGAGCGACTTACATTTTTATCTCATTAAACAGCTGTTAATAGCGGCCTGAGGTTAAGGGTCCTACATTGTCCACTTGGTGGTGGTTGGGTTTGAACCTCTGACCTCTCGATCAGTAGTCCAATGCCTTAACCAATTCAGGTAGGTACAGCTTCCAGACTTAGAGACGTCATAAGGAATCCCATCTGAATCTGAATTCAAACCGCCTATGAATGTGATTTCTTTTTCCGAATCTGATTCAGACTACATGGATACAAACTGATTCCAAACTGAATGATTCCGATTTGGATGTGCCAAAAATCGAATTTGGGCTGGGAGACTGAACAAGGCAATTCAAACACATGCATTTATTTATTTGTTTGTTTGTTTGTTTGTTTGTTTGTTTGTTTGTTTGTTTTTTCACAAGACTCCATTACAAATATAAAGCCATATATTATCCATACGTTTGTGCTATGAGTATTAGTGTATTGTAGACATTTGGCAAGTGCCACAAAATATCAAGTTTCATGTCCACCAGACTTACTTTCTATTATCTTATTTGCATATCGAATTAACGTGTGATCCATTCTGTAATGTTTTGTAATGTCACAGCATATAGCGTTTTTTTGCACATCCTTAAAAAGGAAATGAGTGAATAAATGAATAAATTGTGTGTGAATGCATGAATGCAGTGTAGATAATATGCGAGGAAGTGTGTGGGGATGTGTGAGTGTCGGCGAACGAGCCTGGTGAAAGTGAGTAAGATCTGGAGTAAGTGAAAGAGAGAAAATGAGAAAATGAGGGAAAGCGAGTGAGTGAAAGAGTGCGAGCGAACAGACTGACAGTTTCACTGACTGACTAGACTAACTGATTGACAATTATTGGGCGGCTGATGCCTCTCACTGCGTGTAAAAAATGAGAGCTGGGAGTAAATGTGTTAAAGCGGTGGGTTGTAAATGAGGACAAAACAAATCATCACCACTCGCAGCTGGAGCGCCACCCGACTGGGCCGCACTCCGGCGAAAAACATCGCACAGGAAATCTTTCTTTAGAATAAACAACCCCTCACAGCAGACAATGGGCAAAATTAATGTGCAAATGTATGCAAGAAATTAAAAAGGCAGAATTAAGCAGGCAAATGAGATAGCTACACTCGAAACGTTGGAATTATGAATAATTACACTAAATTTCCCGCTCCTAATATGACTTTTTGGGGTGTAAACAAAAGCTTAATTGTGGAAATTTGGAGGTGAATATTGCAGAGCGCCGGCAATTGTTGCTAACACAGGCACGGTCTATAATGTGATGATGTGCCTTAATCTTGCTCATGAAGCCCTAGATGTTAAGGTCATCTCATAGCGCATAATGCACCACTGAATATCACACAACGTTCTAATACTGAATACTAACAAGACAAAGTCACTCGCACTGTAGATGTTTTCCTACATGCTCGATCGCATGACTTTGCAGGCATGAGAACTGTTTGATTGCCAAAAAGTCTCTAATGGGAGACAATAAGTGTGTGGGTGGGACAAATAATGGTGATCAGGGATTGGCCACCAGGAGCAGCTGTGTCAGGGACTGTTTGTTCACTGGTTTTTCTCTGATTATTTAATTTTATGCAGCATACCATTTTATGGTCAACACCATAAGAGGTTCATTCTATAGGCCTAAAGTTCTTGAATGCTGGAAGAACATTAAGAAGAACAGAGTGGTTGGTCATTGGGAAGAGAGGTGATCAATGATTGGTTGGTGGGAACAATGGTGATCACACAAATTTGCTCGAAAAATACCAGACTCGGCTTTTAAGTCACAAATCTAGCCGCAAAGTCTTTAGGTTGAATATACGTGCCTTGTAAGATTCACTTTTATGGTGAAGAGGTGGAGCTGATCGGCTCTGTTGAGTTGGGGGTGGCGCTAATTTCCAGACCAGAAAAAATGTGGGGGAAAAGTGAAGCCCTGAAACATGCAACATCAACAACGTGTTAATATTGAGACCTCACTTCACTATGAAAAAGTGGTCCAAGGAAGGAAAGATGCATGGGCGGCCAATGTTCTTTGACGCGGGAGTGAAGACTTGCCCGTGTAGTCGGTTCAAATTGTTGAAAAGGTTAATGCTGGTTTTGATATGAAGGTGTCGTCGCAGTTTGTTGCGTATCGGACTGCGTAGCTGCAGCTGCAAAGATGGCCCCTGTCCAAAAACACCTACACTGGGCATGTGAGCATCAGAACCGGACCATGGTGCAATGGAAAAATGTGTGTCTGATGTCCCCGATTTTCTCCCCTAATTTAGTCGTGTCCAATTCCTCCCCGTCACTAGGGGGCTCCCACATTAAGGCTACTACTACCACTCAGCCGGGAGGGCCGAAGACTGTCACGTGTTTCCTCCGACGCCAGCCGACCGCATCTTTTTGAACTGCTCGCTCGCGCACCGTTGGGGACGGCGTAACGGATGACAGCGCTATCCGCTCCCTCCGCTGCGCGAGCTCACAGACGCCCCTGACTGGCTGTAGAGCCGTGATTAATGTGGGAGCACTACGTACCTCTCATCCCTCCCCTCTGAGAGAGCTCGGCCAATCAGCTCTCTCTAGACCTCCGGCTGCGAGAGGTTACAGCACCACCCGGGATTCGAACTAGCGCTCTCCGGATGATAGGGCGAGCGCTTTAACCACTGCGCCACTCGGAGGCCCTGATGAATTATATTTTCCTTTAAATCATGTGGATGCGTGCGATGACTGGGGACGGTTTAACTTCACCATGAAGACGGTCCTGCCCTCAGCTGATGCAGACTGCTGGTCCTTTGAGGACTTCTGACCGCGGTCAGTGAAAAGTTCAGGACTGGAATTTCCTACAGTTTTGAGCCTCCAATAACCAGCTGGACTCCATATTAACTTAAAAAAAATGAATCCTTTGTCATATTGAACTTCACACAGTATGACTGCAAAAGATTTCTGTTATCCGTTATCACCCAGATGAGGATGGCTTCCCCGTTGAGTCTGGTTCCTCGCTAGGTTTTTCCTATTGCCGTCTCAATGAGTTGTTCCTTGCCATCGTTGCCCTCAGCTTGCTCATCAGGGACAATCTGATCATTTTGATTCATACACAATTCCTCAATTTTCTGTAAAGCCACTTTGAGACTATAACCAATGTTAAAAGTGCTACAGTATACACATAAAATTGAATTGAATGGCTGGGTGCATGTGCGTCGCTTACCAGGAGAGATGGCACCAGGATGTATGATGGGAAGAAGGTGAGCCGGCAGAGACAGTGTGACGCTGGGAAAATCTTGAGTCGTGCCATTAATGTGGAAGTTGCTTTGACATGTACTACCTACCTAAACAATGTTGCTGACCCAGGACGCCCCTTTATGGAAACAGTATTCCCTCATATCGGTGTCTTCTGTCCGCAGAATAATGTGCTCTGCTACACGGCAAAAAAAAAAATTCAAGAATGGTTTGAGGAACATAACAATAAGTCTGAGGTGATGGACCTCCAGTCCAATCGAGCATCAGTAAGCTGTACTGGAAAAACGAATCTGAATTTATGGATGCTCCACCTCATAACATATAGGACTGACGGCTTGGTGCCAGAAACCGCAACACATTTTCAGAGGTTTAATGAAGACCCTACCTTGATGGGTCAGGGATGTTAGGAGTTAAGCCTAATTCTCACTCACACACTCATTGTCTATACCACTTTATCAGGGTTGCGAGTCTGTGGGTTCTTCCTTAATGGTTGTTTGGACTGTCGGAGGAAACTGGACTACCCGGATGAAACCCAACAAGCATGGGGAGAACATGCAAACGTGAGAACATGCACACAGAGGCGGGAATTGAACCTGGTGCTAGGCCACCTTCTAGGTAATTCCAAGCCTAATTGTAAGTAATGAAATTTAAAAACAAATACCATTTTCACGAAAGAAACAAATTACCTGCCAGAAGTAACAGACAATAACCATTAAGTGGACCCTCTGACCCAGCTCGAATGCGATTCCTCAGATCCTCAAAGCAACAACCTAGAGCCTTAGCTGCCACGCCCGCTAAAAGACAAATTCAATCCTGAAATTAGACAATAACCTTAAATTTCAGTTTCATCATAACCTCATAATGAGATTTAATTCCGGTGTATTTGCAAAGGATTTTCTAAGGTACGATTTTCTAAGGAAATTATGTTTGTATATCTCTCTAGTAATACTTTCAGTCATTACAGTACAAACCGTACCTGGAAAGGTTCGCTGGCATTGAAGACGCTTTCACCACCAAGTCCCGGGAAAATTACAGCAGCTTAAATAGAAGTTTTAAATAGTTTTAATATCATAAAAGCCGTTGTTATGAAATTTCATTCGAAAACTTTTGGATCTGTCCTGCTCTGAATTAAGGTCTACTTGAAGGGCATAGCAGTTTTTTTCATTAAAAAAAAGGCGTTTTTTTTTTTTTTTTTTTTTTTTTTGTTACCTTTAACTTTGATTACTTTGTGGAAACCAGAGGAATGTTAGCTACAGCAGAGTGATCAACCCTGTTTGAAGTCAATTCTCCATGAAGGTAATGTTTATTACTTTTTTTCTTCTTTTTTTTTTTTTAAAGAAATGCTATACATCCTGTAGCATTACATAGCCTGCATAATGTCTATAACAAGCCATTATATCGACGTCTACAAGCCTAATAGTTTTTTACCTTAATACAACTATTTTTGTGATCACAGCAAAAAGTAAAGACGTGAACTCTCAAGAAAAGCTTGTTTTCTCAAGACGCCAGGACACTCATCAGAGGCGTATTTTCAATCAGGAGCAGTAAAAAGCTGAGCGGAGACACCTCGCCTTGGGCTCTGATCGAGCACGTCGGCTAACAAAGTCGTCATGGCTAATGCAGACGTCTGAGGAGGGAGCAGGAGAGTGAACATTAAAAGAAAAGAGGAAAAGGAAAGCAGGTCTCTCCTTCGTTCTCCTTGGATGAGGAAAGGAAGGTGTCGCGGAGCCCTCGGGAGAGCGAGAGGCGTCGTGCTGTTTGACAGGGCTTAGAAGTCGTTACAGCGCATCAGACTGGAAGAGAGATGAAGCCGTTTTCATATCCACATTCAAACACTAACACGCACCGGGGCTCCGCTGAGAATTCCTCATTATTACATATGAGGGGGAAAAAAAACATAGTTGCATTAGCATTTAGTTAACTTCACGTTCTATTCACTACTCAGCAGGATGTCCGTCTTGACCCAGACAGGCAGGGCTGGTTTAACTAGACAAATGCATAATTTCGTTTCAGATCTCTAAAATGTCATTACAGACATAAGCAGGATTTTTATTTTTATTTTTTAGTTATTTATTTTTTATGGAAATAAAATAAAACCAAAAACTTCTAGGGTGATGATGATGATCACAGCGACAGGTTTGTTTGCAGAGATGGCAGTCGTAAGTTAAATTTAATTTCAGATTTCATAGTTATTAACATTTTTATTTCGACTATTTGCTTTCCGGGTCAAAATGAGCTAAAATGTCATGCTTTATTATTTTCCAAAAATATTTAGGATCAAAAATAAGTTCTGCTTATTTAACAATGAAATGTGCACAAAATTATGAGGAAGCTTTGAGCATTTTGGCATTCTGTGCTTTTGTGGGGGGGAAATGATGTTCTCAGGTGAGTAAAAAAATGAGGGATGAAGCGGGGTTAAAAAAAAAATGTTATAACATTTTTAAATAAGTTGATCAAATTTGTCAAGTTGAAAAATTTTTGTTTGTTTGATTGTTTTGTTTTGTTTGTGTTTTTTAATGAAAAAAAAGTTTTTGTTTTTTCATATGTTTTTTAAATGAAAAAAAAAATAGTTTGTTTTGTTTTTTCATGTTTTTTTAAATGAAAAAATTTTTAGTTTTTGTTTTTTCGTATATTTTTTTTTTAATGAAAAATTTTATTTGATTGTTTTGTTTTTTCGTCTGTTTGTTTTTTTAATTGGAAAAAAAATTACAGTACAGAAAACAGTGCAGTAGACAGAAAGACCAGCATGAGAAGAGACATGGTCAGACCGTCTTTATAATAATGGAGCAAATAAATGGAGCCAGAACAGTAAAGAAAAAATTGTTGTTTGAATTGTAAATGTTTTTTTTTTTGGTTTTGTTTTTTCAGGTTTAAATGCTTCCAAAAACTTCATGGTACGTCTTGTGTTCCAAGTCAAATGACCGTGGTGATGTTATAAATCTGACTTTAAAAATAATTGTGTCCACAAAACAAATAGACTTTATTGAATTTCTGTTTTCAATGTATGTTGTTTATATATATAATATATTATATATATATATATATATATATATATATATATATATATTAAGGCTGGTCATTTGTGTGCTTTTTCAGTCTTGCTTTTTCAGCTTTCACTAATTTTATCCTAGTCAGGGTCGCCATGGAAATCCAGGAAAACTGGGTGTGAGGCTGGAATACACCCTGGATGACGCACCGATCCGTCACAAGGCACCATTTCCACTTGTGCTGAGTATAAAGTAGCCAGTTCACCCACTGGTGTGTTTTTGGGAGGTTGTCCTTAGTCTGGAAATAAAATACAGCAGTCACGCCTTGACTTCAAGAACCTGAAGCTGCTTAAGGTTTCAGGTTCCCTTATTTATCCACTAGAAAGTACATTGAAGAGTCCACGTACAGTACATCGGCGCCGTATCTGACAGCGTATACTGTACATTAGCGAGACCATCATTACCGAGCCACTCAGCTGGATTCCTTAGAGATCATGCACAATTATCATTTTTATATCACCTCTGCGCTAAGCTGGTCTCTGTTTAATGCACTGATTCGTTGTTTGGCGTGACAGACTCGCCTGCTGATGTGAGCACGGGGAACGGATCGGGAAGAAGCCAATTTAACACCTGCGTCACCGCCGATCAGATCCATGCAGAGGGAAAAGGGACAAAGGCGAGCTCTGACCCTAATCGCTCATTAACCGGCTCACAAGATATCCACTGGAGTAGCATGGAGGAAACATTTCTTAAACAGGTTTGCAGTTTCATGGAGTAATAGGAATGAAAATGGCTGGGAATGAGGAAAAACAATAAAATCTGTTTCTTTGTGCTTAACGTACAAAACAGTGCACATAGGAGGGTTTTTGAGGGGTTAGAAAAGAGAGTAGAACTTCTTTAGAAAGAATAAAACAATGAGCTAACTGCCAAGTCATTTTTTTTATGGATTGAGAACAATTGCACGCATTTTGCACGAGTGTTGAATGAATAAAAAATTAAAAAATTAAGTAAAAAAAAAACGCCAGTGTTTTTTTGTTCAGTTGAAATGCTTTTATATATATATATTGTTTTTACCCAGGATATATAGTACAGGATGAGCTGACCAAGCATGCGTTTGCTGTCTTTATGTTCACATCTTTGAAATAAACAATGACTAGGATTAGTCCCATCCATTGTCCTCTGTGAGGAAAAAAAAATACTTTTTGTTGACTTTACATTTTTTTTTTTATGATGCTATTGTTTAAATGGAATATTTTTTGTATGGTATTAACGAGACGAGAATCTCTCTGAGCTGAGAAGTAACACATTAACATTGATGATCAATGAAATGCTTGTGTGAGACAGTAAGTTTTTATCAACAAAGTAGATAAAACCTGAGTTACGTAACATTACGGACCTGCCTCTGTTTAAAGACTCACTTATTTAGAATGGCTATTAATTATTTATAATAATTGTATGTGTTTTTATAATTGTATCATTTTGTTTTATTTATTATTATAATTTTTATTATAATTATTTAATTTTTAATTTATTCATTTACAATTATGTGTTTTATTTTGTATTTGTATTATTATTATTATACTTTTAATTTGAATTTATTTATTTATTTATTTATATATTTTTGCCACTGTATTGTCATTTTTAGTACTCTGAAGTGCTATAGAAATAAATAAATAAATAAATGTTGATTGATTGATTGATTGATTGATTGATTGATTGATTGATAAATACAGTAAACTAGTTACAAGATCACAGGCACCCGGGACTCCCCTATGCCCATGGGGACCAAAGGCCAGATTGTCCAGAATTTTTTATTTTTATTTATTTGTTTTTTTTTTTTTATGAATCACTGAAAAAAGTCAAAACTGCCCACAATAGAAAGGCACCAGAACACCCAGTGCACCACAGCCCACCGCACATGGGGCTTTAGCAGGTAAAGAGCCCAGGACTGCCGAGCCAACATCCAAACATCCAAACTCCTCAGATATTGGACACATGCAATACCGGACAAACACGTTCGATCCACCCCACAGCATCCAAAGGCTCCTCTGCCAACGTCCTGGTGCCAGACACCACAGCACACCCCCAGTGATCTTGTAGAGCCACGCCCCAGAGGGTCAGACCTGCCCAGACGACACAAGAGGAACCCAAACAAGTCTGGGCTTAATGTTTTCGTGTTGCAAAGTCACGGCTGATCTGTGTGTTTGGGTTAGAGAGCATCTGACTTACAGTAATACTGCTTCTCATCAGTGTGCTCAAGGCCAAGGTCAGAATTGAAGCATGCCAGTATTTAAGGTAGACGCTGCTAGTTACATCTTTCAGTCTATAATCCTGATTTTAAATAACATTCACTTGGTCTCATCCAGAGTGAATTACAATTTTGCTTCATAGTACATTCGAGCAGTTTAGAGGCCCAGCACTGGCGGTGGTGGGGTTCGAACCTGTGATATTCTCATCATTAGGCCAAAGCCTTAACCACCGAGCTTCCCTTTTCTCAGCAGGTTCCCATTTTGTGTTTTTTCAGGTCTCGATCCAATCCTATGTCTACATCTCTAGTTCCGTGGAGTCTGTATAGATTGTGGATTGTAAGAAAGAAAATAATTAACATGAAGTAACAAAAGCAGCTGAATCGTCTGGTCCTGGTTTGTTCAAGACATCACAATAGACTATATGTAGGAATTATAATGAGCATATGATCTTACTGAGTTTCACACACACACACACACACACACACACACACACACACACATCCTTAAATAAAAGGCAAAAAAAAAAGCCTTTCTCATAACTGTAAATCCAAGTTGTCCTGCGGTTCTTATCTCCGCACAATAGTGAGACTTGAACTTCAGAGCCGATATGCGATCTTTCTGTTTTTCCATCTTGACGCCGGGAGTCCAGAAAGAGAGAGAGAGAGAGAGAGAGAGAGAGAGAGAGAGACGAACTCCTAACAGCACGCCGCGTCATGTCAAAGCGTACGAAACAGCTTCGTCTTACAATGGACCTAAGCAGGGGGAACATCTGTCAAAAAGGACACTTGTGAGTTCATTAGTGCCGAATGAACAAATGAACAGATTGATGGAGGGTTAGATGCTGGAAGTGACGGCAGAGCCTCTACTTTGCATTGCATCACCATATTGGCACAGTGGGAATCTCAGCCAAGTGATAGAGTTTCCTGTAAAAGACTGAGCCGCTCATTTTCACCTCCCCCTCCTTCCTCCAGGAACGAAAGTGGGGGAGGAAAGAAAACATGAAGTGAAAACTTTTTAAGAGGAGACTGGCAATTAGCACAGTGTTAATGAACCCTGTCGCATTGTCTGATCAAGAGGCCCGCGCTAATTACGAGCAAAATGTCTCAGTCCTTCTGCCACTGTGTACTGAAAACACACGTCTTTTTCCTCTCTCTCTCTCTCTCTCTCTCTCTCTCTCTTTTTTTTTTCTTTCTTTTTCTTTCCTTTCAAAGACACAACAGCAAAGGCCAAACCATCAGAGAATTATGATCCATGACTCGGTAAACAACAGCAGCAGCGCTAGTGAAGATGGAAAAATGACAACTTCTCCATTCCGCTTCCTTTCAACTACACAACACTCAAAAATGCAAACTTTAATTACGATAAACGCTAAGAATCTTGGATTTTAACACAAGTTTTCCAAATCGCACCCGACCAGCCAAAACGTGATGGGTGTCAGCTTCTTCACTTTCGGCAGCACTTGTGACAGGAGTTCTGACTGTGAGACAAATCACAGGTTTATATTAATGCACTTGTTCAGCACATACACTGATCAGCCATAACATTAAAACCAACTAGGTTTCGCCTCTCCGGCCCCCTTGTGGCGGCGTGGCTCTGCAGGGCATCTGTGCATGTACGGTGATGTCTGGCACTGGGACGCTGGCATCCTTTGGGTGCTGTGTGGATTGCACATCCCATGGGGGCTCGATCACACTGTGATATGGGAAGTGTGGAAGCCGGGTCCCCGGCCTTGGGCTCTTTGGGCATGACTTGTCCGGTGCTTTGTGCTGCATTGTCTGGAATGGTCACATTAAGCAGCGTCACCTTGCACCTCTAGGGTCCGGGTTCGATTCCCGGCCAGGTTCGATTCCCGTCTCTGTGTGCATGGAGTTTGCATGTTCTCCCCATGGGTGGGTTTCCTATGGGTACTCTGGTTTCCTCCCACAATCTAAAGACACGTAGGTTAGTGGACATTGTGTGTGTGTGTGTGTGTGTGTGTGTGTGTGTGTGTGTGTGTGTGTGTGCGCGCCCAATGGATTGGTACCCTGTCCAGGGTGTACCCCGCCTTGTGCCCTAAGTCTCCTGGAAAAGGCTCCAGGCTTTTCTGTGGGATTAGACCAGGATTAGACAAGCTAGCCTTTAATCACGGGCATAACCAGTTTATTGGGATATAGTTGGTGATCAATGTTGTTCCGTTCACCCGGCGATGGTGATCATTTTATGGCTGATCAGTGTATAACATGGTAGTGTTTCTATCTAACATTCTATCTGGATGAGTTTTTTTAGCGATTTTGATGGCGCCTTCCTTGAAGACATGGGGACGTCTTCAGGAAAGAGATGTTTTTCAAGAAGGTTTTCTTCTAAAAAACATGATACAATCCTGTATACTTCAAAAGAGAGTTAAAGAAACAAAAAGAGGGAGTGACCGTGTAAAGCTTCTATAGAGTCTCTGAGAACAGGAACTTTTTTGATTTATTGATATGTGACATCATCATCATCATCACTTTTACTTATGGTATTTAGTGTAATATCCGTATTTAAGGAAGTGATTTGGAATTTTTCAACTCATGACTCCACCTCCGAGCTTTAGGCCACGCCTCTGACCCGAGTCTGATGCAGAAGGATGGAAGAGAACGCTACGAACGTTTTTTTGTTTCGTTCCGACAGAAATCCGCTTGACGTACAGCGTCGAATGAGGAAAACACGCCGTTAAGTCTGATTGTGGTTTGCGCTATGCTTTGAGCTTTTTTTATTCGTCTGTTACCCTCACCATTTATATCTCCACTGCAAAACTAAAGGGAAAAACAAGAATGTAAACACACACACACACACACACACACACGCACTGACTAGCTTTGGGGTTAAAAAAATATGATGGAGTGCTTACGTATTTATGACCACTATCTAATCTAATACATGTCATCTATTATTATTATTATTATTATTATTATTATTATTATTATTATTATTCATTACCTTATTTGATGTGATAAAAAAAAAAATTCTAAATCAATACGCCATAAAAGATCTGTAAAATAAATATTATAGTATAAGTTATAGTAATAGGTTTTTTTTTAATCATGTTCCAGTTTTGTAACATGGTGACGTATGTAAATCGCACATGAGGTGAAATGGTATGAATATATACATCATGTATCCACTAGAGGAAACGCCAGAGTCTCTCTCTCTCTCTCTCTCACACACACATACACACACACACACACACACACACCTCCTGTGGTAATGCTTCGCTAGCTTAAGCAAAGAGCGGTGACTAAACACGTTCATCCCAAGGGGCTCCTCTCAGAGCTGTAATTCAGAAATAGCGCTTTAATAACAAGCCAGTGCTACTCTGCATCATTAATCTGTAAATTAATGAAATGCTCCACCCCCGTGTTAATTCTTCTTCTAGTATTATTTTTAGTTATGAGGCCAGGCACTTAATGTTCCACGCATGTTTTAATTCCAGTGAGTGGCTCGCTAAGGGAGCTCAGGCTTGGCTAATCTTCCTCTCGACATCATTATGTCCTCATCATGAACCTATAGTAAATACACATAAGCTTAATAACTCGACACTGGAAGAATGCTACACAGATTTGAGGTATGATTTTCTGCATTTTTTTTTTTTTTTTTCTCCCTTCCACTGTGGAGATGTCACAGGTCTGATCCCGATCCCTCTCGGAAAGAAAAGAAAAGAAAAAAAAAAAAAAAAGTCACTTTGTTCAGCCGAACGTGTCTGTGTCAGGTTTTTCAAATGCAAAAATAAGTTGCTAATTTCGCCTGGTGCTCTTTCTAGACAGTGCAGGTTTAATTGCTAATTGTTAACTGGGAATGAATGCATTTGCATATTAATTAGGGAGCCCATTTACATTTTTAATTTGCTGCCTTCAAAGGGGGCGAGATAAAAGGTCGCACAATTTTAAATAATTTATGCTCCGTCGGTGAAAAGAAAGCTGAAAAGAAAGAGCGCTCAGCTGATTTTAACCCCTGAGAGCTTTTACAGAATGGGAGCCCTCCAAAAATTGTTTTTACAAATCTAATTAAACGGAAAAGGGCTCGGAGCACAATGCCGCGCGCCGACGTCCTGCATGGCGGAGAGCAGAGGCGCGGCGCTGAAGGTTCCGCTTAAAGATGACGCGCGTGATATTTCGTAGCCCGCCTTTGCGTTTTTTTTTTTTATGGTTCGCACACGCAGGTGCGAGCACAAAGACGATCGCAGACCTTTTGGTCGGTTTCCCTCGTTTTACAATTTGTCAGCCCCGCCCACAACTCCGTAGGGGTGTTAACCTCCGGCTCCCGCGCGGCAGGAGACGATTCAATATTCCAGTGACTCTGCAAAGACATGATATTATGAGATCCGAATCAATTTCAGAGCCGCTTCTGTATACGTGACCGACGTTGTTCAGGATCTAGGCACACCGGTCATGATCTAGAGAACAACCATCCATTTAAGCCAAAATCATTAAGCGATAGCTGGCTGCAATGACTTCAAGCTCTGGCAACCTAGAGGCATGCACACACACACACACACACACACACACACACAATCACCCACTATGGGCAATTTGGAAACACTAATCAGCCTACAATGCATGTCTCTGAACCCTGTAGAAAACAAACACTATGTCCTGTACATACCGACCGGAGGCGAGATTCGAACCCAACCCCCGGTGGTGTACGGGAACAGCGCTAACATCCATCCACCGTTCATGGACTGGACGACTGGAGATCTGGACTACTTCTCCACACAACAGTAAGAAACACTGATGAACCTCAAACTTTTCAGAATAATTATCTATTTCAAAAATAAATAACGTTTCACTGTCACACCTACAGGTCTTAATTTAAAGTGCTTTCACACGTCACCTTGATTTACAGGAAGAAAACAAGGGGGGGGGGAACGCATCCAGGCCCGATGCCTCGATTATGTTTCTTCGATGTGGTTTTGAAGCAAAAAGATCTGCTTGTGTGATTTAACTGTATGGAATCATAGGTAGCTCTTCAAACCCAGAGCATTATTGCAGTATATATATATATATATATATATATATATATAGAGGTGGTGTTCAGAGGAGAGATTGTGAGCGTATCGGTATAAGGATGCCGAGGTTGGAGCTGCCAGGCAGGAGGTCTAGAGGACGACCAAAGAGGAGATTTACAGTATAGATGCAGTGAGAGAGACATTCAAATTAGTTGGTGTGAAAGAAGAGGATGTAGAGGACAGGGTTAGATGGAGGCAGATGATTCGCTGTGGCGACCCCTGAAAGGAAACAGCAGAAAAACAAAGAAGAAGACGATATGTTTTATATTAATACATTTTTTTGAAATGCCAATCCCATATTCTGGTAATGGCAAGATTTACACATCATGGAAGTAATGATAACTTTTGTTCTACCTGAGATATCTGAAAACCCAAATACACCGCATGATCTCATTAACACGCCGGCAAGGCTTCCATATAAGCATTTTATATATATATTCTTGTTAGTCTTACAGCTGTCGTCTCAGCGGACCAGCCGATCCGTACACAACTTTGGCGCAGGTTTAACACCAGATACCCTTCCTGACGCAACCCTCCCATTTTACCCAGGCTTGGGACCTACACTACAGTGGTTGGGGTTTGGGCAAGAATGAAACCCAGGCCTTCTGCATGGCAGCCAAGAAACCTACCGTTGAGCCACCAATATACATATAGATGTTTCTATTCGTCATTGACCTATGCTGTGCTGCCAGTGTGGATCTGTGCAGATATAAGGGTTAAAGTGGGACATCAAGATGTGGCCAGAACCAGACACTTTCTGAAGAAAAATAGCCATGTGATGTGATGGAGATGTAAAATAGGTTCAAATCCCATGACCACCAAGTTGGGCCCTTGAGCAAAGCCCTTAACCCTTAGATGTATACTCACTCACTCACTCGCTCACCATCTGTACCGCTTAATCCTGTATTCAGGGTCACGGGGGCCTGGAGCCTATCCCAGGAGACTTAGGGCACATGGCAGGGTACACGCTGGACAGGGTGCCAATCCATCGCAGGGCGCAGACACACACACACACACATACACTCACTCATTCATTCATTCATTCACACACTACGGGCAATTTGGGAACGCAAGTTAACCTAACCTGTGGAAACCCACCAAGCACGGGGAGAACATGCAAACTCCATGCACACGGAGACGGGAATCGAGCCCGGACCCTGGCGGTGCAAGGCGACAGTGCTAACCACTACACCACCGTGCCGCCGCCCTTAGATGTATAAGGGCGAGATATAACGAGATAAAAATGTAAGTCGCTCAGGATAAGGGTGTTGACCAAATGCGGTGATTTAAATGAGATTTTTCGGGAAACCATAACATCATCATCATGTCGGATTCTACATTAAATGTTCTGGGGGATTTGAGTAATAACGCGTGTGAAACCTTCGACAAGTCATATCAACTGAAGGTTCTGATCTGGCAACTCTAAGGCCATACGCAACTCAATCCATTTACAGGATCTTCAATTAATATCTCTTCAACTCTCTTCAAGTTATTTTCCACTGGGACTTTTTTTTTTTTTTTTTTCCAACCTGAGAACAACACGTAAGCGGGAGCTCTCTATTGTTGCGCTGCCTTCATGCTTCTTTAAACAAACCTGATGGCTCGTCTTGCTCTTCTTGCATCTAAAACACATTGTGATCTCTTGACTCTTCTCTTTGTAGCAGTGATCCTAATTACACACCCTGAATGAAGCAAGAGCTGGTACATTTAAATCTGTCTACTTGACATTTGGTCTTTGTGCCTATGCACTTAAATTACATCCTGCCAATCCTGATGGTCATGAGGAGCAGAGCGAGAGAGAGAGAAAGAGAGGGAGGAGAGGTGTACGTAAGGAAGTGCGACTCGCTCGATCTCCGGGGCGAACTTGCGCACAAAGAGACTCGGCTTTCCTCATTTGATCGACACAATTAACTCAACATTCCGCTGAATGGAAAGCGAGGGCTCGGAAATTAAAGGGCTATGCCGTGGCACATTCACCGTGGCCCCTAAAATTAAGTGAACCAACTTCATTCACCCTGCTGAATGCACTGAAGGAGGGGGGTCCGTCTTGATTGAATAATTGATTTTCTCGAGCGGCCTATGTTTAAAGAGGGATAACTTGACATCCTTTGACCGGTAATGATTGTAATTACTGCAATGACTGGTCATGTCAAATATGACACTGAAAGCACTGTTATTAACCATTCTTATCCACAAAAAGAAATTTTGAAATAGCAAGACACTCCTGTCTCGTGCCTCAGTGTGACCCGAACGCGCCGCCGGACTGATTGGCGACTGGTTTGAAGTAGCGAGCCTGGTTAATTGACTGTGCGTTTCGGAGCCACCGAGGTGTCTCCGACTCACATCCCTAAAGCTCTGAACCCCCTCCTTCCTCCTCCTCCCCCTCGTAACAGAGCGCTGAGACAGAAATCAGGAACTTCTGATAGTCTAGACTGTTATACAACAACACAACACGAGCAATCTCCAAGTCACGAGTCTCAGCGATGAAGGCTTTCGGGTTTCCAAGAGTAAAACAGTGATGCTTCAGTCTGTTTCATCATCCGGCCCGGAGCCTCATTGCGCTGCTGACAAATGACCCGAGAAAAGAAAAATCGCGTACAGCAGTTTGGCAGCTGTGCTCATTTGCATATTGAGGCATTAATTAGCCCGTGTGAGCAGCGGGGAGAGTGTGACCATGGGGTTCAGAGCGTGTAGGTGATCAGCGGCGCGCCGGGACGGATGATGCTGTGGAACTGAAAAGATTCTGGAAAAGAACCGGACAGTTCGGTACAGGCCGCTGGGTTTTTCAAGAAACAATGACCATGACGTGAAATAAGGGAATTATAATCAAACTCTGAGAAGGTTCCTCAATTCTCAATAGTTCTAGATTTCTCCATAGATTGACTTCAGGACCTTACTAGCTTTAGTAAAGAGGGGACAGGTGTACAGTAGCTCATGGTTACCATGTAAACATGGTCTACGGTCTACAGTTTGGAAGGTCCCGGATTCAAACCCCACAAGCACCCCAAGTTGTCCCTCTTGAGCCCTCAACTGCTCAGACGTATAATGAGATAAAAATGTAAGTCGCTCTGGATAAAGGCATCTGCTAAAGGTTTGAGACTTGGAACTTTTTCTTAACAACTCAGCCGCTAGAATACTAACTAGAACTGCTACAACGGACCACGTAACTCCTGTTCTCCAACAGCGCATACATTATAAAATTCTGCTTCTTGTTTATAAGGCATTACATAACCTGGCTCCGTCATATTTATCAAATCTCCATTTATAGTCCTTCTAGAAATCCGAGATCATTATCATCATTAAACCTGGTTCTTCCTCGTATGCGTTTGGCAACCATGGGATCTCGAGCTTTTAGCTACGCTGCCCCCTACCTGCGGAACCTACTACCTTTCGATATCCGTAACAGTAACTCTATCGCTGTTTAAAAACACATCTATTCCGGCAGACATATCTTTACCGCTATTGTGTGCATATTGTTTTTATTTTTGTCCATGTTTGTATGTTGTTGTTTTTATGGTATGTAAGGTGACTTTGAGTGTCATGAAAGGCGCCTACAAATTAAAATGTATTATTATTATTATTATTATTATTATTAAAAAGTCCACCCATTGATTTAAGCTCTTATGGATAGGTGGTTATGTGGCCATATCCGTTCTACTTGGAATATTGTCTTAATTTGTGAGATTTTATGGACCGTCGATGGTTTTGTGTTTCTAAAGTGCGTTCACAAAGTCCCTCCGCAGCAGCCAGGTCGAGTAGTAGTAGTCATGCGATGATGCGCTCGTGATCGGAGCCATCAGTCTGTTTCACATATCCGTGGTGTTCTTTGCTTCACATCGGCCGTGTACTTTTGTGTGAAAGCGTAACGTTTTTCTAGTAGAGCAGGTTTTTAAAGCTGACGAGAAATACACAGATTTAGATTATGGAAAACTTCAAGCAGCTTTTCTAGAGACACAAACAGCACATCACGGAAGTATGCGAGATATATACAGCATCTAATACAGTAAATAAACACATGAGTGAGAAGAATAATGGGTTTCATTGAACAAATGTCTAGTCTACACGGCCAAGCGCGAGGACCTTTTGAACGCACGTTATATAGAATCCACATGACTCCATTTTCCTTACAGTAGCCTACAACCTCGTTTTAAAAGACTCTACAGGTGGTCAATGTTTCTAAACGCAGCACTTGGAAGCGTTTCCCAAAAGACAACATTTTGTCATAAGCTTCTGTGAAATGTGTTTAACATTTTAGATTCTCTCCATGAAATCTTTTCTGATAGGACAACTGACTGGTCTTAAGTTTCAAGATGTTTATTAGTTGGAGTTTCCCAAAGGGGTTCTAACTGGAACGCTTTCTAAAAGAGTAACTTAATAAGCTTATAGGCTTATAGTAATAGCTAGAACCATTAATGGAACCAGTTCTGAAATGGAAACCCAACGTTTTATTTATTTCCCTTTTTTTTTTTTTCCCCCACAAAGACAACCTAAACTGTTTAGGATGCTAAATGGAACCATCATTTTATGATGCTGCAAAGAACAAGAAAATTACCAAATGTATTCGATGTCTGTTTTTGCTTTGTTGCACAACTCTGATGTTGACCTGAAATTTGACATTAACTGAACATATTAAAAAAGTCACTTTGGAGGCTTAATGTAGACTTTTTTCTTTTTTTACAAGGCCTGCACGTGAATTGGTGAAGTGGTTGCTTTGTTTGTTTTACCCCAGTGTGACAGGCCTGGGTTTTTTTTTTTTTTTTAGGGCAGTGTGAACGCACAAATCAATTTTTTTTTTCCAGATCGGATTTGTCACTTTTGTATATGGTCCTAGATCGGATACATATTAAATACGCGACCATAATGAGAACAGACGGATTGGGATTCATGCGACTTTTTGGCCTTTGCGACTTTGGTCCGAGGACAGACACATCAACATTAGTCTTTGTAATAGTAAGTAATTAGTAATTATGATTGTGAATCTGATTTGACCAAAAAAATCTGAATTGAACGATGTAACACGTAATGTGAACTTCTTTGAGTTACGTGTTAACTATATATAATTGTTCCTAGAATTGTTGCCACAAAATTGGAAATATACAGTTATATAAGGAAGAAGTTGTGTAATTTCCCTTGATCGGAACTAAGAGGCCTCACCCTGTTCCACCAAGGCGGTGCACAAAGTGAGGACCATGAAGACATGGTATGATTATGGACTCAAAGAACTGGAGGTTCCGTTACAGAGTAATGACCTCAACAGCAATGAACACCATTGGGATGAAGCAGAAAGCAGAACCGAATGCACCCCAAACCTTCACCTTCAGAGTTCAGATTTACACAATTAGTTTTCATGATTTAATCACGTTTCCTTAATTAACCAAACCAACATCCAGTGGTCTCACCCGAGCTCAGGACCAAATCCAGATTCCTGCAAGTTGTGAAACAGGAACATGACCCACAATCATGATGAGTTGTTCAATTAGACACAAAGTTACACAAAGCTAAACCGAGTATCAGTTTCATTCTGCTTCTGATTTGACCAGTGGAACGACGAGTGCTAAACCTGGACATGGTTTTCTATGTATAAAAAAAAAAAATATGTAAAGTTTATTCCTTGATTACACATTCTCACTCGCTCAAGTCATGTTGTCCTCATGAGCAGGTCTTAGCCGGTTCGTGCCCCTCAAGATCTCAAAAAAGTCATTTTGAGATCATATAAACAGTCAGACCCGCTAAAACCAGCTAGTCACCGTGAACACCACTGACACTCCCAGGATACAGCGGTATACAAACAGTATAGAGAGAGATTTTAGATGTCCTGCTTTCTACATGCAGGGGCCCTTAAGAAAAACTGTAAATGCAGCAGTCACTTTTTCTTCCCGCCATCCTTTTCTCTCATTAGCAGCTTCAGTCCATCACCGGGCGTGATGTGTTTTTAGACGCGCCACATTTTTTGATCAGCATGAGGAAAGAGACAACCCTTTCATTTTCGGAACATGGCACCTCTCTTTGAACACACCAATAGTTTAGTGTCGGCTCGTTCGGTAATGTGAAGGTTACTCTTTTATCACCTGTTTCGGGGCTGCCAGTATACAAAGACTTCCATGACAACAGGTAGAGAAAAAAAAAAAAGAAAAAAAACCCGCTATAAAGAAAAGAGGCAAGAGTCAAGGTGTTACTTGCTTTGAGTTTTAGAGCAACTTTTGAAGTAGATTGATTATGAAGGTAGAGATGGGTTATAGAGGTTTAAAGTCCAAGTATGACCCGGCCGTGCCATTTAATTGGTTATGGCCGGGACACAAAACAATCCCGCTTCCTTTTGTTTGTGTCATTTTGGAAGAAACGCCTTGCTGCTGAGAGGTCAGAGGAGAATAGATAGACTGATTCAAAAATGACATTAACTTTAACAGCTACTCTTTAGATCTGTAGTGATTAGAAAAGCATCTCAGAGTGAACATGTAAAGTCTTAAGGCAGATGCACTTTAACATGGATCGAATCCCACTAGTGATGAATCAAACTCAGGCTACAACTGGGGACCAACTCACAAAAACTGGGCAGTTGACAAAGAAAAAGAAAAAAAAAAAAGATTATGGAATAACTTAATCCTTAAAAGAACATTTAAATAATAATAATAATAATAAATAAATAAAAACCAAGAGTGGCAGAGTACAATCACGCCTAAACCATAACATCTTAAGAAACCAGTCAAGTAGGATGCAAAAAGAGGCGTTACTTAGCAACAACCCAATCCTTTTTTTTTTTTTTTAAGAAGAGGCATTCAGAAAGAAATCTGTCTCTGAAGCTGCAGATGGAAAATCATCATGCTTTTTTCCAGAATGAATTGAGACAGTTTCCTTATCCAATTAGATCTTCTTTTTTTTTTTTTTGCAGCATGCACAAAGTTTCACAATCTAAAATGCAATATAGAGCTCTATTTCATTTTGCGCAACGGAGATGGTATTATATTGTATTATAATTGTAATAATATAATATCCGAATTTTTAGAAGTCATGCATTTGCCCCGAGTATTAAGAACATTATGAAATCATATTGAACAGGGAAATTTGAGTGAATTTATTCTTTTATTTTATTTTTTAAATATCTAGTAGGGACAGGTGATCTTGAGCGATCCCTCCTCCTAGATTCGATTTCAGTCATTTAGAATCTGAACACTATGAGACAGTTTTTTAATTTCCAGACTGCTTGTTTGTGTTCAGTATTAATCCTGAAGAATTTCTTTGTTTCCTAAAAATATTGCTGCACATCGACCGATTCGTGCAGCTCAGCTAATTCCCTGGAAAAAGGATAGTCATTTTGAGGAGACGGGAATAAAAAATTTAAAAAAAAATGAAGAAAAAGAGAAGAAAAAAAAAGTTTGTAACCTTGCTCCTGTCCTGCTTGGCAAAATTGACAGGATGTGAACCAGACGAACAAAGAAACACAGGAAATAAAACACACTGCTTAAAATTACTTCACTTCTTATACTGTATCTCAAAAACAGACATTATATATATATATATATATATATATATATATATATATATATATATATATATATATAAATATTGAATAATAATATTAATTGAATCATATATAAATAAAATATTTAATAATAAATAATATTAAATATTATAATATTAAAAAAATTATATATACATAAATTTTATATATATAGAGAGAGAGAAAATGGCAGTGATTAATTGAAGGAGTAGACATTTAGGATGGGATCTTTCTAGCATTTGTTGAAGACTACTGAAAACGTTTTAGTGAATGGCGGAGAAGGTTTAAGAAAAAAAGATTAACAGTGTTATTTTGCACGTCCATTGGACAGAAAGTATAATGAATATGGGATAGAAATCAGAAAGTTTCGATCCTAGTGGGCCAAAACATATCTACACAATTAAGCTTTTATTTTGATGACATTGTGCAGCAATGTACATTTACTGGCTACGATAACATTTTAAGAAACACCTGTGAATATACACAAAGAATGACACAAGAATAGCACAAAGCCGTATGTTAGCAGAACACAACAACAGGAACCGGAGTCCACACTGTGCACATGATCACTGAAACTGGACAGTTTAAGACCGAGACCTGATTCAGGTGATGATCTTCCAGGCAAGTGTCATGACGTGAAATGTGATCTGTTCGCACAACTGCAGCACGAGTAGCCCAAAGAATTTACACTTGCAAGGTCTGATGAAATGGTCATTGTTTTTCCATTTTAAATCATACGCTATGAGAGACATTAATTCCACAATGCTTCAGTCCAAACCTGACGCTGAGAAATTTCCTTCACTGATCTGAAACTATTCGTATAGAGTGCAAAATATATAAAATATATATATATTGTTTTTTTTGTTGTTGTTGTTTTTTTACAGAAATTCTAGATTGAAGACAGAAATCCCTAATGAATAGACCAGAGAGGAAGGACAGGGGAGAATAAGTAGTTGTTTCCTGAAGAAGTGTAAAAGTGCATCGACAGAGAGCAGTCCATCACAAGGATGTGGTATATGAACAGATTGCTAATAAGGCTTTAATAGTTTAGATTTATAAATTTAGGGGTATTAAGATAAAATTATCCAAATATCGGGCAAAACTTGTTTTTGGGTAGCACATGTAAGGGAAACATCCACAACAAAGTTTTTAGCATTGTGTGTCAGTTTAAGGTGTTAAACCAAATCATTTATTTTGAATTTTTGTAAACTTTTATTTATGAAAAAAAAATACAACAGCTTGTTTTTTTTGTTTACAAATGTCAGATTAGAAGTACGAACTGAAGATATGATGGGGGGGGAGGGGGGGGACTTTTTTTTTTGCACATAGTGAAATAAACAGCATTACACTGTTGTGTCTCCACACAATTTACAAAGATAATTAAGACAAACAAATATCTTAACAGATCAGCGAAAGATTGAATAAGAAAAGCCTGTGCGCATCTTACAAATCAACTAAATCCTTCTGCTTCAGAAAACTATCATTAATTCCAAGCTTCATATGCTACTGCGCTGATTTCCATCTCATCACGGCCAAGAGCTTATGACAGAAAATGTTTGGGCTTATGTACTAATAATGTTAGATCAAAATGCATTTAAATATGCATCACTGATTTTAGATTAGCAATAAAAAAAAAATCCTGACATAAAAAGAAAAGGCCCAAAGCAAATAAATGCATAACTTCCCCCCTCATTTTCATTAGAATAGATTTATACAAGATAAAAGAAGACAACTGAAAAAAAGAAAAAAAAAAGAAAAGAAAAACACAGTTACAGTTAGACCTGATGGTGATGTTTGATGTGATCTGCTTGATGCTTTCGAGAGATGTTTAGACTGGTGTAATCTCAGATTAGAGATTAATCTGGTCAAATAATATGTCCACTTTTTTTTCTTTTTCTTTTTTTACAGATAGATATATACATATACATGCCTATATGCAAGTTCTTATGAACTTAATATGAACTTTATGCATCTTAACTGACCCTGATCTCTTAATAATCTTCATATGCAGTGGTCTGGCTCTCAAACTCTCAATAAAATATATATAAACATAATACAGAATCATAAAAAAAAATAATTAAAAAAATGAAAAGCATACTCATGGCATCTATGTGTCAGAGGACATACAGGAAGGTGGGAAACTAAAAAGTTTTATGCGCACAAGCTCACACAAACGCGCGTCTAGTCGTCACGATGAGGTTGTGAGTGCATGGAAAATATTTATTCGGCTATTCGCTCCTTGGAGGCAAGTCATCTGTGAGTCTACCGAAGTGCAGAGTCGCCCTCTGGTGGATCGAGTCAGACATCACATCAAGAGCGTTCAAGGATCGGTGAAAGGCTTCTCGCTCTGTGTGAGACTGAGTGCGGCTGCGGGGCCTTGGTCTAGCCTCTCTAAAGCTGGGTCTACTACACTAGCAAGCCACAGGCTTTGGTCTTAGTCTTGGCTCCCTGATGGCATGTTCACACTAGCAAGTGACAAAGTCACTCATGCCGCTTTAACTTTCTCAAGTGGGCTCAAGTTATCACATCAACTCGCGTCTTGCCAAGCTTTAAACTGTGTAAATGATACACATCGCTGCGCTATTTCTCTGGATACCGAGGTAAGTACGAGCCCTTCGGTTTACTTCTTCCATTAAGTCGAGAGAGTCGTACCGCCCACGTCCATGTCCACGTCCGTGCCGTGTGATCTGTTCGGATTTACACCGTCATAATTAAATCGGAAATCTTTCTCGAATTAAAAAAATTTTTTTTTTTTACGCTCCGACGCTGGAACTGTGACTTGTGCGCTCTCACGAGTCAGCAAATGCAGGATCGACTGTCGGGTTTGTTGCTTGCTATTGTGGAGGCAGGACGGAGGAGACGCCTAACTGATGATTCTACCTGCTCAGTCTGAGCTTTATGGAGTTTTTCACCACTTGGATGGGGTTAGCCGGAGGAAGAGCCACGTCGGACAGGTCGGTGCTGGAAATCTTCTGAAAAACATGAAAAATAGTGTATAGCAAAGATTCTGCTGCACTATTCAGTATGATGTAATCAAATCAGGTCGTTTTTAAAAACAAAACTGATCACAGACGGTCACGGGTTCAAACCTCAGCACCACCAAGCTTGGGTTA